>JAZKLR010000034.1:0-600000 GCA_037103525.1 Ganaspis brasiliensis | reverse complement strand
TCTGTCCACGTTTTAAAAACTGAAGTGAAGTTAGTCCCTGTTATTTTATTTTGTTGTGCTGGTTTTTAATTATCATTTTTGTAAAAAGAAAGTTTCCAAAAATGCTTTAAAAATTTATTATGGTTTTTGAAGAAGTTTAAAAAATATACACATCCAATTAATTTCCTAAATTTTCAGTTATTATCTCAAATTTCGATTATTGTCATCAATTTTTCATTATATAACGATTTTTTAATTCTTTTCTATTGCTTAAAAAAAACTTCTGCAATTTTCCTTGATTTTCATCAATTTATAATTATATTCATTATTTTGTCATTACTTTTAAAAATTTCAATTATTTATCCGATATTGCAATTATTTTCATCAATTTTCGTTATTTCAGCGATTTTATAATTATTCTCTTTAATTAAAATTTTTTAAGTGATTTTTTCATTATTATTTTTTTCTAAACATATACTCTATGATTTTTTTAGTTAATTCTCTCAAATTTTATTGAATGTCTTCAATTTTTCATTTTTAAATTATTTTCATCATAATTCAATTTTCTTTATCAATCTTAAATTATTTTCAGCATATTTCAATTATTTTTGTCAATTTTTAATTAATTTTATCATTTTTCAGTTATTTTTCTCGATTGTTCTCGATTTCTCATTTTCTAAAGTAATTTTCTAAGATTTTTAAGTATTTTTCTGAAAATTCAAACGTTTTTTTCAATTTCTAATTATTTTCAATTGTTATCAGAAAATCAACATTTTTTTTTATTAATAATCGTAAATTTCAAATATTTTTAGCTTTCTTCCAGACTTTTCTCCAATTTTTATTTTTTCTCATATTTTAAAATAAATTTCTAAAATTTTTTAAGTATTTTTCTCAAATTTCTATTATTTTCTTCAATTTTTAATTATTTTTCTTTGTTTTCATAATTTCCAAAAGATTATATTAATTATCGTAAATTTCAATTATTTTTAGCATTCTTCAATGTTTTTTCTCCAATTTTTAGTTATTCTCATTTTCTAAAATTATTTTCTAAGATTTTTAAGAATTTTTCTAAAATTTCAATTGTTTTCTTCAATTTTTAATTATTTTCATTTGTTTTCATAATTTCAAAATTTGTTTATTAATTATCGTAAATAAATTTCAATTACTTTTAGCTTATTTCTTCAATTCTTTTCTCCAATTTTTAGTTATTTTCTTTTTTTTTAATTTATTTCTAAGATCTTCATTTATTTTTTTCAAATTTTAATTATTTTTTCTTTATTTAAATAAATTCTGTAGTTTTTTAAATTATCTTACTTAAATGTCATTTATTTTTTTACAACTTATCAGTGTTTGTATCATATTTTAATTATTTTCGGCAAGTTATAAAATTTAAAAACATTTTTCAATTATTTTCCAAAATTTATTTCCTTCAATTTTTAATTCTTTACATTTGTTTCATAATTTCAAACATTTTTAACTATTTATCTGAATTTTCAATTATTTCATTATTTATAATATTTTTTATATTTTTTTTTCTCGTTCTTTTTTATAATTGCCGAAAATTTTCACTTATTTCTCTTTAATTAAAACTTGTTCTGTTCAATTTTTAAATTATTCTTATCTCTTTTTCATTTATTTTCTTTAATTTTTAATTATTTTTTATATTTCAATAAACTTCTGAAAGTTTTAGGTATTTTTCTCAAACTTTGTTTAACTTTCCTTATTTCCCCAATTTTAAATTGATTTCATTATTTTTTTCCAATCACTTTGCACAATTTGCAATTATTTTGTTTAATTTCAATTACTTTTTGCAATTCTTTTTAATTCTAAAATATTATACATTTTGTCCTTAATAAAGATTTTTTTTATTCATATTAATTTATTTTTAAATATTGTATTTAAAATATTTATTTTTTCTTATTAGATAAATAATTTTTATCGATTTCTGATATTTATTATTGTATTTTATAATTTCTAAAATGTATGAAAAACTAATCGCGCGCTGGCGCGTTTTATTTTGCTAGTAATTAAATATTATTCAACTTATTTCTAATGAAATCATAAAAAGATAAAATTAATTAAATTAATTTTTTAAAACAATATTTTATAAAATTCCCTGCCTTTTACAGGTTTTTCAGGTTTTTCTAGAACCGTAGCAACCCTATACAAAGAATAAAATTATAATTTTTTTAAATTTACCTGCTTCGAGTAAATTATCGAAAAAGTCATAAACAATTTGTAAATCTCCAGCCATTTTCGTTTCCATACTCATATGAGCATAAGATTTATATCCCAAAAGTTGCGCTGCTTCGTTTCGATAATGTCGTATATCTTCAAGAGGGGTGCTGTTTTGCACCTCACTTTCTCCGTACAAAGAGCATTTTGTTACATCGTCTTTCCAAATATGTTTTCTTAACATACTGTCAGAACAATATTCTATGAAATTCAATATTCACGTATTAGATTTTACAATTCTAATAGTCATAGCATGTAATTAAATTTTAATAATCTAATCTTTAATCTTCCATATGGGTGATTCTACTGATAGTGACTTTTTGCATGTCCCGATTAATTTTGTAGAAACCGGAATATTTTATTTATATATTCATAGTTAAAATGTAACGTTTACTTAGTATTATAAAAAAAATTAAGGAATTTTGATAAACCAAATTAATAAAGACACTAAAATTATTTCTTGTATTCTTTTAATTTTTAAAGATTAGTTTCAGATACTTGAGTGTTTTTTTTTTATCTAAATGTTTAAATATTTTAGACTGCAGATTTCTGGATTATAAAAGTCTTTGAACTTTGTATTTAGTTTTAGGGTAAAATTGTTTCGCGATGTATAATCATATTTTAACATCTTCAAAGTAATCTAAACAAATTTTTAAAACATGTTTTGTTAAGAATTTAATGTTTATTTTCTCTCATAAAATTTATAATTTAAAAGAAAAATGTTGCTTATATGAATAATCAAAATTAGAAAACTATCACGAGTAAAAATTCAAATTCATCTTTAAAGCCTTATTCTTTTAGTTGATAACTGAAATTTTTCGAATTTTTACATCATATTATAAAATTGTAGTAAAATATTTTTATAAATAACTGAAAACTATCTTTTGTATTATCAAAATTCTTAAAAAAATAAAAAAATTATACTTGTTTCATCTCCGAAGCCTTTTTATTGGAGCCATTAAGATTTATTTTTATTCCAATGTTTTGAAAAATTAAACCTTTTTTATGATTTGAAATGAAGTAAAAACTTGGTATGTATTTAAAATAATAATTTTTCTACTAAAAATTAAAATTCATTTAATATGTATTTATAAGTTTTTAAAGAATAAGATTCAAATGCTTTAAATATCGTGTTTTGGTTAACTGTCGCTCGTTTAGTAAATTTTCTTAAAACTCTTAGAAATTAATTTTCCGAACCAGTATATTAAGTTTTTGAATATTATTTTAAATAATCCTACAAAAGGAATTTTGAAAAATCCAAAAAACATTTTTTAAAATATAAATATAAAAGTGTCAATCTCAGTAGAATCACCCACATAATTTGCAGAATATTTTGTATTATCATACTTAAAAATATCGAAACTATTGGCGCGTAAAGGTCGATTTTCCAAGGACCAACATGAGGCTGTTCAGGATTCTCTGCCACGAATTTTAGAAAGTTTTCTGGAAAATCTTTCATCATATGATGATCACTAACTTGTAGAGAATATGCTCTTAGCTTCGCCTATTGAAATATAATATATTAAACTATTTAATAAAGAATATTGATTTAATATAATAATATTGCTTTTTAGTAAAGTCAAGTTTTCTTTAAAAAATACCTCGAGCCTGCCTGCGAATAATTTTTGATTCTTTGCAATTTGGATATACGTATGAGTAAGTTCTTCTTGGGACCTCTTAGTTTTTAAATCTAATCCGTTAAGTCTCCCTTCCAAAAGAAATTTGCCGAGCAATCTTTCTTGCTCCTTTGTAAACTCATTATTTTTATCAGCTAAAGCATTTTTGCATGCTTCGTAAATACTTTTACTAGTAAATCTCTGTCTAAAGGCGATATTGATCCTATTATCAATATTAGGATAATATTGATCAGGCATTCGTCGATTATCTCCAAAATATAAAGCTTTGGTTATACCCCAAGTTGTTTCCAGAGGAACATAACTCTCTTCAAGTGGATTAAGAAAATTATTGAAAATCTTGAAATCCTCTTTTTCTGATCATAAAAAAAAATTAATAATTAATAAAAACACATTGCAAATTCAATTTCTAACTTAAAAAAAAAAAAATTAGTCAAAATTAATTACTTTCAGTTTCTTTCTCTAAACTCGCAAGACTTTGTTCAAATTCCACAGCTTGTTTATTAACAGCTGCTATGCATCTTTCAAAAGTGATTTTCTTAAAATCAGGTAATTTTGTTTCCTCCGAAAGCAATGGATTTTTTTCCAGAATATCCTCTCCAATTTCAGGTAATCTTAAAACATATAACACGCACTCAGAATTTCTTCAAAGAAAAATAAATAAGTTTATAATTGACGTAAATACTATTTTAATAAAATAAAAGTTTAATTAAAAATACTGCATAATAAAAGAATAATAACACTATTGAAATATACAAATTATTTCACAATCTCAGTTATTTAAGTTTGAATATTAATTTTTTTAACAAATAACTTGTAATGTAATGAAATTTGTTTTAAAAAGTAAATAATAAAATAGACAAGTTTTTTTATTAAAAAGATTCGTAATAACATGAAAAATTAAGGATTATATTAAAAAAAACAATATTTCAATTCTTTCATAACCTATAAAAATCTTACAAGACGATGTATCCATGTCGCTTTTGTATTTTTAAAAGGCTGCTTCTTGCTAAATACAATCTTCTACCACAAAAAGCGACAGCCATTGTTTCCAGTCAACAAATTAAACGAATTATCACTTTTGATTCATTTTTTTAAAATTTATAATTAACCATTTCACCGACAGCCACTAAAAAAATCACCATCTTTACTCTTTAGATGGCGAACTCAATAAAAAAATCTATCGCTGCGCCACTCGTGAAGAAAATTATAAACAATATTTTTAAAAATTAAATTAATTATTAAATAATAATAATCTCCGTAAACTCCTGAAGTTAGTAACTTTTTATATTTATTCATTTTTTCTGTCCACGTTTTAAAGTCTGAAGTGAAGTTAGTTAGTATTAATATTTATTCATCTTTTTCTGTCCATGTTTTAAAAACTGAAGTGAAGTTAGTCTTACTCCCTGTTATTTTATTAATTTTGACTCTCTTTTATCAGGAAATATTTTGAAATTTGAATTGAAAGAATAAGGTAACCTTTTTCGTTAGTGTCGTGTTTTACTGGTTTTTAATCGTAATTTGTGTAAAAAAAAAGTTTCGAAAAATGATTAAAAAATTTATTATGGTTTTTGAAGAAGTTTAAAATATATACACATGCAATTAATTTCCTAAATTTTCAGTTATTATCTGAAATTCAGATTATTGTCATCAATTTTCCATTATATAAAGATTTTTTAATTATTGTCTTTTGCTTAAAAATAAATTCTGCAATTTTTCTTGATTTTCATCAATTTATAATTATATTCATTATTTTGGCATTACTTTTAATATTTTCAATTATTTATCCGATATTGTAATTATTTTCATCAATTTTCAATTATTTCTGCGATTTTTTAATTATTCTCTTTAGTTAAAATTTTTTAAGTAATTTTGTAATTATTATTTTTTTTAAACATATATTCTATTTTTCAGTAATTTCTCTCAAATATTATTGAATGTTTTTAAGTTTTTATATTATTTAAATTATTTTCATCATAATACAATTTTCTTTCTCAATCTTAAATTATTTTCAGCAAATTTCAATTATTTTTGTCAATTTTTAATTAATTTGGTACGTAAATAAATAAATAAATAAATTTTATCATTTTTCAATTATTTTTTTCGATTTTTAATTATTATACTCATTTTATAAAATTATTTTCTAAGATTTTTTAGTATTTTTCTGAAAATTCAAACATTTTCTTCAATTTCTAATTATTTTCATTTGTTATCAGAATTTCAAATTTCTAAAATTTTTTAAGTATTTTTCTCAAATTTCTATTATTTTCTTCAATTTGTAATTATTTTTCTTTATTTTCATAATTTCTAAAAAAATGTATTAATTATCGTAAATTTCAATTATTTTTATCATTCTTTCAGTCTTTTTTCCAATTTTTAGTTATTCTCATTTTCTAAAATTATTTTCTAAGATTTTTAAGTATTTTTCTCAAATTTCTATTATTTTCTTCAATTTGTAATTATTTTTCTTTGTTTTCATAATTTCTAAAAAAATTTATTAATTATCGTTAATTTCAATTATTTTTAGCATTCTTTCAGTCTTGTTTCCAATTTTTAGTTATTCTCATTTTCTAAAATTATTTTCTAAGATTTTTAAGAATTTTTCTAAAATTTCAATTGTTTTCTTTAATTTTTAATTATTTTTCTTTGTTTTCATGATTTCCAAAAAAATTTATTAATTATTGTAAATTCCAATTACTTTTAGCTTAGTTCTTCAATTCTTTTCTACAATTTTTAGTTATTTTCTTTTCTTTTCATTGAATTCTAAGATCTTCATGTATTTTTTTTAAAATTTCAATTATTTTTATTTATTTATTTAAATAATTTAAATGAATCATATTTTAATTATTTTCGGCAAGTTATAAATTTTAAAAACATTTTTCAATTATTTTCCTAAATTTATTTCCTTCAAATTTCAATTCTTTAAATTTGTTTCATAATTAAAATTTTTTTAACTATTTATCTGACTTTTCAATTATTTCATTATTTTTATTATTTTCTTCAATTTTCAATTACTTTCGTTCTTTTTCTCGTTCTTTTTCATAATTGCCAAAAAGTTTTTACTTATTTCTCTTTAATTAAAATTTGTTCTGTTCAATTTTAAATTATGTTTATCTTTTTTCATTTATTTTCTCTAATTTTTAATTATTTTCTTTTATTTCAATGAACTTCTGAAAGCTTTAAGTATTTTTCTCAAATTTTGCTTAACTTTCCTTTATTTAAAATATTTTATGTAATTTGTTTATTTATTTTCCTAAATTTTAATTATTTCTTTTAGTTTTAATTTATTTATCTCAATTTTGAACCATGTTTCTTCAATTTTCAATTATTTTCTCTAATTTTTCATTATTCAATTTTGTTTTAATTTACTTTTAAGATTCTCAAGTATTTTTCTCAAATTTAAATTATTTTCTTTATGTTTAAAACATTTTTATGATTGTTTAAATTAATTTCCCTAATTTTTAATTGTTTTCATTTTTTTTTTCAATTAATTTGCAAAATTTGCAATTATTTTGTTTAATTTCAATTATTTTTTGGAATTTTTTTTAATTGTAAAATATTATAAATTTTGTCCTAAATAAATATTTATTTTATTTATATTAATTGATTTTTCAATATTATATTTAAAATATTTATTTCTTCGTATTAGATAAATATTATTTACCGATTTGTTATAATAAGAATAAGGTAACCTTTTTCGTTAGTGTCGTGTTTTACTGGTTTTTAATTGTCATTTGTGTGAAATGATGTGTTTATATACATAAACACATGCAATTAATTTCCTAAATTTTCAGTTATCTAAAATTTAGATTATTGTCATCAATTTTCTATTGTATAACAATTTTTTAATTATTGTCTTTTGCTTAAAAATAAATTCTGCAATTTTTCTTGATTTTCATAAATTTATAATTAAATTCATTACTTTGGCATTGCTTTTAAAATTTTCAATTATTTATCCGATATTGCAATTATTTTTATCAATTTTTGATTATTTCTGCGATTTTTTAATTATTCTCTTTAATTAAAAATTTTTAAGTAATTTTGTAATTATTATTTTTTTTAAACATATATTCTATTTTTCAGTTATTTCTCTCAAATATTATTAAATGTTTTTAAGTTTATATATTATTTAAATTAATTTCATCATAATTCAATTTTCTTTCTCAATCTTAAATTATTTTCAGCATATTTCAATTATTTTGGTCAATTTTTAATTAATTTTATCATTTTTCAATTATTTTTTTTGATTGTTAATTATTATTCTCATTTTCTAAAATTATTTTCTAAGATTTTTCTGAAAATTCAAACATTTTCTTCAATTTCTAATTATTTTCATTTGTTATCAGAATTTCAAATTTTTTTTATTAATTATCATAAATTTCAATTATTTTTAGCTTTCTTCCAGACTTTTCTCCAATTTTTAGTTTTCCTCATTTTATAAAATAAATTTCAAAAATTTTTTAAGTATTTTTCTTAAATTTCAATTATTTTCTTCAATTTTTAATTATTTTTCTTTGTTTTCATAATTTCATTTAATTCATTTACGAAAGTGTGTTTGCCCATGCAAAATAAATGGGAAACTTCATGGGCTTTAAGCAACCTCTAAATATTATCCGATTTGAAAAAAAAAATGGAGGTAATTTTTTTTTAACATATGTATTATCATAAGAGCCTATAATTATGACAAAAAAACAATTTGATTTAATTAATATATAAAAAAAATTTGATTTTTGAGGGGGGGTATAAATAATTTTTGAACGTTCCATTTAGGGGAGGGGGGTTGTCATTTGTAACCAAGTGGAACAAAAGGGGGGGTGGGGGTCTAAAACCCCGAAAATTGGTGGAACGTTCTTTATGGATGGCTCCTTAAACTTTTTATTATTTACTAGTAGAACTTATAAAGTATTTTCGTATTAATAAAAAGCTGTGATTAAAATTTTTAAGAACAATCTATTTATTTACCTAATTTCACGTAAAAGAGCATCCTATTTCAAAGAATTTGTCATAAAAAGTTGTGAAGTTTACTCGAATATTCATATTTCCTTTGAATAGTTATTTGATTTTAACATCCAAAAACTATTTTTCACTAAAATTGTCCACGTGGACATTTAGGGGGGGGGGGGGTCAAAAATCGGAGAAAAGTTGTCCACGTGGTATATGAACGGCCCCTTTTAAGATTCTCAAGTATTTTTCTCAAATTTAAATTATTTTCTTTATGTTTAAAACATTTTTATGATTGTTTAAATTACTGTCCCCAATTTTTAATTGTTTACATTTTTTCTCAATTAATTTGCAATTATTTTGTTTAATTTTAATTATTTTTTGCAATTTTTTTTAATCCTAAAATATTATAAATTATGTCCTAAATAAATATTTATTTTATTTATATTAATTGATTTTTAAATATTATATTTAAAATATTTATTTCTTCGTATTAGATAAATATTATTTACCGATTTGTTATATTTTTTATTGTATATTATAATTTCTAAAAGGTATGAAAAACTAATCGCGCGCTGGCGCGCGTTTTGTTTTGCTAGTGTTTAAATAAAACAAGATTTTTAGATAATTAAAAATTAATATAAAATAAAAATTCAAAAAAGTGATATATGAATAAAGTGACAGTTTCAAAGATTTTTTTCTTGAATATAATTAGAAATATTTTTATCAATTAAAGTAATAATAATTTGATTAATTTGAAAATGTTTACTAAATTAAAATAAATAGACAGAATTATATAAAAATGTACCTTTATTTTACAAAGTTTAAAAAGAATTCGGATAATTACAAATTACTGCTCTACTGATATATTTTTAATTATACTATTACTAATGCAATAGTAAACAAAAAGTGTTTCTCGCTGTTTCTTTGGCAAGTTGTACATTTTTCATTAGTGAAAAAATATCTTGCTTGCATAACTTAACAATTAATGAGAATTGATGTACGTAGCCTAAACTTATAATACTTTGATTAGAATATAAAATCTAATACTTTGTTTAGAACATATTTACATTTTTTAAAAATCTAAAGAAACGCCTATTTCTAGATAAACAAAAAGTTGTAAAAACACTATCACATTCTTCCTTTGCCCAAGGGCGTATAATTTTGAAAATTCGAAAATGTCGGAGGTATTTGAACTGAAGCGGGTTGTGGACGAGATACTGGAGTACATTGTTCTGCAATTTCGTTGGTTACATCCAATAATGCTTGCCAGCGCATCAAGGAAACTATTTGCTCGTATTCTCGTTGTCTTTGTGCTCGTAAAGCAATCCACTCATCCTGATAAGGGTAAGACTCCTGAAATCAAATAAATACAATTTAATATAATTAATTTAGTTTCCTCTTTAAAATTAAATAAAATATTATTACAGGGAACACAGTGGTCTTTTTGTTCAATTTTAGGTAACAAATGTGATTTAGACTTTAAAAAAAGGGGATTTGGAAAATGGAGAAAAAACATTACAATAAGTTTTTTAACATGTCCATATTTAAAAACGAAATCATCAGGATACACAATTTTTTTAAATGCAAAACTTTTTCAACTGTAAATAATAAAAAAAGAAAATCTTTTTTTTTTTAATAAAAAATCACTGAATGTTTAGAAAAATAATAAGTGAAGGAAATAGAAACTGCAGAAAATTTGTATTAAAAACTGTTGGAATATTGCGCCTTAGCGTTAAGTGTGAGTCTGGAAAATGTCGTTCGAAAACGAATCGAATTTCTCGACACGTTTGGACTTGCGAACGTATAATGTAAACTATGAGCTTTGGGTGGTTCAGTGTGTGACGAATCAAGAAGTGCATGTTGGCCTCATGCCTAGCGAATAAAGAGTTCTGAGTTGTAATTGTTAATTATGAATCTTTTATTAATTCCTGACCCAATTTCCATAAAAACATTAGAATATTTTTATTTACTAAAGATATAAAAGAAATTTATAAAATTTAAATAGATTTAGTTTAGGAAATTTGTCCGAAAATTATTAACAAGTTTTATATTTCGATTTCATGGAATATAAATTTTGAAATAAACCTGAGAACATAAAATAATGTTTATTAGAAATGATTTGAATTTTTATGAAACTTTGAGAATTATTGTTTTTTAAAATAAAAAAGTTAGCAGAACCATTTCTTTCAAGTATGGATTTTATTAGAATTACAATAACTTTTAGTAAATACCTAGATAATATAAAATTTTTTTTTTCCGGAAATTCCAACAAAATTTTCCAATAAATTTCTATACGAAATTCCATAAAACTTTCTTTTTTTCATGTTTCTCTGGAATTTTGGTAGAAATTTGTTGGAAAATTTAGTGAGAATTATTTTTTTCATAGAATTGTCTCACGTGGATTAATAGAAAAAGAATGAACCTATACTCAGGGCTCGAACCGGTAAAAGTACTTAAAAATACGGACTTTAAGGACCAAAAATTCAAAATTACGGACTTTTACGGACTAGTTACGAATAAACATTTTGTATCCCGAAAGACTAATTTGAGTGTGATAGAATTAAAATACAGTAGAAAAGTAAAAGAAATTGTATTTTTTATGTTTAAAATAATTTATTTCTTTGAAAATTATATACAATTTTATTAATATTAAATAGAAAAATATTAATGAGTCTGAGGCAAATAAGAGAACAATATTTGTATGTACACTTATAACATAGGCACAAAAAAAAAACTTTCTGTGCATTAAAATAGACCTATAAGTCTTATTATAGTACTAGCAACATTAACGCGCGCCAGAAACTTTGCATTGTTATTTGTTATTAAAAACTATAAATTTTTGCAACTTCAAATAATGAAAATTATAAAAATAATTACAAAATTGAAGAAACTAACTGAAAAATAACGAAAATAATTGACAATTGAAAACAAAACTCGAAAAATGTCTAGATAATTATACAATTGAAAAAGAATAATTTAAAGAATTGAACAATAAATATTCAAATTAAACAAAAAAATTAAAAAATAAACTGTTGGAAATAATTGCAAATTGAAAAACTGAATTGAAAATCGATAAAATAATGGAAATTGAATAAAATAATTGAAAACTGAAGAAAATAATAACAATTTCGAGAAATAAATTGAAAATTTAAGAACTGAATTGAAATTGGAAAAATAATTAATAATTTAAAAAAAATTACAAATGGACTGAAAAAAATTAAAATTGAAAAAATAAAAGAATTATTATAAAATTTTTAGAGAATAATTGAAAAAAGTGTGCAAACAATTGAAAATTGGGTAAAATAAATAATAATTGCAAGAAATAGTTAAAAAATATATTAATTGACAATTGGAAAAAAATACTTTAAAAATATGAAAATTATATGAACAATTGTTGGAAATAATTAAACATTGAACAACTAGATTGAAAATTGAAAGCAATAATTGCAAAACAAAGGGGGGAAAATTGAAAAATTAAGAAAATAATTAGAAATTGCAAAAAGGAATTGAATTTCAAAGAATAAACTTAAAATTGAAAAAAGAAGATAATTATTGAATATAGAATAACGTAATTAAACAACTGCTTTTAAAATTAAAAAAATTTATTGCGATACTCGAAGAAAAAAAAAATAATTTAAAAAAGGCGAGACTTTTTCAATATTAAAGACAATAATTTAAAATTGAAAAATGAAAATTGAAGAAAATACTTGTAGAATTAAACAATTGTATTGAAATTTTGAAACAATTTTTATGAGTGAAAAAAATAATTGCAAATTGAATTAAACAACTAAAAAGTTAAAAATTAAATTAAAATTTGAATAAAAAATGTAAAAATTAAAGAAAATATATAAGAATTTAAGAAAATAGTTGTAGAATTAAAAAACTGAATTTACATTTAAAACAATTTTTATAATTGAAAAAAATGATTGAGAAAAGCCGAGGATTAAAGAAAAATTATAACAAAAATGTAAACTGGAAAAATTATTTAAATTTTTTAAAAATAATTGAAAATTAAAGAATTAAATCAAATTTTGAAGAAGACAGATTGAGATAGATAATTAAAAGAAAAATAACAAAATATAAAATTATCAAATATTAAAGAAAATAATAGACAAATGAAAAAAATTCGAAAACTGTCAAGAATAATCAACAAGAGAACAAAATAATTTAAAAAGTTAAAGAATAATTATAAAACTTCTAGAGAATGAATGAAAATTGAAAAAATTGTTGAAATTAATTGAAAGTTGCGGAAAATGAATAATAATTGAAAGAAATAGTTTATGACGAGAATAATTAAAGAATTGAAAAAAATATCTGAAAAATAACGAAAATAATTGACAAGTGATAACAAAATTTGACAAATCGCTAAATTAAAACAACTTTATAATTCAAAAAATCATTTAAAAATGAAAAAATTACTATAAGTTAAAGAATGGAATTAAAATTTATATAATTTAATTGAAAATTCCAAAAAGTAATTTATAAATGCCGTGATTTATTAAATATAGCAGAAAATAATTAAAAACTGAAAAATAGAATTGAAATTTGAAAAAAATTAAGAATTAAAGAAACTAATTGAACATGTGAATTATAGTCATAGAAACTTATTGATAATTTTGATAATCAAAAAAAAAAATGGACAAAAGGCAAGAATTTTTAATAATAAAGAAAAAAATTTTAAATTGAAAAATGCAATTGAAATTTGAAGGAAATAATGGAGAATTGAAGGAGATAGTTTTAGAATCGAACAATTGAGTTTAAATTTTAAAAATTTATGAGTGAAACAAATAATTGAAAAAATCAGAGAATTTTTAAATGTAAAGGAATTAAATTGCAGTTTTAAGATAATAATTGATAATTGAAGGAAAAATTACAAATTGACGAAAATAATTGACATTTGAAAAAAATTCGAAATGTGTCGAGAATAATCGTTATTAGAACAAAGTAATTTTAAAAATTAAAGAGTAATTATAAAAGTGGATGAAAATAATTATATTTGAAAATTTTTTTTTCAAATTATGAATTTATTAATTGATAATCTAAACTAAAGAAAATTGTAGGAAATAAATGAAAATTGAAGAAATCAATTGGAACTTAAAGAACATATTACATTTTCAAGAAAATAACTGATAATTGAAAAAAGGCGAGTATTATTGAATAATAAATAAAATGGTTAAAAATTAAAGAAAGGAATTGAAAAATTGAAACGTAACAGTTTTTACACTGCTTAAGGCCTCTTATCGTAGAATTTACGGAATTTGCAGACTTTTCTAAACAAATTACGGACTTTACGGACCTTTTTTTTTTTAAAAAAAAAAGGACTTTTACGGGATTTACGGAGCTAGTTCGAGCCCTGTATACTTAGTACGTTTAAGGAAGTAAATTATTTACTAAAAAAATAAGTAGATTGTTACATAAAAATTATAAAAGAGGTAGTTAAAAATTAACAAACTTTGACTTTCACTACATGATTGAAAAAAAAAAGAATATTTATTGGAAAAAGGTGAAAATGTGAGAAAATATAGAATTTTAGGTGTTTTACGTCATTTTTTTCCAAAAAAAAGGGGAGCAACTGTGATCCCTGTTTTAATAAATTACTGATTTTACTTATATTATTATTTTATAAACAAAAGAAATTGTAAAATTAATAAAAATATTTAAAATAAAGATACAAGAAAACCGTAAATATAAGAACATTTTTTATTTTTAACAGGATAAATATTTTATCCATTTATTTATTTACTGTCGAAATTATTATATCAGTAAACATTTTTTTCATAACATTTTTTCTCGAGAAAAGAATCCGCATTTTAAATAGAAATTTGATACAATGGATCGCAAGAAATAAACAGAGTTTCCAGGTACGAAAAGCTATCTGTTATTATATTTATGACACCCAAACGGAACTCCAAGTCTAATAAAATTTTACCTCAACTTTTCAAAGTCAGGGTAGTGGTTAGATTTAGTCAGGTACCACATAATCCTATATAAAATGTACAGTCCTAAATTTTAGGAACCGTTTCCTCAGACTTTTATCGCTAAAATACTTGAAATTTTAAAATAAACGCAAAAGTTTTCTAAAAAGTCAAGGTAAGACTTCAATGAATTAAACAAAGTTGACTTTAAGAGAAAAACGATTTATAATAAAGAATAGTCTAATAAATATATTACGTCATTTTATTAAAACAAATCTGTTAAAAGTGAAATGAAATTTTGAGGATTGAATTTTACTTAACTCTATTAATTTCTATTTGAATATTTTTGAGAAATATAGGTAATCCTTTTTATAATTTGTATAATTCGTAAATTTTTCTTTTTTTTATAAATATAATTTTCAATAAAAAACTTTTGTCAATGACCACAAAAAATTGAATCGCATATTGAAACAAAAAAATTATTTTAAATCAAAACAAAACCTTGCAGGCATGTGCCTGTTTTAATCTGAGTTATACAAAGAACTTTGAGTATAAAAAATTGTATAAAATGATAGAAAACACTTTTAAAAGCTAATTTATTATGAATATCATGATAAAAGGTAGATATGATGTTTTTAATTTAATAACAGGAATGCATAAGTATAAATACAGAGATATTCGATGAAAAAGAAAATTCCATGCGTTATGAAAAAAAAACCGGCACCGTTTTTGTGTCATAAACAAAATTTGAAATAAAAGAAACGATAAAAGATACATACCATTTTTATTTGATATATTCCTTAAAATCACAAGAAAGTACTTCACAAGTTTTCTTCAGAAGTTTACTTCAAATATGAAAGACAGAAGTTTACACAGTTTTCACTTCTTACTTCTTCAAGAACTTTTAACAGAATGAGTGAGATGTGAGAATAAGAAGAAGGAAGGAAACGGCTCAATCTCAAAATGAAAATGGGGTTGGGGTAGTGTGAAGTAAGGAACTAGTTGGGAACTGGGGAGGGGAAAGTCTACTTCGACTGTAGTCGATAGACTCGATAGGTCGACTTTTTACCCAGTGTTGGGAAGTGACGTGCGTCACTAGGTTTTCTACCTAAAATATTTACGCAAAATGCGTAATATACTGTAGGGTCGACTTTGCTCGTTCGATTTTCGTTTAAATTTGAAGAATTTTAATCTATATACAACACAAATAAATAATAAATTACACGATAATCGGGGCTATGAACGAAAAATACATCATGTAAATTACATGTAGGGATATGCACTGACCAAGTCAGATGACCGTCATCGCGGAAATAATATTTTTAATTAAAGTTTTGATGGCTTCACACTTGATTTTTAAAAATAGCAATACTAAAAAAACAATGCCTGAATCTTTTATAACCTTAGCGAGGTCTACAAGTAAAACATAAAACAGTTTTTTAAGTCTTTACTATTTATTTGAGAAATCTGACCTCAAAATTATAAAAGATTACGCGAATTTGTGATAAATCTTAAAAAATCTTTAATTGCAATTAATAAATCAATAATGTTTTGTCATTTAAGTATATTGGCAACATTTTTTGTGTGCAAATATTGTCATTTTTTAAATTTCAGATACAATAGTTAATCAGCCCCTTTTTAATATCTATTTTTAACTCCCTTTGTGTGTCGGGTTGCGTCTTGCACCGACAATATAATACAACTATAGCAAAATAAAACGCGCGATTAGTTTTTCATACATTTTAAAAATTATAAAATACAATAATAAATATAAAAAATTGGTAAATAATATTTATCTAATAAGAAGAAATAAATATTTTAGATATAATATTTAAAAATCAATTAATATAAATAAAATAAATATTTATTTAGAACAAAATTTATAATAACTTAGAATTAAAAAGAATTGCAAAAAATAATTGAATTTAAACAAAATAATTGCAGATTTTGCCAATTAATTGAAAAAAAATCAAATCAATTAAAAATTGGGGAAAGTAATTTAAACAATCATAAAAATGTTTTAATCATAAAGAAAATAATTAAAATTTGAGAAAAATACTTGAGAATCTTAAAAGTAAATTAAAACAAAATTGAGTAATGAAAAATTAGAAAAAATAATTGAAAATTGAAAAAACATGGTTAGAAATTGAGATAAATAAATTAAAATTTAAAAAAATAATAAAAATTTGAAAAAATAATTAAACAAATTACATAAAATATTTTAAATAAAGGAAAGTTAAACAAAATTTGAGAAAAATACATAAAACTTTCAGAAGTTCATTGAAATAAAAAAAAAAATAATTAAAAATTAGAGAAAATAAATGAAAAAAAAAAGAAAAAAAGAAAATTAAAATTGAACAGAACAAGTTTTAATTGAAGAGAAATAAGTAAAAACTTTTTGGCAATTATAAAAAAGAACGAGAAAAAGAACGAAAGTAATTGAAGATTGAAGAAAATAATATAAAAAATAATATAAATAATGAAAGAATTGAAAAGTCAGATAAATAGTTAACAATTTTTAAAATTATGAAATAAATGTAAAGAATTAAAAATTGAAGAAAATAAATTTTGGAAAATAATTGAAAAATGTTTTTAAATTTTAAAACTTGAAAAAAATAATTAGAATATGATACAAACAAAATTGAATAATGAAATATTAGAGAAAATAATTGAAAAAAACATGGTTAGAAATTGAGATAAATAAATTAAAATTTAAAAAAATAATACAAATTTGAAAAAATAATTAAACAAATTACATAAAATATTTTAAATAAAGGAAAAAAAAAATTGAAAAATGAATTTTTTTGATGATGAATGAAAAATTGAATAATGAAATATTAGAGAAAATAATTGAAAAAAAACATGGTTAGAAATTGAGATAAATAAATTAAAATTTAAAAAAATAATACAAATTTGAAAAAATAATTAAACAAATTACATAAAATATTTTAAATAAAGGAAAGTTAAACAAAATTTGAGAAAAATACATAAAACTTTCAGAAGTTCATTGAAATAAAAGAAAATAATTAAAAATCAGAGAAAATAAATGAAAAAAGAAAAAAAGAAAATTAAAATTGAACAGAACAAGTTTTAATTAAAGAGAAATAAGTAAAAACTTTTTGGCAATTATAAAAAAGAACGAGAAAAAGAACGAAAGTAATAATTGAAGATTGAAGAAAATAATATAAATAATGAAAGAATTGAAAAGTCAGATAAATAGTTAACAATTTTTGAAATTATGAAATAAATGTAAAGAATTAAAAATTGAAGAAAATAAATTTTGGAAAATAATTGAAAAATGTTTTTAAATTTTAAAACTTGTAGAAAATAATTGAGGGGCTGGAAACAATAAAGGGATATAGAAGCATTTCGAAGTCCCCCGTTTCTGCTGGAAACTCGCTGTACGCGGGGCCAACGAATGTCTCGCGTATCCCCTTATTGCATCCAGACCCTCAATTAGAATATGATACAAACAAAAATAAGTTGTAAAAAATAAATGACATTTAAGTGAGATAATTGAAAAAAACTACAGAATTTTTTTTAAATAAAGAAAAAATAATTGAAATTTGAAAAAAGTACATAAAGATAGAAATCAATTCAAAAAAAAGAAAATAATTAAAAATTGGATAACAGAATTGAAGAAATAAGCTAAAAGTAATTGAAATTTATGATAATTAATAAACAAATTTTGAAATTATGAAAACAAATAAAAATAATTAAAAATTGAAGAAAACAATTGAAATTTTAGAAAAATTCTTAAAAATCTTAGAAAATAATTTTAGAAAATGAGATTAACTAAAAATTGGAGAAAAGAATGAAAGAATGCTAAAAATAATTGAAATTTACGATAATTAATAAAATTTTTTGGAAATTATAAAAACAAATAAAAAGAATTAAAAACTGAAGAAAATAATAGAAATTTGAGAAAAATACTTAAAAAAATTTTATAAATTAATTTTATAAAATGAGAAAAACTAAAAATTGGAGAAAAGTCTGGAAGAAAGCTAAAAATAATTGAAATTTACAATAATTAATGAAAAAAAAAGTTTGAAATTCTGATAACAAATGAAAATAATTAGAAATTCAAGAAAATATTTGAGTTTTCAGAAAATACTTAAAAATCTTAGAAAATAATTTTAGAAAAAGAGAATAATAATTAACAATCGGGAAAAATAATTGAAAAATGATAAAATTAATTCAAAATTGAAAAAAATAATTAAAATATGCTGAAAATAATTTAAGATTGAGAAAGAAAATTGAATTATGATGAAAATAATTTAAATATGAAAAATTGAAAACATTCAATTAATAAAATTTGAGAGAAATAACTGAAAAAATCATAGAGTATATGTTTAGAAAAACATAATAATTACAAAATTACAAAATTACTAAAATTTTAATTAAAGAGAATAATTAAAAATTGGCAGAAATAACGAAAATTGATGAGAATAATTTCAATATCGGATAAATAATTGAAATTTTTAAAAGTAATGACAAAATAATGAATTTAATTATAAATTGATGAAAATCAAGAAGAATTGCAGAATTTATTCATTTTTAGAAACTTTTTTTTTAATGACAATTAAAAACCAGCACAATCAGAGATGCCAACGACCGTCACCAAAAGCATCTGCGCATGTCTGTGGAAAATCGTTTGATTGGTCGAAGGAAGAGGGACGATTTAAAATAGCTTTATTAAACGTGTTTTAAATCTTCCCGCTTCCTTCGACCAATCAAACGATTTTTCACAGACATGCGCAGATGCGTTTGGTGACGGTCGTTGGCATCTCTGAGCACAACAAAATAAAATAACAGGAACTAACTTCACTCTGGATTTTAAAATGTAGACAGAAAAAGATGAATAAAAATAAATATAAATACATACTAACTAACTTCAGGAGTTTGCGGAGATTATTATTATTTAATTTATTTATAATGATTTTGATGTATTATTTTAAAATATCATTTAAGCACAACAAATTTAGATTAATTTTTACAATTTTATTAGACTTTATTTGCACTAAATTTTACTTCATTTTCCCTAAAAAAGATACGATGTCCACCTGACATCAGATCAAGCATATATAGGTAATTACATGGCTTTTTAACGTAAAGGAGAGTCCAGAATAGAGAAATCAACATGTAGATACATACCAACATGTAGAATTGACGTAACAATAGGTTTTCTATTGTGACGTCCGACCAACATGTAGGTTTCTCTATTCTGGACTCTCCTTAATTTACATATGTAATTTATCTACATCCGAGAAGGTTAGTTTACTGCCCAAATACTTTTTTACACATGGGCGTCTTTTTTGTTTACATACTTCTTTTGACTTCTTGGCCAGTGTAACGAGTGACTGAATGCTCTCTTTATCCGCTAGAGGCAGCACTATTCTTCAATTTAAATGCGCGGTTTAATTCAATTATTATAGTTGTAGTTAAATTCAACTAGAATAAGAAAAGCTATTAGAATTAATTAAATAGAAAGTATTGGCAAGCAACATGGGCAACTCGACATTTGAGAGAAAGAATTTTAGTTAAAATAAAACAAAGGTTCCTTTATAAGACAAATGAATGTTATTATTTTGTAGAATTCGTGAGTTGGAGGTGTTAGAAACCAGAACACCCTTGATTAGAAGTAAACATCTAAACTCTTTTCTCCTTGTTAGAAAGGTTATACTCTAAACATACGTGTCTAATTTTTACGAGTTTTCTATGAACACTTGAGTTGAGTGTTGGCGGCCAGTCGACGGCCCGAGCCGATTCTAAGGAGGGTGTCTTGTTTCATACATTTTCCAGCTCTCGACCGATAGCACGTTGACATACGACTTGAATGATCGTGAGACATCTTTTCTCTCTAAAACACTGATGCAAAAGTGTGGTGGGGCAAAAGGGCCCGAGTGGTACTGGAAACCACAATGATTTTTGAGCGCAGATTCTGTTCTGACTTCGACTAGAAAAGACTGAATTACTTTTTTAGAAACGAAAGTCTAGTTGATTTTAGAATTGTATTATTTTAACTTTTACTGAGATTATTATTATTGAAATAAATTGTCAAATTATATAATTAAATATCATTTGTCTATTTTAATATATTACTATCAAAGGACACCACATTAAATTTCATCTTGCAGCATATATCTTGAATTCATCGCGGGAGTTGAGCTTCTAAGCTCTTCATTGTGGAACGAGCCTGTTTGCAAATTCAAATGAGAGTCGGTTTCGCGCGCATTTCGACATCAGCGCGTTACACCAGTGTTACAGGCGGAGATGTGTAGATTATCGCGCAAGCGCTAATCCGCTCATTTGATTCGACGAGTTCAAAACTTTGGTTAAATCCTGGAAAGGAACCGGGCAATTCAAATTAAAGTCCAAAAATTCCGTAAAACGGAGTGGAAAAATCAGACAACCTCAGGCAATTAATTAGCGATTAAATAGCTTTAATCAATTATTAATTATCCTTTGGTTGAAATAAAAACCACAAACTTTATTAAAATAGAAAACCGAAATACAATACTCGAGTGACCAGGTTACAAAGAGAACAACCTTTCAGGTCAAGAGCGAGCTTAGAACTAACTTAACTAAACTAAGTACAAGTCCAGGGCAGAAGCGCTGCCCTGTTCATTCATTAAAGCGTCCGTGCGCATCCTTTGGTAGTGTGTGGCTTCAAGCACCAGCGCACTATACACTACACAACGTTACATTCTCACACAGATTCTCACTTCTTGAGAATTTCAATAATTATTATAATCAATACATAATTTATAAACAAATTATATTAAGTTTAATAGTAGTAGTTATTGAAACATAATATGATATATGTAGGTTTGTAATATACATTAATTAATAAAAAGCGATTAATAAAATAGTAATTAGTGAAATAATAATAATAATCAATTAATATTTTGATTGACTCTCACGCATTCTTTTATTCGTAACATATTGGTGTCGATCATTCATCATGCATATTTGATCATTCAGCAAATCAAAAATAGTTAATATTTACAACAATCAAGTTAACAATATAGTACGTAGAAATTGTAAGTTGCATATCGAAGATAGAATAATATAGAATTTATATATTTATAGAATTAATATGACATCTCTTTCCATATGAAATTATTCTGAATCTTTTGCATAAACAAAAGAAGATATTTCATGAATGTTTAAACAATTGCGAAATAACAAATTGAAATAAGTAATTTATTTGAGTACGTGATCTTATTGATTTTTCGAGGATTGGGTTGACAATGCAGACGGGCCCCAGCAGCCCCTTAGGTTTTGCTCGTAATTACTTTTATTGCCTAAAGACCCTATCTCGGGGTTTTCCGGCAATTTAAATTGGGTTTTCTAGATTTCTTAGGATTATTTTACTTTCCGGTAATAAGTAGGTTTTATTTATTGCATTTCATTGTGAATTTCTTGGAACCTCTTCTAGAAAGAGATAATAGAAACTATAAAACTTCCTTTCAAATATTATTTTATTTCGAGAATTATTGAAGAGACGTTCAATTGAAATATCGCGCTGAATCGTGACGCGATTCGATAAAAATCGAGCGAGATAAATAGTCGCTCGTAACACCTTCCCCCTAGGAGAAGATTTTTGTTTCAAAAATCGTATTCTCAGAATGAGGTTAATTAGGATTAAAAATACGAATGCCTTTTTGTAGTTTAGAAAGAAAAGTACTAGATTGTAGGTATTAAGAGAAGAGTAATTAATATGAGGCTGCTAAGTATAAATATATTAAAAGTTATTTATGTTACACTTAGAAATAAACTTTATGTATATATATTTTTTTTTTGTATTTTTATATATTTTTGTATTTTTTATTTTTCTTTGATTTGTTAATTTTTTATATTTTTTTTTGTTTTGTGGTTTGTGTTTTTTTGTTTTGTTTTTTTTTTGTTTTGTTTTTTTGTTTTTATAAACGTAGTTTATTATTAACTATTATTGTAAAGAAAGCTAATGGTTAAAATTGTAATTGTTAGGTGCATAAAATATTTGTAGTTGATTATATTATTTAAGGATTCCAACGATATTTACAGTGTTTTTGAACTAAACGTTATTTACAATTTGCGTACTGTATGCAATTGCTTACGGACGATTCACATGTCGTGCGCTTTCGACGCGCATTTGCAGTCGTATATGAACGAGCATAAGTTTAGAAAGTAGAATACTAAAGTGTGTTTCCGATCTACAAAATATTATCGTAGACATATGCTACGACAGCAGGCAGTTTGTTTACATTCTATGAAGAATGAATATTGAAAAAGTGCTTTTATGACCAAAAGTAGGAAGAAATAATATTTATTTAATTAATGAGGAATGTGAAACTCGTTGTGAGCAAGTTAGAGTTGCTCACCACTCACTCCCTCCCCGCGAAGGCCGTTACAGGTATACGCTCAACGGTGGCCAAATCCAGCGGCATTTAATGGTTTAAAGGGCTGTACATTGCTGCCGTCTGGAAGGTTTGGTATTTAAATTCTCGTCTGTTGACAAACAGACTTAATGACGAGAAAATTGTAATAAGACAGCTATATTTTTTGTTGGTTGGTTGGATTGGTTTTGTTTTAAAATATTTTGAGCGTTTGTGGACGGAGAAGGTTAGTGTGGACAATTTTAATTTTGCCATTTTTCATTAATAGTTCAACGTTACCATCATCAAAAACTTTATTAATTTTAAAAGGACCAGCATAATTTGGTTCAAGTTTAGACGCTTTGTTATTTCTCAGAAGGTAAACGGGGTCACCTTCCTCGTATTTTTGACAGTTAAGTTTTTGATCATAGTAACGTTTCGAACGTTCTTTTGCGGCTTGTAACCTTTCTCTAGCTGTCGATTGTGTTTCAGCTAACTTGTCACCTATAATTTTGACCATTAAATTAAAGGTTAGTGGGACTTCCTTATTTGTAAATTCCGACGGTATGCGAGCCTTCCTCGCAAAGATAAGTTCATGGGGAGTAAAACCTGTTGCTTCGTGATAAGAAGTGTTGTACGAGAACATGGCGAAAGGTAACCATCTGTCCCAGTTTCTTTTTTGACAATAATTTTTTAAATATTGTACTAAGACATGGTGACTTCTTTCTAGAGAGCCTAAGGACTGTGGATGGAAAGCTGTCGATCGGATTTTTTTTATTTTGAAAATTCTACAAAATTGCTTCATGACTTTGTTGATAAATTCGGAGCCCTGGTCAGTATGTATTATTTTGGGACATCCGAAACGAGTGATGAATCTTTCTGCAAGTGCATTGGCAACACTGACAGCATCCGAACGACGGAGAGGGACAGCATCGCAGTATTTAGTGAGGTTATCTTGTATTGTAAGAATACAAGTATTGCCTTGTTCAGTTGGTGGTTTAAAAGGACCAACTATATCGATTTCGATTTTGTCAAAAGCCTCGGTAGGTGTGTCAGTGATTGACATTGGCTGCTTAGTTTTGACACGTACTAATTTATTGAGCTTGCAGTCTTCGCAATTTCGAACGAATTCTCGAATAGATTCACGCATTTTTGGCCAGAAAAAATTTTCACGAATTCTTTCTAGAGTTTTGGAAGCTCCCTTATGGCCGCCGATAGTAGAAATGTGATTTTCACGAATGATATTTTTTCGATCTGTTTCGATTGGAATTTCGATATCGCCTAAGCAGATTGTAATTGTGTAATACCCGTCTGAAAAAATTCTTTGAATTTCAGATTCTATGGAAGGCCAAGAAATTTGGTTAAGCCCGTTACCAATTCGAGAGATACTGACATTGGTAATATTAGTTTCATCCATGGCCTTTTTCAATCCCTCAAGTGCAAGTGTGACGTCAGCATAGGATGGCTTTGAATTAAAATTCTCTTTGATAATTAAATTGAAAACAGTAAAATCTTCGTAGGTGTACGCAAAGACATTACCCACATAACAATCTTCAGGTTTTTCTTTAGGTAAATCATCGATATTAATTCTATTTTCGTTAATTAAATCTCTGGCTGTCTCAGTCGTTAATTTTCTGTCGGCAGGTACAAACAAGACAAGGTTATCGCTTCGCATGTACAGTTTGTCTTTTGATACTTTAATACAAGAGAAATCAGGAGTGGGAGGTAACGAACTTTTTTGACTGTCGGGTAACAGATTGTTATCGTCATTGTTATCGTCATTGTTAGTATCGATTTGATTGTCGTCAGTAATAGGTAAGCATTGAACTGGAGGTTTCGAAACAATTTTGGTAGTATTGATTGAAAATAAATTTTTATCTATGACTGAAACAAAAACTTTGAAATTGCTGATTGGTTTTTGACATGTATGTAGTCCATACTCGAGGTCGTGTTCATTAATATTATCAAAATCTAGATCTTCATGACTTGAAAGATCAGAAAACTCGAGTCCAAGATCCTCGTGCGCCCCGACACTCGTCTCAGTGCAAGCCGATTGTGGGCGGCAAGGAGACTTTGTTTTCTGACTCTGTGCAGGTACGTAATCCCTACGCACAGAGTCATTACGGAAAACGTTAATAGGAGGTGGTGCAGAGATTATGTCTGGACCAACCTCGATTTGAACTGGCGCAGATATTGTTCCGGGCCAAATTGGATTGGATCTTGCACAGATTTTATTCTGAGCCAAGGTAAAAATAGGAGACATGCTTCGTTTCGAGAACTCTGAGTCGAGATACTCTATCCCACATGTACTCCTCCTTTTAGTGAGGGTAACGCCTTCGGATAATTGGTCCTCATTATTGCCACTATTGGCCACAGTGTGGGGTCTTTTTCTACCGTTACCGCGCTCTGCCGCTTCGTACCAGCGGATATGGAGACAATTAGCGCCGCCCTGATCATTACTTTTCACACATTGGGAGGAGGGGCATGAAGACACAGGTGGCGAATTCACCTCGTGCATAGGTTTTGGATTAAAGTCAAGTGGGTCGACCTCATCATTCATACAAATTTCGTAAGTGATAGTCGACTCATCTTGTCTCAGCATATCCCAGGGGTTTCGGGACAGAGCATCGGCGTTAGTATTTTCGACCCCCTTTTTATAAACAATAAGTGGTTGAAATTCGCTTAAGCGAGCACGCCATCTAAAAATCCTCGAGTTAGGATTTTTCATGTTTTGTAACCAAATTAAAGGTTTATGGTCTGTTTCAATAATGAAACTGCGTCCAAATAAATAAGGTCTAAAGGTCTCTACTGAACAAAGCATTGCAAGAAATTCTTTTTCGATAGTGGAGTAATTAATCTCCGCATCGTTGAGTGTACGAGACGCATATGCTATGGGGAGAATTTTGCCATCAAAATTTTGACTGAGCACTCCGCCAATACCATATTGAGATGCGTCAGTTGATAAAATAAAATCTTTTGTAAAATCCGGATATTGAAGTAAGGGTTCTGTGCACAAAATATCCTTAAGCTCATTAAAAGCTTCATCCTGTGCTTCGGTCCACTGAAACTTGACATCGTTTTTTAAGAGAAATGTTAATGGTTTCGCGATTATTGAGAAATTAGGGATGAATCTGCGATAGTACCCGGCAAGTCCTAAAAATTGTTTAATATTTTTAGGATTTCTAGGACGAGGGAATTTTCTCACTGCTTCGACTTTTTTCGGGTCTGGTTTCACGCCATCTTGCGTAATGACATGTCCGAGATAATTAACTTCTTTACGCAAGAAAATGCATTTTTCCGGTTGCAAGGTTAGGTTAGCTTTATGAAGACGTTCAAATAATTTCAGAAGCTTTCGAGTATGTTCTTCGAGAGATTCAGCATAAATGACCACGTCGTCCATGTAAACAAATAATTCGACATTTTGCAATCCTACCAGTGCCTTATCGACCAATCGTTGAAAAGTGGAGGGGGCATTTTTCAACCCAAAAGGCATTCTATTGAAATGATAATGCCCGAAAGGTGTGGAAAATGCTGTTTTTCGTTTTGATTCAGGATCTAATGGGATTTGGTGGAAACCCATTGCTAAATCAAGGATTGAAAAATATTGGGCTCCCCCCAATTGGTCAAGAATATAAGAAATATTGGGCAGAGGATAGGAATCTTTTATTGTTTTGTCATTTAATTTACGGTAGTCAATGACCATCCGCCATCTTTTTTTGCCGTCAGGACCGGGCTTTTTTGGTACAATCCACACGGGTGAATTGCTTGGAGAGTCAGAATCCTCGATAATGTTATTTTGTAACAAATCTCGAGTTTGTTCTAGGACTTCTTTATTTAGACTCTCAGGGTGCCTGTACTGCTTTTGAAAAATAGGCGTTTCGTCAGTAGTTACGATTTTATGGGCGACTAAATTTGTGGCTCCAAGAACATCGCCTTTTAAGTAAAAAAGATGTGAGTACAAGGTAATAGGGTCAATGAGACTTTGTTTTTCCTCTTCATTGAGAGAAGAAAAATCGAAAGTTTTTAGAAGTTCATTGATCCTATTATTTGTAGTGTCGATATTTGTGTGTGGTGGGGGTACATCCTTAGTGTGTAACTCCGCCTCCTCGAGTTTAACCGGTGGGATAGACAGTTCGACATCGCATAGGGTTGTGTTTATTGCGAAAACTTGAACACAACCATCCACGGTGTTAACTAAACCTTCGCCAATGAAAATACCTTGTCCCGCATGAATACGGGGTAAATAACCTTCAGAGAGAGCATTGTTTGCTGTTATTAGAGAAATTAATTTTTTTGTACGCGCTGGTAAGAGGAAGGTAGTAGGATTATTAATTTCTAACTCTGAAAGTTGCAGGGTTATACCTTCTTTATTATAATTTAGAGAGGCAGAATTTTGTCTGAGGAATTCTGCCCCCAGAATTCCGCCATATTTAATGGGAAAGGTATCATGAACGAGGTGAAATATGGTATTTCTGTCGAGGATATTTAATTGAATGGTTCCTAGAGTTTCGTAAGACCCTTGACCAATTCCCGTTAATTGGAAAATTTCTTCTCTATTAATATTTTTAATGCCTTTTAAAGAAGAATTTTTTATTAAGTTTAATTCACTTCCCGTGTCGATTAAGAATGAAATTTTCGGCTTTGTAAATTTATTATTTGAAAGAAAAAGAGTTGGCCCGGACATAGATGTATTATTATTTATAGTGAGCACACATCGCTTTATTGGTTTGATTGTGAAATGTCCGCAGGTGTGCTCGGCCTGCGAACATTTTGCGAGTTTAAAAATGTATCATTTTTTTGTTGCAAATCGGTGCACAATTTTTCTAAATCATTAATTTTTTTTAGGAAGCAATTAGCAGAAGAATGTCCGGTTTTTTTACAAAATTCGCAAGTTTCTCTAGCAATAGGATGTTGTGATTGATTACGCCGATTATCAGGATTATTACGATCCCCGGTTTGTCGCGAATTTGGGTGGTTGTTTTGATAACCATTACGGTTATTTTGTGGGTTTCTGGAATCATTATAGTTGGGACGATTGTTATTACTACCGCGATTACCGTTATTATTTATGTTGTTACCGTTGTTATTTCTGTTGTTACCATCGTTATTTCGGCGATTGTTGCCGTTATTTTGGAAATTTCCCGAATTTCTATTATTGCCGTTGTTGTGATTGTTGCGGTTTGTATTAGTGTGTGCGTTGTTATCCGAACGTTGTGGACACGAGCGAGAAGTGTGACCTTCTTCTCGACAAGTATAGCATGTGAGTGTTTTATGATTTGTATCGCGACTATCCACGTTAAAAACTTGTCTTGCTCTCTTAGCGGGTGGGTCGTTGTTAGGATTTTGTTTTTGGTTATCTCGATTGTCTGAGGTTTGTGGAGACCGTTGATCATGCGTTCGTTTTTTAAGTCGGACGACATAGTTCTCGGCTTCGAGAGCAATGTCAACGGCTTGTTGTATTGTTGTTGGGTCACGTATTTTAACTCGCAATTCGAGCTGAGGAAGTAAACCGCGAATAAATGAACATGCCACGTGGTGGTCATATTCTTGGATTTTCGCCTTTAAATTTTCTGAAGAAGTACTTTTTCTCGCAATTTCTGTCATTTGCGACAAGTATTTTCGCGCTCTGGAGGAATACGCGTGGATAGTTTCTTGCGCGCCTTGTTCCAAGGATGCAAGATCGATGTATAAGGAGGACAAATCGTGGGTGATGGAAAAAGCCTTTTCTAATGTTTCGAATAATTCTTGCAAATTATCAATTTGCATATGAGAAATGTATGTTTCTGCATTGCCTTTAACTTTTTTTAGAATGTGTTTTAAAAGCATGGGTCGAATTTCTGTAGGGGTTTGATTTTCCGCGACTTTACATTCACGTAAGAATTTAGAGACAGGTATATTTGAGCCGTCGAAGATGGGTATAAATTCGACCGTAGTGCGAAGGGCCATAATGTCATAAGGATTTCTAGCGACATTATGTGTGGAGGGTTGTGAAATAGAGTGGTCGGATCTAAGATCAATGGGCTTTTGCACATTACTTTCGTCGATTTTTCTTACGAGATTCGCGATGTGGAGAATATCTTCTCCACTGATTCGGGAAAGGATACCATGCGATTGGGTGGTGCTAGGTGGCCTGTCTGCAATCAATTTTTCATTCTGTTGAATGTCGTTCAAGGTTAAGGGTGATTCACGTCCTTCGACATTAACAGTAGCTTCTTGAACAGAATTAGAACGATGTTCATCGAAATCATCATCTAAATATTCCTCCTCGTAATTAAGAGGATTGTCACCATCGTCGAGTGGTGGTAGATTTGATTCTAAAAAGTTTTCCATTTTAGATTTTAAATGTTAAATTATTTAAAAAGGAAGAAAAGAAATTTTTGAAAGAAATATTTTATAATTTCAGAGAGAAAAGAAAAAAGAAAAAGAAATTCAGCCGTTTGTTAATTTCGAATAGTTAAATTTCAAAGTGATCTGGATTGAAATCAGATTAATTTATATTCAAACTATATATTTTTTTTGAAAAAGGGAATGGAAAACTTTTGTTTCATTTTGAGACATTACAATAATGATAACTCTTAAAACTAAACAAACCTGTAATACACCTGTCACACTGTTAAAATTAAAAGAAAATGTCACTTTAGCAAAAAGGAAATTTTAATTAACGGAAATGACCATATCCTTTGTAGGATGCACTCCCGCACAAACACTATCACTTAAGCAGCAGATGATGATGTAGTCAGCCAGGAAAGCAGGAAAATAAATATGGCAACAATTCTCCTGGAAGATGAAGTCAGGAACACAGGAAAATCAGCGTCTCCAAGAATCATCAGTCTCGTTGTCACGTGGAAAATAACCGTTAACTTGAATTTTTTATTTTATTTATTTTATGTTTTTAAATTTATTAATTCACTTATTAAAAAGAGTTTGTATTTGCGATGACACAATAATAGTAGAGAAATGGATTGTGATTAACAGAATAAATTGAAAGTTCACTGTTAATATTTGTAGAAACTTGACATGAATTTAATGTCTGGAAAATAAAGTATTTTCACTTTTCCAAAAGGTTTTGTGTAATTCGTACACGATAGGAATACTGTTGGAATATCTATCCCATTTAAAACACTTTTGGGCACTTTTTATGTTAAAGTTGACACTTTAAAGTTCGCGTTTCACTTTGATTTTTAAGAGTTCACAAAGTAAAAATTTGAATTTCCGTACCAAAGACCGGCAACGAGCCCCCAATTTATGTTACAGTGTTACAGGCGGAGATGTGTAGATTATCGCGCAAGCGCTAATCCGCTCATTTGATTCGACGAGTTCAAAACTTTGGTTAAATCCTGGAAAGGAACCGGGCAATTCAAATTAAAGTCCAAAAATTCCGTAAAACGGAGTGGAAAAATCAGACAACCTCAGGCAATTAATTAGCGATTAAATAGCTTTAATCAATTATTAATTATCCTTTGGTTGAAATAAAAACCACAAACTTTATTAAAATAGAAAACCGAAATACAATACTCGAGTGACCAGGTTACAAAGAGAACAACCTTTCAGGTCAAGAGCGAGCTTAGAACTAACTTAACTAAACTAAGTACAAGTCCAGGGCAGAAGCGCTGCCCTGTTCATTCATTAAAGCGTCCGTGCGCATCCTTTGGTAGTGTGTGGCTTCAAGCACCAGCGCACTATACACTACACAACGTTACATTCTCACACAGATTCTCACTTCTTGAGAATTTCAATAATTATTATAATCAATACATAATTTATAAACAAATTATATTAAGTTTAATAGTAGTAGTTATTGAAACATAATATGATATATGTAGGTTTGTAATATACATTAATTAATAAAAAGCGATTAATAAAATAGTAATTAGTGAAATAATAATAATAATCAATTAATATTTTGATTGACTCTCACGCATTCTTTTATTCGTAACATATTGGTGTCGATCATTCATCATGCATATTTGATCATTCAGCAAATCAAAAATAGTTAATATTTACAACAATCAAGTTAACAATATAGTACGTAGAAATTGTAAGTTGCATATCGAAGATAGAATAATATAGAATTTATATATTTATAGAATTAATATGACATCTCTTTCCATATGAAATTATTCTGAATCTTTTGCATAAACAAAAGAAGATATTTCATGAATGTTTAAACAATTGCGAAATAACAAATTGAAATAAGTAATTTATTTGAGTACGTGATCTTATTGATTTTTCGAGGATTGGGTTGACAATGCAGACGGGCCCCAGCAGCCCCTTAGGTTTTGCTCGTAATTACTTTTATTGCCTAAAGACCCTATCTCGGGGTTTTCCGGCAATTTAAATTGGGTTTTCTAGATTTCTTAGGATTATTTTACTTTCCGGTAATAAGTAGGTTTTATTTATTGCATTTCATTGTGAATTTCTTGGAACCTCTTCTAGAAAGAGATAATAGAAACTATAAAACTTCCTTTCAAATATTATTTTATTTCGAGAATTATTGAAGAGACGTTCAATTGAAATATCGCGCTGAATCGTGACGCGATTCGATAAAAATCGAGCGAGATAAATAGTCGCTCGTAACACCTTCCCCCTAGGAGAAGATTTTTGTTTCAAAAATCGTATTCTCAGAATGAGGTTAATTAGGATTAAAAATACGAATGCCTTTTTGTAGTTTAGAAAGAAAAGTACTAGATTGTAGGTATTAAGAGAAGAGTAATTAATATGAGGCTGCTAAGTATAAATATATTAAAAGTTATTTATGTTACAATTAGAAATAAACTTTATGTATATATATTTTTTTTTTTTGTATTTTTATATATTTTTGTATTTTTTATTTTTCTTTGATTTGTTAATTTTTTATATTTTTTTTTGTTTTGTGGTTTGTGTTTTTTTGTTTTGTTTTTTTTTTGTTTTGTTTTTTTGTTTTTATAAACGTAGTTTATTATTAACTATTATTGTAAAGAAAGCTAATGGTTAAAATTGTAATTGTTAGGTGCATAAAATATTTGTAGTTGATTATATTATTTAAGGATTCCAACGATATTTACAGTGTTTTTGAACTAAACGTTATTTACAATTTGCGTACTGTATGCAATTGCTTACGGACGATTCACATGTCGTGCGCTTTCGACGCGCATTTGCAGTCGTATATGAACGAGCATAAGTTTAGAAAGTAGAATACTAAAGTGTGTTTCCGATCTACAAAATATTATCGTAGACATATGCTACGACAGCAGGCAGTTTGTTTACATTCTATGAAGAACGAATATTGAAAAAGTGCTTTTATGACCAAAAGTAGGAAGAAATAATATTTATTTAATTAATGAGGAATGTGAAACTCGTTGTGAGCAAGTTAGAGTTGCTCACCACTCACTCCCTCCCCGCGAAGGCCGTTACAGGTATACGCTCAACGGTGGCCAAATCCAGCGGCATTTAATGGTTTAAAGGGCTGTACATTGCTGCCGTCTGGAAGGTTTGGTATTTAAATTCTCGTCTGTTGACAAACAGACTTAATGACGAGAAAATTGTAATAAGACAGCTATATTTTTTGTTGGTTGGTTGGATTGGTTTTGTTTTAAAATATTTTGAGCGTTTGTGGACGGAGAAGGTTAGTGTGGACAATTTTAATTTTGCCATTTTTCATTAATAGTTCAACGTTACCATCATCAAAAACTTTATTAATTTTAAAAGGACCAGCATAATTTGGTTCAAGTTTAGACGCTTTGTTATTTCTCAGAAGGTAAACGGGGTCACCTTCCTCGTATTTTTGACAGTTAAGTTTTTGATCATAGTAACGTTTCGAACGTTCTTTTGCGGCTTGTAACCTTTCTCTAGCTGTCGATTGTGTTTCAGCTAACTTGTCACCTATAATTTTGACCATTAAATTAAAGGTTAGTGGGACTTCCTTATTTGTAAATTCCGACGGTATGCGAGCCTTCCTCGCAAAGATAAGTTCATGGGGAGTAAAACCTGTTGCTTCGTGATAAGAAGTGTTGTACGAGAACATGGCGAAAGGTAACCATCTGTCCCAGTTTCTTTTTTGACAATAATTTTTTAAATATTGTACTAAGACATGGTGACTTCTTTCTAGAGAGCCTAAGGACTGTGGATGGAAAGCTGTCGATCGGATTTTTTTTATTTTGAAAATTCTACAAAATTGCTTCATGACTTTGTTGATAAATTCGGAGCCCTGGTCAGTATGTATTATTTTGGGACATCCGAAACGAGTGATGAATCTTTCTGCAAGTGCATTGGCAACACTGACAGCATCCGAACGACGGAGAGGGACAGCATCGCAGTATTTAGTGAGGTTATCTTGTATTGTAAGAATACAAGTATTGCCTTGTTCAGTTGGTGGTTTAAAAGGACCAACTATATCGATTTCGATTTTGTCAAAAGCCTCGGTAGGTGTGTCAGTGATTGACATTGGCTGCTTAGTTTTGACACGTACTAATTTATTGAGCTTGCAGTCTTCGCAATTTCGAACGAATTCTCGAATAGATTCACGCATTTTTGGCCAGAAAAAATTTTCACGAATTCTTTCTAGAGTTTTGGAAGCTCCCTTATGGCCGCCGATAGTAGAAATGTGATTTTCACGAATGATATTTTTTCGATCTGTTTCGATTGGAATTTCGATATCGCCTAAGCAGATTGTAATTGTGTAATACCCGTCTGAAAAAATTCTTTGAATTTCAGATTCTATGGAAGGCCAAGAAATTTGGTTAAGCCCGTTACCAATTCGAGAGATACTGACATTGGTAATATTAGTTTCATCCATGGCCTTTTTCAATCCCTCAAGTGCAAGTGTGACGTCAGCATAGGATGGCTTTGAATTAAAATTGTCTTTGATAATTAAATTGAAAACAGTAAAATCTTCGTAGGTGTACGCAAAGACATTACCCACATAACAATCTTCAGGTTTTTCTTTAGGTAAATCATCGATATTAATTCTATTTTCGTTAATTAAATCTCTGGCTGTCTCAGTCGTTAATTTTCTGTCGGCAGGTACAAACAAGACAAGGTTATCGCTTCGCATGTACAGTTTGTCTTTTGATACTTTAATACAAGAGAAATCAGGAGTGGGAGGTAACGAACTTTTTTGACTGTCGGGTAACAGATTGTTATCGTCATTGTTATCGTCATTGTTAGTATCGATTTGATTGTCGTCAGTAATAGGTAAGCATTGAACTGGAGGTTTCGAAACAATTTTGGTAGTATTGATTGAAAATAAATTTTTATCTATGACTGAAACAAAAACTTTGAAATTGCTGATTGGTTTTTGACATGTATGTAGTCCATACTCGAGGTCGTGTTCATTAATATTATCAAAATCTAGATCTTCATGACTTGAAAGATCAGAAAACTCGAGTCCAAGATCCTCGTGCGCCCCGACACTCGTCTCAGTGCAAGCCGATTGTGGGCGGCAAGGAGACTTTGTTTTCTGACTCTGTGCAGGTACGTAATCCCTACGCACAGAGTCATTACGGAAAACGTTAATAGGAGGTGGTGCAGAGATTATGTCTGGACCAACCTCGATTTGAACTGGCGCAGATATTGTTCCGGGCCAAATTGGATTGGATCTTGCACAGATTTTATTCTGAGCCAAGGTAAAAATAGGAGACATGCTTCGTTTCGAGAACTCTGAGTCGAGATACTCTATCCCACATGTACTCCTCCTTTTAGTGAGGGTAACGCCTTCGGATAATTGGTCCTCATTATTGCCACTATTGGCCACAGTGTGGGGTCTTTTTCTACCGTTACCGCGCTCTGCCGCTTCGTACCAGCGGATATGGAGACAATTAGCGCCGCCCTGATCATTACTTTTCACACATTGGGAGGAGGGGCATGAAGACACAGGTGGCGAATTCACCTCGTGCATAGGTTTTGGATTAAAGTCAAGTGGGTCGACCTCATCATTCATACAAATTTCGTAAGTGATAGTCGACTCATCTTGTCTCAGCATATCCCAGGGGTTTCGGGACAGAGCATCGGCGTTAGTATTTTCGACCCCCTTTTTATAAACAATAAGTGGTTGAAATTCGCTTAAGCGAGCACGCCATCTAAAAATCCTCGAGTTAGGATTTTTCATGTTTTGTAACCAAATTAAAGGTTTATGGTCTGTTTCAATAATGAAACTGCGTCCAAATAAATAAGGTCTAAAGGTCTCTACTGAACAAAGCATTGCAAGAAATTCTTTTTCGATAGTGGAGTAATTAATCTCCGCATCGTTGAGTGTACGAGACGCATATGCTATGGGGAGAATTTTGCCATCAAAATTTTGACTGAGCACTCCGCCAATACCATATTGAGATGCGTCAGTTGATAAAATAAAATCTTTTGTAAAATCCGGATATTGAAGTAAGGGTTCTGTGCACAAAATATCCTTAAGCTCATTAAAAGCTTCATCCTGTGCTTCGGTCCACTGAAACTTGACATCGTTTTTTAAGAGAAATGTTAATGGTTTCGCGATTATTGAGAAATTAGGGATGAATCTGCGATAGTACCCGGCAAGTCCTAAAAATTGTTTAATATTTTTAGGATTTCTAGGACGAGGGAATTTTCTCACTGCTTCGACTTTTTTCGGGTCTGGTTTCACGCCATCTTGCGTAATGACATGTCCGAGATAATTAACTTCTTTACGCAAGAAAATGCATTTTTCCGGTTGCAAGGTTAGGTTAGCTTTATGAAGACGTTCAAATAATTTCAGAAGCTTTCGAGTATGTTCTTCGAGAGATTCAGCATAAATGACCACGTCGTCCATGTAAACAAATAATTCGACATTTTGCAATCCTACCAGTGCCTTATCGACCAATCGTTGAAAAGTGGAGGGGGCATTTTTCAACCCAAAAGGCATTCTATTGAAATGATAATGCCCGAAAGGTGTGGAAAATGCTGTTTTTCGTTTTGATTCAGGATCTAATGGGATTTGGTGGAAACCCATTGCTAAATCAAGGATTGAAAAATATTGGGCTCCCCCCAATTGGTCAAGAATATAAGAAATATTGGGCAGAGCATAGGAATCTTTTATTGTTTTGTCATTTAATTTACGGTAGTCAATGACCATCCGCCATCTTTTTTTGCCGTCAGGACCGGGCTTTTTTGGTACAATCCACACGGGTGAATTGCTTGGAGAGTCAGAATCCTCGATAATGTTATTTTGTAACAAATCTCGAGTTTGTTCTAGGACTTCTTTATTTAGACTCTCAGGGTGCCTGTACTGCTTTTGAAAAATAGGCGTTTCGTCAGTAGTTACGATTTTATGGGCGACTAAATTTGTGGCTCCAAGAACATCGCCTTTTAAGTAAAAAAGATGTGAGTACAAGGTAATAGGGTCAATGAGACTTTGTTTTTCCTCTTCATTGAGAGAAGAAAAATCGAAAGTTTTTAGAAGTTCATTGATCCTATTATTTGTAGTGTCGATATTTGTGTGTGGTGGGGGTACATCCTTAGTGTGTAACTCCGCCTCCTCGAGTTTAACCGGTGGGATAGACAGTTCGACATCGCATAGGGTTGTGTTTATTGCGAAAACTTGAACACAACCATCCACGGTGTTAACTAAACCTTCGCCAATGAAAATACCTTGTCCCGCATGAATACGGGGTAAATAACCTTCAGAGAGAGCATTGTTTGCTGTTATTAGAGAAATTAATTTTTTTGTACGCGCTGGTAAGAGGAAGGTAGTAGGATTATTAATTTCTAACTCTGAAAGTTGCAGGGTTATACCTTCTTTATTATAATTTAGAGAGGCAGAATTTTGTCTGAGGAATTCTGCCCCCAGAATTCCGCCATATTTAATGGGAAAGGTATCATGAACGAGGTGAAATATGGTATTTCTGTCGAGGATATTTAATTGAATGGTTCCTAGAGTTTCGTAAGACCCTTGACCAATTCCCGTTAATTGGAAAATTTCTTCTCTATTAATATTTTTAATGCCTTTTAAAGAAGAATTTTTTATTAAGTTTAATTCACTTCCCGTGTCGATTAAGAATGAAATTTTCGGCTTTGTAAATTTATTATTTGAAAGAAAAAGAGTTGGCCCGGACATAGATGTATTATTATTTATAGTGAGCACACATCGCTTTATTGGTTTGATTGTGAAATGTCCGCAGGTGTGCTCGGCCTGCGAACATTTTGCGAGTTTAAAAATGTATCATTTTTTTGTTGCAAATCGGTGCACAATTTTTCTAAATCATTAATTTTTTTTTAGGAAGCAATTAGCAGAAGAATGTCCGGTTTTTTTACAAAATTCGCAAGTTTCTCTAGCAATAGGATGTTGTGATTGATTACGCCGATTATCAGGATTATTACGATCCCCGGTTTGTCGCGAATTTGGGTGGTTGTTTTGATAACCATTACGGTTATTTTGTGGGTTTCTGGAATCATTATAGTTGGGACGATTGTTATTACTACCGCGATTACCGTTATTATTTATGTTGTTACCGTTATTATTTCTGTTGTTACCATCGTTATTTCGGCGATTGTTGCCGTTATTTTGGAAATTTCCCGAATTTCTATTATTGCCGTTGTTGTTATTGTTGCGGTTTGTATTAGTGTGTGCGTTGTTATCCGAACGTTGTGGACACGAGCGAGAAGTGTGACCTTCTTCTCGACAAGTATAGCATGTGAGTGTTTTATGATTTGTATCGCGACTATCCACGTTAAAAACTTGTCTTGCTCTCTTAGCGGGTGGGTCGTTGTTAGGATTTTGTTTTTGGTTATCTCGATTGTCTGAGGTTTGTGGAGACCGTTGATCATGCGTTCGTTTTTTAAGTCGGACGACATAGTTCTCGGCTTCGAGAGCAATGTCAACGGCTTGTTGTATTGTTGTTGGGTCACGTATTTTAACTCGCAATTCGAGCTGAGGAAGTAAACCGCGAATAAATGAACATGCCACGTGGTGGTCATATTCTTGGATTTTCGCCTTTAAATTTTCTGAAGAAGTACTTTTTCTCGCAATTTCTGTCATTTGCGACAAGTATTTTCGCGCTCTGGAGGAATACGCGTGGATAGTTTCTTGCGCGCCTTGTTCCAAGGATGCAAGATCGATGTATAAGGAGGACAAATCGTGGGTGATGGAAAAAGCCTTTTCTAATGTTTCGAATAATTCTTGCAAATTATCAATTTGCATATGAGAAATGTATGTTTCTGCATTGCCTTTAACTTTTTTTAGAATGTGTTTTAAAAGCATGGGTCGAATTTCTGTAGGGGTTTGATTTTCCGCGACTTTACATTCACGTAAGAATTTAGAGACAGGTATATTTGAGCCGTCGAAGATGGGTATAAATTCGACCGTAGTGCGAAGGGCCATAATGTCATAAGGATTTCTAGCGACATTATGTGTGGAGGGTTGTGAAATAGAGTGGTCGGATCTAAGATCAATGGGCTTTTGCACATTACTTTCGTCGATTTTTCTTACGAGATTCGCGATGTGGAGAATATCTTCTCCACTGATTCGGGAAAGGATACCATGCGATTGGGTGGTGCTAGGTGGCCTGTCTGCAATCAATTTTTCATTCTGTTGAATGTCGTTCAAGGTTAAGGGTGATTCACGTCCTTCGACATTAACAGTAGCTTCTTGAACAGAATTAGAACGATGTTCATCGAAATCATCATCTAAATATTCCTCCTCGTAATTAAGAGGATTGTCACCATCGTCGAGTGGTGGTAGATTTGATTCTAAAAAGTTTTCCATTTTAGATTTTAAATGTTAAATTATTTAAAAAGGAAGAAAAGAAATTTTTGAAAGAAATATTTTATAATTTCAGAGAGAAAAGAAAAAAGAAAAAGAAATTCAGCCGTTTGTTAATTTCGAATAGTTAAATTTCAAAGTGATCTGGATTGAAATCAGATTAATTTATATTCAAACTATAAATTTTTTTTGAAAAAGGGAATGGAAAACTTTTGTTTCATTTTGAGACATTACAATAATAATAACTCTTAAAACTAAACAAACCTGTAATACACCTGTCACACTGTTAAAATTAAAAGAAAATGTCACTTTAGCAAAAAGGAAATTTTAATTAACGGAAATGACCATATCCTTTGTAGGATGCACTCCCGCACAAACACTATCACTTAAGCAGCAGATGATGATGTAGTCAGCCAGGAAAGCAGGAAAATAAATATGGCAACAATTCTCCTGGAAGATGAAGTCAGGAACACAGGAAAATCAGCGTCTCCAAGAATCATCAGTCTCGTTGTCACGTGGAAAATAACCGTTAACTTGAATTTTTTATTTTATTTATTTTATGTTTTTAAATTTATTAATTCACTTATTAAAAAGAGTTTGTATTTGCGATGACACAATAATAGTAGAGAAATGGATTGTGATTAACAGAATAAATTGAAAGTTCACTGTTAATATTTGTAGAAACTTGACATGAATTTAATGTCTGGAAAATAAAGTATTTTCACTTTTCCAAAAGGTTTTGTGTAATTCGTACACGATAGGAATACTGTTGGAATATCTATCCCATTTAAAACACTTTTGGGCACTTTTTATGTTAAAGTTGACACTTTAAAGTTCGCGTTTCACTTTGATTTTTAAGAGTTCACAAAGTAAAAATTTGAATTTCCGTACCAAAGACCGGCAACGAGCCCCCAATTTATGTTACAGGCGGAGATGTGTAGATTATCGCGCAAGCGCTAATCCGCTCATTTGATTCGACGAGTTCAAAACTTTGGTTAAATCCTGGAAAGGAACCGGGCAATTCAAATTAAAGTCCAAAAATTCCGTAAAACGGAGTGGAAAAATCAGACAACCTCAGGCAATTAATTAGCGATTAAATAGCTTTAATCAATTATTAATTATCCTTTGGTTGAAATAAAAACCACAAACTTTATTAAAATAGAAAACCGAAATACAATACTCGAGTGACCAGGTTACAAAGAGAACAACCTTTCAGGTCAAGAGCGAGCTTAGAACTAACTTAACTAAACTAAGTACAAGTCCAGGGCAGAAGCGCTGCCCTGTTCATTCATTAAAGCGTCCGTGCGCATCCTTTGGTATCCCAGTGGGCACCAGGATGTTCTAAACACGTACTTAGAACGTCCAATAATGTTCCGGAACAAAAAAGGACATTGTACCAAAATGTTCGAAAAATGTTATTAAAACGTTTACACAACGTCTTATGTCCGCCATATAACGTTCTTTTGTCAAAGAAGCTATACTTAAAAAAATATTTAAATCTCTGATATTTAATTATTCTAGAAGTCTTGTACTTTGTCAGAATAAATCTAGGGCATTACATTTTTAGGCAATATTCATATTTAAAAACACTTATAATCTAGGACTTAAAAATTTTTATAGTACTTTTTCCACTTACACAGATTTACGCAATTATAGAGTATATACATTCTTTAAACAAATTTAAAGAATTTAAATGAAATTTATTTAAATTTTCTTCTTAACAAATTTACACAAATAAATGAATTTTAAAAATTTTACAAGCGACCTCTTTTTTTAGAGAAATCTTTACAATTAAGGATATTTTTAATAATTTTGAGGATTAAGATTAGAACATTTTTAGAACCTTTTAAAAACGTTCCATTTATGCACAAAATGCTTGACAATTCACAAATTTTACTATTTTGAGAGGTAATTTTTCTCGAAAAAGAATTCCATTAAAAAAAAGTATGCTTCCCTCATACTGAATTTAAGGTAACAATTAAAAAATGCTTACTTAGACAAAATTTCTACTTACGACAAGTCGACAAACATATTCACCTAATTCAAAAATTTTTATCAAATTTCCGAGAGAGGCTAATATTAAATAGTGGGTTTTTAAACTTAACTAAAAATTAAGCATAAATTAAGGTTTTTAAAACTATTACGATTTGTACATTTTAAAACGTTTCTAAAGCGTTCTACAACAACCCATTCATAATAAAGGCAATCTTGCAAACAATCGGTGAAACTAACATTTTTATAAGCACCTCAATTACAGAGATAATTTTTAGAAAATGATTCAGAACATTTGGGTTTGAAACTCATTGCGAAATGAAGCATAAATGTAAATTTGTCTGAAAGTGACAAGTACGTTTTGGAAACGTTTTTCGTACGTTCTAAAAACGTTTCCATCACTTAAAAGACAATGTTGCTAAAAATTGGTGAAAAAATATCAATTTTTCTCTTTAAATAGCTTTTTTCTTCAAAAACTGTGAATGAAACAAGAAAACGGTATTCCTTTACTGCACATGAGATAAGAATCGGAAAATACCTACTATCTCACACATGCGAATCCCTCAACTGACTTTCTTTCAATTTCAGTTCTAACAACGACGAAGATTTATTATCATATTTTTTAAAATAGACTGAAAATTCATGGAGATACAAGTGGAAAGTTAATGGTTGGAAACTAATTAAAACACTTGGGTTTGAAATACATTGCGAATTGAAGCATAAATGTAAATTTGCCTGAATGTGAGAAGTATGTTTTTAAAACGTTTTTCGAACGTTCTAAAAACGTTCCTATCACTTGAAACACAATGTTGCAAAAAATAGGTGGAATCTTACGAATTTTACTGACTAGATTGCTTTTTTCTTGATAAACTTTGTAGTAACAAGAAAACGGTATTTCTTTAATGCACATAAGATAACAATTGGAAAATACCTAATATCTCACACATGCAAATCCCTCAACTGACTTTCTTTTAATTTCAGTTCTAACAACGACGAAGATTTATTATCATATTTTTTAAAATAGACTGAAAATTCATGGAGATAGAAGTGGAAAGGTAATGGTTGGAAACTAATTAAAACACATGGGTTTAAAAATCATTTCAAATTGAAGCATAAATGTAAATTTGCCTGAATGTGAGAAGTATGTTTTTAAAACGTTTTTCGAACGTTCTAAAAACGTTCCCATCACTTAAAAGACAATGTTGCTAAAAATTGGTGAAAAAATATCAATTTTTCTCTTTAAATAGCTTTTTTCTTCAAAAACTGTGAATGAAACAAGAAAACGGTATTCCTTTACTGCACATGAGATAAGAATCGGAAAATACCTACTATCTCACACATGCGAATCCCTCAACTGACTTTCTTTCAATTTCAGTTCTAACAACGACGAAGATTTATTATCATATTTTTTAAAATAGACTGAAAATTCATGGAGATACAAGTGGAAAGTTAATGGTTGGAAACTAATTAAAACACTTGGGTTTGAAATACATTGCGAATTGAAGCATAAATGTAAATTTGCCTGAATGTGAGAAGTATGTTTTTAAAACGTTTTTCGAACGTTCTAAAAACGTTCCTATCACTTGAAACACAATGTTGCAAAAAATAGGTGGAATCTTACGAATTTTACTGACTAGATTGCTTTTTTCTTGATAAACTTTGTAGTAACAAGAAAACGGTATTTCTTTAATGCACATAAGATAACAATTGGAAAATACCTAATATTTCACACATGCAAATCCCTCAACTGACTTTCTTTTAATTTCAGTTCTAACAACGACGAAGATTTATTATCATATTTTTTAAAATAGACTGAAAATTCATGGAGATAGAAGTGGAAAGGTAATAGTTGGAAACTAATTAAAACACTTGGGTTTAAAAATCATTGCGAATTGAAGCATAAATGTAAATTTGCCTGAATGTGAGAAGTATGTTTTTAAAAAGTTTTTCGAACGTTCTAAAAACGTTCCCATCACATGAAACACAATGTTGCAAAAAATAGGTGGAATCTTACGAATTTTACTGATTACATTGCTTTTTATCTTCATAAATTTTGTATAAAACAATTAAACGGTATTTCTTTAATGCACATAAGATAACAATTGGAAAATACCTTACATCTCACACATGCAAATCCCTCAACTGACTTTCTTTTAATTTCAGTTCTAACAACGACGAAGATTTATTATCATATTTTTTAAAATAGACTGAAAATTCATGGAGATAGAAGTGGAAAGGTAATGGTTGGAAACTAATTAAAACACATGGGTTTAAAAATCATTTCAAATTGAAGCATAAATGTAAATTTGCCTGAATGTGAGAAGTATGTTTTTAAAACGTTTTTCGAACGTTCTAAAAACGTTCCCATCACTTAAAAGACAATGTTGCTAAAAATTGGTGAAAAAATATCAATTTTTCTCTTTAAATAGCTTTTTTCTTCAAAAACTGTGAATGAAACAAGAAAACGGTATTCCTTTACTGCACATGAGATAACAATTGGAAAATACCTAATATCTCACACATGCAAATCCCTCAACTGACTTTCTTTTAATTTCAGTTCTAACAACGACGAAGATTTATTATCATATTTTTTAAAATAGACTGAAAATTCATGGAGATAGAAGTGGAAAGGTAATGGTTGGAAACTAATTGAAACACTTGGGTTTGAAAATCATTGCGAATTGAAGCATAAATGTAAATTTGCCTGAATGTGAGAAGTATGTTTTTAAAACGTTTTTCGAACGTTCTAAAAACGTTCCTATCACTTGAAACACAATGTTGCAAAAAATAGGTGGAATCTTACGAATTTTACTGACTAGATTGCTTTTTTCTTGATAAACTTTGTAGTAACAAGAAAACGGTATTTCTTTAATGCACATAAGATAACAATTGGAAAATACCTAATATCTCACACATGCAAATCCCTCAACTGACTTTCTTTTAATTTCAGTTCTAACAACGACGAAGATTTATTATCATATTTTTTAAAATAGACTGAAAATTCATGGAGATAGAAGTGGAAAGGTAAAAGTTGGAAACTAATTAAAACACTTGGGCTTGAAAATCATTGCGAATTGAAGCATAAATGTAAATTTGCCTGAATGTGAAAAGTATGTTTTTAAAACGTTTTTCGAACGTTCTAAAAACGTTGCCATCACTTGAAACACAATGTTGCAAAAAAAAGGTGGCAACTTACGAATTTTACTGATTAGATTGCTTTTTATCTTGATAAATTTTGTATAAAACAATTAAACGGTATTTCTTTAATGCACATAAGATAACAATTGGAAAATACCTAATATCTCACACATGCAAATCCCTCAACTGACTTTCTTTTAATTTCAGTTCTAACAACGACGAAGATTTATTATCATATTTTTTAAAATAGACTGAAAATTCATGGAGATAGAAGTGGAAAGGTAATGGTTGGAAACTAATTAAAACACTTGGGTTTGAAAATCATTGCGAATTGAAGCATAAATGTAAATTTGCCTGAATGTGAGAAGTATGTTTTTAAAACGTTTTTCGAACGTTCTAAAAACGTTGCCATCACTTGAAACACAATGTTGCAAAAAAAAGGTGGCAACTTACGAATTTTACTGATTAGATTGCTTTTTATCTTGATAAATTTTGTATAAAACTATTAAACGGTATTTCTTTAATGCACATAAGATAACAATTGGAAAATACCTAATATCTCACACATGCAAATCCCTCAACTGACTTTCTTTTAATTTCAGTTCTAACAACGACGAAGATTTATTATCATATTTTTTAAAATAGACTGAAAATTCATGGAGATAGAAGTGGAAAGGTAATGGTTGGAAACTAATTGAAACACTTGGGTTTGAAAATCATTGCGAATTGAAGCATAAATGTAAATTTGCCTGAATGTGAGAAGTATGTTTTTAAAACGTTTTTCGAACGTTCTAAAAACGTTCCCATCACTTAAAAGACAATGTTGCTAAAAATTGGTGAAAAAATATCAATTTTTCTCTTTAAATAGCTTTTTTCTTCAAAAACTGTGAATGAAACAAGAAAACGGTATTCCTTTACTGCACATGAGATAACAATTGGAAAATACCTAATATCTCACACATGCAAATCCCTCAACTGACTTTCTTTTAATTTCAGTTCTAACAACGACGAAGATTTATTATCATATTTTTTAAAATAGACTGAAAATTCATGGAGATAGAAGTGGAAAGGTAATGGTTGGAAAGTAATTAAAACACTTGGGTTTGAAAATCATTGCGAATTGAAGCATAAATGTAAATTTGCCTGAATGTGAGAAGTATGTTTTTTAAACGTTTTTCGAACGTTCTAAAAACGTTCCCATCACTTGAAACACAATGTTGCAAAAAATAGGTGGAAACTTACGAATTTTACTGATTAGATTGCTTTTTATCTTGATAAATTTTGTATAAAACAAGAAAACGGTATTCCTTTACTGCACATGAGATAAGAATCGGAAAATACCTACTATATCTCACACATGCGAATCCCTCAACTGACTTTCTTTTAATTTAAGTTCTCACGACGACGTAAAACTTTTATTATATTTGTTAAATTAACTGAGAATTCATGCAGTCAAAACTAGAAAGGCAATGGATGGAAATTATTAAAAAAAAATTGGGTTTGAAACTCATTGCGAATTGAAGTATAAATCTAAATTCGTCTGAAAGTGACAAGTACGTTTTTAAAACGTTTTTCGAACGTTCGAAAAACGTTTGTATCACTTAATGTATTTCTCTCGTGGATGACAGGGTCAAATCCGTACTATTCTGAAAACACGTTTTAAGTAATAAATATGCAATATTTATTTCTTATGCATATTATTTAGTGTTCTTTACTGTTTTCTCTAATCAATAAGGTCACTTTTGATTATTATTGTCTGATATAAGGGGTAAATATTCTTTTATTATACTCTCTCCCCGCACAAGCCGCGGGGTTCGAGGAACCATCATCGTACACAAATCCTTAGCAACTATTTCTTATCTCTATTACATATTATTCTTAATCTAGCCTATTATCTCTTCCTCTTATCTACTTACAAACTATCAACAAACGAAACTAAATTACTAAATACTATATCCGCCAAGAGCCAGGGCTTCCGTTTCCAGTTCTCTTTTGCCCATTTTGGCTTCGTCAAAAAACATTTACCTTAGCATTTCATTGCTTCCTCCCTTCTTAATTCCAAACTTTCCATCCATTTTTCCCCCTGCCCATTCTCACATAAATACCATCTTATTCTTTCTCCCACGCTTCTATCATCCTCTTTCACTTCCCTTCCACATCTCTCCAACACATGTATCCAGTCCTCCATTTCAAACATGCACACTCTACATAACCTTTCATCTTCATTCATCCAATACCTACATTCCAGCATTCCTTCTCCCATTCTGAACCTCAACACTCTATTCCTCTTACTTTCTTTGCTTATTTTCACCATGTATTTAGGTAATCCTTCTCCCTTCACCTCCTTGTACCATTTATTATATTTCGAATTCCCAATCTTGGCCCATCTATCCTCCTTATCTATCCTATTCCATGCTTCTATCAATTCCTTTCCCCCTTTTTTCACCCCTCCTGCCTCCTTTAGTGCTTTTTTCCTTTCTCTTTCCCATTCCGTCATATTCCTTTCCTTTTCTCCTTCCTCTTTCTTTATCAATTACCAACATTTTCTCGCTAGCTTACTCCCTTTACCATTCTCCAACTTCTCCTCTAATCCCATTGCCCTTTTTCTCTGCCTCACTACCAATTTGTCCCTCTCCAGTTCCTCTCTCAACATGTATCCCGGACAAGACCAGCTCACCCCCATCGCCCACCTTAGATACCTTTCATGCATACTCTCCACTCTTTTCCATTCATTCCAACCCCATACTTCCACTCCATAACTTATTACCGACCATACTAACACATCAAATAACCATACTCTCTTTCTCCAATCATTCTTAAATCTCCTCACTCCTATACCCCATACTTGTCCCATTATTCTCCCTGCTCTTTCCACTCTTTTTGCCACATTCGTACTCTGCTTTCCGTTACACTGAAACCAGTACCCCAGATAGCAGAACTCATTCACCTCTTCTAGTACCCTACCGTTCAGCTTCCACGACTCATTCTTTATCCTTTTATTCTTACTAAACCTCATCACTTTCGTTTTTTCCACACTCACACACAAACCTTTCTCACCTACAAACCTCTCAAATTCATTTAACATTAATATCATCCCCCTCTCGTCATCCGCCATCAACACTATGTCATCCGCGTACGCCAATGAGAATACCCTTCCTGTTCCTAAGATTACTCCTCCTTTCCCTCTCTTTGCTAGTTTTTCTTCTAAGTCTGCTATTAAAAGGTTAAACAGGATTGGGCTCAATGGGCAACCATAAGGGGTAAATATAGTAACATTTAACTTTCCTTATTTTTTCAAAAACTCTTTTTCTAAGCCATTTTTTAAAAATGTTTTAATTTTAATTACTAATGGCTTATTTTATTAAAAAAAAAAAGATTCTCTACGAATTCACCGTTCAACATTTTTAGAAGACTTTATACTTTTTGAAATATGAATAATTGTTTATAAAAAAAGAACTTTTTTTTACATATATTTTGGTAAACAAATATTTATATTTAAAAAAGTTTAAACTTTTCTGAAATTGTTAAACGGTGAATATGTAGAGAACCTTTTTCTTAACAAAATGAGCCATTAGTAATTAAAATTAAAACATTTTTAAAAAATCGCCTAGAAAAAGTGTTTTTGAAAAAATAACGAATGTTAAATGTTACTAAATTTACCCCTTAAATCAGACAATAATAATTAAATGTGAGCTTATTATTTAGAGAAAACACTAAAGAACAATAAATAATATGCATAAGAAATAAATATTGCATATTTATTACGTAAAACATGTTTTCATAATAGTACAGATTTCCCCCTGTCATCTACGAGAGAAACACCTTAAAAGACAATGATGCTAAAAATTGGTGAAAAGATAATATTTTTACTCTTTGGATGACTTTCTTGTTTAAAAAACTTTGTATAAAACAAGAAAACACTATTTCTTTAATGCACATAAGATAACAATCGGAAAATACCTATCTCACAGATGCGAATCCCCCAACTGACTTTCTTTTAATTTCAGTTCTAACAAAGGCGAAAAGTTATGATCATATTTTTTAAAATAGACTAAAAATTCATGGAGATAGAAGTGGAAAGGTAATGGTTGGAAACTAATTAAAACACTTGGGTTTGAAAATCATTGCGAATTGAAGCATAAATGTAAATATGCCTGAATGTGAGAAGTATGTTTATAAAACATTTTTCGAACGTTCTAAAAACGTTTTTAATGAAACTTGTATAAAAATAAAAAACACATAAGAATATTAATTTTTAAAATCTTTTTTTATTTTTGAAACCTTGATAAGAGGCAAAGTCGACTCTTAACATGCCCATGTTTGAAGCTTCATAACAAGAAAACTAATTGCAGGAATCAAATTTCGATTTTTGGAACGCAAAAAGCAACTCAAAAACTACCAATTACTATAAAAAAATGAAATCAATCAAAGCAAATTTCATGGTTCAGTCGTTCAAAGAAAATCCAAAAAATGCAATACACATAAAACGCCTAGGTTTAAAGTATTATAACAAAAAGTGTAATTAATGGGATTTTTTTTGAAAATTTTTTTTGAAACAAATGAAAGAACTAAAAAAATATATTTTAGCCTAAAAAATATATTTTAGCTTAAAAAATAAAAGTTGGTTTTTCCGCGATAGGTCACTTCTTTCGCGGAGCGTCACATATATTGAAGCTTGTAATAAAGCATAAAAATAAAATTATTAAAAAACAAGATTTTCAAAATGTCCGATTTTTAAAATGCTAATAACTTTGGATTAAATTGCACTAGAGAGTTCCCTAATAGATCAATCGATGCGTTTACAAAAAATAAAATGCATAAAATACTTATATTTTAACTTTTTTAAAAAAAAATATATACGAATTTGCAAACAAACGATTTTTTCAAAAATTTTAAATGAGAAAAAATAAATAGAATTAATCGATTGGGTTTAAACGTATATCATAATTTCTCTCCCAGAGGGATCTATAATTTCGCAAAAACACATAATTTTAAGTATTATAGTTTTTGAGATGTTGGACCTACACAAACACACAATTTTTTAAAAAATTCATTTCTAACATCTTGAGGTCGAAATGTGTCGAGAATTCTCCAAAAATCTTAATCGATAATTTGAGGGTAAAAAATTACTTCCTTTATGAGGAAGCAAAAATATTTTAGTGCCACTACTTAAACGTACTTTTCTTCCACTTAAAAAATTTTCCGTTATGACTAATCCGAAAACCAGTATACCACTATTGAAAGCTCCAAGGCAAATAATGTAGACAACAGTGAAAAAAAATATTCTGTAAAACTTTATAAGTTATTATTCATAAATAATTTGATAAAAAATGCAGACCTTTTCTTAAAATTTTATTTTTATTATACGAGAAAAAAATTATTTAAAAATTTATTATATTAAATTTTGGTTACATTGCAAGTATTAAAAACATCAAAAAACGCAATTTGGTATGCAGTTATTACAGTCGAACGTACAAAAGCAGTCGTATTACCAAGTGTGATCATCTTTCCTTTAGTCTCACACATTCATATGAATGCAGTTTAGTTTTGCAGGGTGGTTTTCTCGACTAATCCAGTTACCTGAAAAAATTAGAACACAGAAAATATACTAAGAAAATTCCAAATAAATATCGAATTTAAAAGAAACTTTAAGAAGTTTTAACGTACGTTGAAAAAAATAGTATTAGCTCATATTTCTATTGGTCGCAGACATCCTTCCCTTCTCCGTGATCACCTATCTGGCAATGGTTATCCTTCTTTCGGTCGTGGTCATCATTTTCACATTGGTTATCCTCTGGTAGTAATCATCTTCCTGACGGATGTGGTCATCTTTCAGGAGGTAGAGGTCATCCTTCTAGAGATAGAAGTCATCCATCTGAAGAGAGTGGTCATCCTTCTGGTGGTAGTGGTCACCCCTCTGAAGGTATTAGTCAGCCTTCGGGAAGTAGTGGCCATCCTTCAGGAGCTGGTGGTCATCCCTCTGGAGATAGTGATCATCCTTTAGGAAACAAAGGTCATCCTTCAGGAGGTAATGGTCATCCTTCAGGTGATAGTGGTCATCCTTCTGGAGATAGTGATCATGCTTCTGGAAGTAGTGGTCATCCTTCAGGAGGTAGTGGTCATCCTTCTGGATATAGTGGTCATCCTTCAGGTGGTAGTGGTCATCCTTCTAGAGATAGTGATCATCCTTCTAGAAGTAGTGGTCATCCTTCTGGAAGTAGTGGTCATCCTTCAGGAGGTAATGGTCATCCTTCAGGTGATAGTGGTCATCCTTCTGGAGATAGTGATCATGCTTCTGGAAGTAGTGGTCATCCTTCAGGAGGTAGTGGTCATCCTTCTGGATATAGTGGTCATCCTTCAGGTGGTAGTGGTCATCCTTCTAGAGATAGTGATCATCCTTCTAGAAGTAGTGGTCATCCTTCTGGAAGTAGTGGTCATCCTTCAGGAGGTAATGGTCATCCTTCAGGTGATAGTGGTCATCCTTCTGAAAGTAGTGGTCATCCTTCAGGAGGTAGTGGTCATCCCTCTGGAGATAGTGATCATCCTTTAGGAAACGGTGGTCATCCTTCAGGAGGTAGTGGTCATCCTTCAGGTGATAGTGGTCATCCTTCTGGAGATAGTGATCATCCTTCTAGAAGAAGTGGTCATCCTTCTGGAAGTAGTGGTCATCCTTCAGGAGGTAGTGGTCATCCTTCTGGATATAGTGGTCATCCTTCAGGTGGTAGTGGTCATCCTTCTAGAGATAGTGATCATCCTTCTAGAAGTAGTGGTCATCCTTCAGGAGGTAGTGGTCATCCTTCTAGAGATAGTGATCATCCTTCTAGAAGTAGTAGTCATCCTTCAGGAAGAAGTGGGGGGCGCATGATTATACCATAATCCGTTTTTTTTAGAAATTACAATATTTCGAAATCCATAGCTGAGAACAGCTATTTCATAGAAGTACATTAATTCGAACTAAATTGTAGATGAATTTTTATCATACAGAATTTTCATTTAATCGAATATTCATATAACTAATTTTTAATTCATTCGTATTTTGATTTATGAAAATATTTATTTGAATGATATTCATTTTTTCGACTCTTCAGTTAAAAGAACAGCAAATGCAATGAAATCTTATTTTGGTGACATTCAACATGTAAGAAATTTATTTAAAGATAATTCAGAATTAGAGGAATAATAAATTCTTAAAAATTTAAGGTTATGTAATTTTCATTTGATAGAAATTCAATTTAATGAATTTAAGGTAAGTAGGATTGATAATTAAAAGAAATTGTAAAGAGCTGAATTTAAACTTGACGTAACTATTATTTGACAGATTGATTAAAATGTCGAACATTTTTATGGCACAAATTTTAATAAATTTAACTTAAACTTTACACAATTTCAATTTAATCGAATATTCATATAGTCAAATTTATAATTGAACGAACTTTTATTTAATAGAATATTTATATAACCGAAATGTCATTTGATCGAATTTCTATAGTACTGACATATTAAACTTGCGAATTTTAATTTAATCGACATATCATAGTGGAAACGAGCTCCATTAGTAAGACAAGGACAGAGATATGTTCACCCTTGTCTTACTAATGGAGCTCGTCGCCACTATGATATGTCGGTTAAATGAAAATTCGCAAGTTTAATATGTCGGTACTATAGAAATTCGATCAAATGACATTTCGGTTATAAATATTCTATTAAATAAAAGTTCGTTCAATTATAAATTTGACTATATGAATATTCGATTAAATTGAAATTCTGTAAAGTTTAAGTTAAATTTATTAAAATTTGTGCCATAAAAATGTTCGACATTTTAATCAATCTGTCAAATAATAGTTACGTCAAGTTTAAATTCAGCTCTTTACAATTTCTTTTAATTATCAATCCTACTTACCTTAAATTCATTAAATTGAATTTCTATCAAATGAAAATTACATAACCTTAAATTTTTAAGAATTTATTATTCCTCTAATTCTGAATTATCTTTAAATAAATTTCTTACATGTTGAATGTCACCAAAATAAGATTTCATTGCATTTGCTGTTCTTTTAACTGAAGAGTCGAAAAAATGAATATCATTCAAATAAATATTTTCATAAATCAAAATACGAATGAATTAAAAATTAGTTATATGAATATTCGATTAAATGAAAATTCTGTATGATAAAAATTCATCTACAATTTAGTTTGAATTAATGTACTTCTATGAAATAGCTGTTCTCAGCTATGGATTTCGAAATATTGTAATTTCTAAAAAAAACGGATTATGGTATAATCATGCGCCCCGGAGTGGTCATCCATCTTCTCATGAAATAGTGGCAGTGGGAAACTATGGGATAGAGATCATAACTACCACCCTGATACCAAAATAGAAATAAGAATAATCGTACAAAAATTAAATTCTCAAATAACAACTTTCTAAAAAAAAAACATTTTTGAAAAAATAATATTTCTTAAAAATAATATATATTAATAGTTGGGAACTTTCTACAGATGAGAGAAACCAGAAATCTGTTCGAATTATAGGTTTTTTAAAAAATAAAATTGCTAAAAAAGGCTATTACGTAAAAATTGCCGTCGATCATACTTCAGCGGAAATATTTTAATTTAGGTAGTTTAATTCAATTTTAAAATTAGGCATTTATCGCTTTTATTCACTATCCACAAATTTTCAAAGTTCAATGTCCTAAGGATGTCCTAAGGATGTCTTAAAGACGTCTTTAGGACATAGGACTTTAAAAATTTCGCAAAAAATTTTAATTTACCAGAAAACTTTTATATCGCTTTAGAAACTCATTTGTCTTAAAAATAATATTTATTAATAGTTGGGAACTTTCTACAGATGAAAGAAACCAGAAATCAGTTCGAATTATGGCTTTTTTAAAAAATAAAATTGCTAAAAAAGGCTATTACGTAAAAATTGGCGTGGATCGTACTTCAGCGGAAATATTTTAATTTAGGTAGTTTAATTTAATTTTAAAATTAGGCATTTATCGCTTTTATTCACTATCCAAAAATTTTCAAAGTTCAAAGTCCTAAGGATGTCTTAAAGACATCTTAAGGACGTCTTTAGGACATAGGACTTTAAAAATTTCGCAAAAAATTGTAATTCACCAGAAATCTTTTATATCGCTTTAGAAACTCATTTGTCTTAAAAATAATATATATTAATAGTTGGGAACTTTCTACAAATGAAAGAAACCAGAAATCAGTTCGAATTATGGGTTTTTTAAAAAATAAAATTGCTAAAAAAGGCTATTACGTAAAAATTGGCGTGGATCGTACTTCAGCGGAAACATTTTAATTTAGGTAGTTTAATTTAATTTAAAAAATAAGGAATTTATCGCTTTTATTCACTATCCAAAAATTTGCAAAGTTCAATGTCCTAAGGATGTCTTAAAGACGTCTTAAGGACGTCTTTAGGACATAAAACTTTAAAAATTTCGCAAAAAATTTTAATTTACCAGAAAATTTTTATATCGCTTTGGGGTCGTTCACAAACTACGTCACGCTATTTCAGGGTTGCCACAAATATTTTATTATAATTTTCCCTGACTTTTCCCTGATTTCCAGACCAATTTTTTTCTTTTTCCCTGACCTTTATTGAGTTTTTAAAACCAATTTTTCGTATATTTACTATAAAAAGTAGATTATGTTATGAATAACATTTTAGAATTTGAAGAAGAAATTGAAGATAATATAATTGAAATATAAAAAATTGCATATTTGAAAATGGGAAAAAAATACTGGGAAAAATTAAAATAATTACAAATTTTGCAAATTCATTGAAAAATAATAAAAACAATTAAAAATTTGGGAAAATGATTTAAAAATCACAGAAATATTCTCAAATTGAAGAAACTAATTGAAAGTTGAGAAAAATACTTGATAATATTATAAATTATTTGAAGAAATGAGAATAATTAAAATGGGGAAAATAATTGGAAATGTTAGAGATTAATTGAAAAAAATGAAAATAATTAAAAGTTTTGGAAAATAATTGAAAAATATATTAATAATAGAAAATTAAATATCATAATGTAAATTTGACAAAAATGATTGAAAAAATTACAAAATATCTATGAAATAGAAGAAAATAATTGAGCTTTCAATAAAATTATTGAAAATCTAAGAAATTAATTAAAAAGAATTCCAGAATATGTATTGAATAATAGAAATAAATTGAAATTTTGGACCTCAATTTTAGAAATTATGATAAATAAGAAAGAAAAAAAAAATTCGAAAATTTGGGGAAAATGTTTTTACTACCAATAAAATGGGAAAAATAATTGGAACTGAATAAAATTAATTAAAAGTTGAAGAAAATAATATTGCATAAGAAGAAAATTAATGAAAAATCATTTAAAAGTCATTAAAGTTTGAGAGAAATAATTGAAAAAATTATTTAAAAAGCAAAAAATAATTGAAAAATGATCTTAAAATTAGAATCAATAGGCAACTGAAATTTTAGAAAATTAATCGAAAAATAATAAAAATGTTGAAAAATTGGAATATATACTTGCAAAATGAAATCCTTCAATAATTATTCAAAATTGAAAAAAGTAATTCAAAGTTGAGGTAATTAATTAAAAATTCAAATTTGAGAAGATTAATTGAAGTATAATGAAAATAATTAAAAATTGAGACAAATAATTTTAAGATGATACACATAATTTGAAAACGAAGAAAATAATTTTAATTTAAAAAAAATAATTGGAAAAAATACAAAATATATTTGAAGTACAGTGGAAGAAAATAATTGCAATCTGATGAAAATAATGGTAAATTGAAAAAAAAAATAATTGAAATTTTCGTAAAGTAAATTTAAGACTTAACGAAGAAATTGAAAAATAATGAAAATAATTGAAAATTGAAGTTAATAATTGAAAAGTAATGAAAATGTTGAAAATTTTAGTTGGAATCATAATAGAAAAGAATTGTTAAAAATTGAAGAAATTGATAAATTGTGAAATATAATTATTTTTCAGATTGCAAACATTATTTATTTTTAGTATGTTGAAAATATGACTTCCAAAAATTTGTTTAGTAAATTTCTCTACTTAGTAAATTTCAGAAAAATATAATTTTTTTGTTTTAGAGATTCTTTGCATTTTTCCAGTATTTTTTATGAAAATCCCTGACTTTTCCCTGACCCATTTCAGTTTCCCTGACTTTTCCCTGATTTCCCTGAATTCCCTGATCTGTGGCAACCCTGTATTTTCAACCTTTTTTTATACCCTCCCCCCTTTTCATCACAGACCGTCAAAAAATACAAAACCCCCCTCTGTGTGACGTCACATACTTGGGGACCCCCCCCCCACCTTTAAATATTTTTAGTATAAATTTCATAAATTTACATTACCTATATAGAAAACAGCAACATGATTATCAATTATTATTTTTTGCATATTAATTTAAATACATACATTTGAAGAAATTGTTATTTTAACCCTTAAGCTGTAACGCTGGGTCACTCGTGCCTATCACTTTAAAAAGTGCTTAAATTGCTCTGAAAAATCCGAGAAAAAATCATAGTCTTACTCTTACTTTTAATTAAAAAATGATGAACATAATTAAAAATGTAACAAAAAACAATTAAAAGATTATAAAACTAATAAAAATTAGAAAAAAGAATTTAAATTTGAGATAAATAATTGAAGATTTAATAAATCAATTTAAAAATAATTTAATAAATTAAAAATTGCTTTTATAATTGTAAAATTATAGAAACAACTGAAAATTGAAGACAATAATTGGAAACTGAAAAAACTAATTAAAAAATGATGAGAATAATAGGAAAAAGAAATTCAAAATTGATGAAAACAATTGAGAATTGAGAAAAATAATTGAAAATTTAGGAAACAAATTTAGGTAATCAAAAATCGAAGAAATCAAAGAAAAGGTTATAAAAAATTTAATACATTAATTGAAAAATTGTTTAAAATAATTAAAAAATTAACTAAATAATTGAAATTTGAAGAAAATAAAAGTTACAAATAAAAGAAAGGAATTTTTTTTAAAAATAATCAAAATTACAACAACAACTGAAATTTGGAAAAGAATAATTAAACAATTCAATTACAAAATAGATTAAAGAATTTAAATCATTAATTGTAAAATGGTTTAAAATAGTTGAAAAATTACTGAAATAATTGAAATTTCAAGAAAATAACTGAAAAGTTTTGAAAAACAATTGAGAAGTTTAATAGAAATTGAAATTACAAGAATATCTGAGATTTAGAAAAAAATTAATGAAACATACAATTTCAAAATGAAAATTAATAAAAAAAAATAATAATAATTAAAAAAATAATTAGAGATTTGGGGGGAAAAAAATTAATGGAAAATGAGAAATACAATTATAAATTGGAGTAGAAAATAAAAAATTTAATACGTGAATTGAAAAATTGTTTAAAATAATTGGAAAATTAATGAAATAATTGAAATGTGAAGAAAATTATTGAAAAATTTTAAAAAATAATTGAAAAGTAAAAAAAATTATAATAATTAGAAAAATAACTGGAATTTGGGGGAAAAAAATTAATCAAAAATGAGATGAGATACAATTCCAAACTGGCAAAGAAAAAAAATTTAATACATTAATTGAAAAATTGTTTAAAATAATTGAAAAAATAACGTAATAATTGAAAATGAAGAAAATAATTGAAATGATCAAAAAATAATAATAATAATTGAAATTACAAAAATAACTGAAAAATACAATTCCAGAAATGAAAATTAAGAAAATATTTGACAATTGAAGAAAACAATCGAGAGTTGAAAACAGGCCTCATACTCAGTTTTGCAACAAAAAATAGTGTGAAAAGTGGCATAAACTGTTCAAAAAGGTGGCAAAATAGTGGCATATTTTTGTTCACAAATATATATAAATCTATTTATTTAATTAATCTTATGGTTGTAAAAATAATAAAAATTAATACTATTACTGTTTTTATTTTATAAAATATATTAAAAATACATTAATCAGGGTTGCCACAAAAACATAATTTGAAAATTCCATGACTTTTCCAGGTTTTTCAGACCATTTTCACAAAAATCCAGGTCCAAATATAAAATATTCAAATTAAATGAATAATAAAATATCAATCAGAGTATCGAGTGACATTTGAAGAAAATTAAAGGCATTTTAAAAAGGTTTCAAGGTCAAAAATAATTTTTTTTAAGTTTACTTTTGATGTAATATTTTTAATTTTGAGATTAATGTTGTTCAACAATTTCGTACTAAAAACACAAAAAGAAATAATATATTCATATTATTTTTCATCAAATTCCATTACCAAATACAAAATAAGTAGCAACATTACCACGCGCCCAAGGGTCGAGAAACTTTGCATTATTGTTGAAGAATTAACAATTAAAAACAAAATTCGATAAATGATTAGATCAATAGGCAACTGAAAAAATAATTGAAAAAATTAAACAAGTAATATTGAATTAAGAAATTCAGAAACAAGAAAAAATTAAGAAAATTATAGAAATAATTGTTGTAAATAATTACAAATTGAACAACTGGATTGAAAATCGAAAAAAAATTAAATAATGAAATTGAAATTTAAAGAATATAATTAAAAATTGAAAAAAGTAGGTAATTAAAAAGCTGTTAACTATGGAATATAGAAGAAAATAATTAAAAACAGAAGAATAGAATTGAAATTTTAAGAAAATAATAAAAAAATGAAGAAATAAATTGAAAATTAAAGAGTTAAATTCAAATTTAAAAAAATAATTGATAATTTAAAAAAGGTGAGAATTATTGAATATTGAATAAAATAATTGAAAATTAAAGACTGCAATTTCAAATTGAAAATAATAATTTAGAACTGAAGAAATAATTAAAACTTGAAGAATTAAATTAAAGATTAAGGAATTAAATTAAAATTTTAGGAAAATAATTAACAAATAAAAAAAAATTAGAAAACTGTCGAGAATGATTGACAACAGAAAAAATCATTTTCAAAATTAATGAATAATTATAAATTTTAAGAAAAATAATTATAGATTCAAAACTTTGTAGAAAATAATTGAAAATTGCGGAAAAAAATTAATAATCGAAAGATATAATTAAAAATCGAGCAGAATAAATGAAAAATTTAAGAAAATATTTGAAAAATGACGAAAATAATAGACAATTATTGAAAACAAACTTCTAAAAAAGACTAGATTAATACACAACAAAACAAAAAAATTGAAAAAATTGTAGTAAGTAATGATAAATTGTAGAGAATAATTAATAATTAAAAGAAATGATGAAAATAATAATTGGAGAAAATATTAAAAATTGAAGAAATAAATTGAAGATTAAAGAATTAAATTTAAATTGTAAGAAAATAATTGATAATTATAAAGAAAAATTACTAAATAACTAAAATAATTGAATATTAAAAAAATTCTTGACAATTGAAAAAGAAGTAAAAAAAGTTCAAAAAATGGCGAGATTAATCGACAATAGTATAAAATTATTGGAAAAATTAAAAAAAAATTATCAAATTGAAGGAAAATATTAAGTTATTAATTAAAAACTGAAGAAAATTATAGAAAAAATGTTCGATAATAAATGAAAATTGAAGAAGATAATTAAAGAATTGTATTGAAATTAAAAAAAAATAATTGATAATTAAAAAAAGGGAAGAATTATTGAATATTGAATAAAATAATTGAAAATTGAAGAAAATAATTGAAAATGGAGGAAATAAATTGAAATTTAAAGAATTAAATTGAAATGTGAAGAAGATAATTGATAATTGAAAGAAAAATTACAAAATGACGAAAATAATTGAGAAATGAGGAAATTAATTGACAATTACCAAAAAAATTCGAAAGCTGTTGAGAATAATCGACAACAGAACAAAATAATTTTAAAAAAATTAATGAATAATCATAAAATTTAAGGAGAATAATTTTATATTGAATATCACTTTCTATTCATGATTTCAATCAATAAAGTTCCAAAGGAAATCAGTTGAAAAGGACTAAATTGTCATTAATTTTTTACTGATTGATAGTTGGAAATAATTTTCAATTTTAGTAACAGCATTGAAAATTTGAATTATTTTCTATTGATCAATCAGGTAAAAGTCACCGACAATTCAGCAGTTTTCAACTTATTTTAAATAAAATATCACTGATTGTAATCATAAAAATATAGAAATTAATTAAATTAATTTTTTAAAACAACCTTTTATAAAATTCCCTGACTTTCCACACGCCAAACTGAAAAGAACACTTAGAATTTTAAAAACCTGATTAAATTAAAAAAATATGAAATACTTCATTTACAAAATTTCTTGAATATTAATATTTTTCTTTTCTACTTTAACTGGACTAGGGGGAATATTATCAACCTGTCCATTTTTTAATTTTGTGTGATTTGTGATGTTTTAATAGTCTCCAATATTTTAAGGTTTATTTTAAGTCTTAGAATCCTTATTCCCATTTATTTTAACCTAAGAGTTACTTGTTTTCAATTTTTTCCTCGAAAATTAGAAAATCTTACCAACTAGTAGATTTATTTCGTAAAGTTTGGAAAAATTCCCTATTTAAAAATAAAATGGAAATTATTTTTAAAGATTGGAAAAATTTCCAAATAGTGGATTTTTTCCGAAAATTTGTAAATTAATCCCAGGAATTGGTGGAAAAAATTCCAATGTTTCAAGAAAAACTATTTTTATCAAATCATTGGAATTTTTTTCCAAAAAATTGGAAAATCATCTAAATGCGATGAATTTTTTCCCAGAAGTAAAAAATATAAATCCTAAGTCCAGATGAAAATATTTCCGTAGTTCAGAAAAATGGACTTATTCCAAAAAAAAATCGAAAATTAGTCCTAAAGATTGGAAAATTTCACGAATAATGTAATGGATTTCCTTACAAAGTTGAGAAACAAATCCTACAATAAACCACAATCCGTTTCCTCCTTTTTGGCTTCTGCTTCAGTTTTTAGGTCATTTTCTTCCGTCTCAATAAAAATAATTTTTAATAATTTTATAATTCCAACCAATTAAATACATTCTTTATAATTGAAGTCTAATACTTAGAGATTTATTAAACCCGTCAGTGGTCGCGCTGTGAGAGAAATGCTCACACTAATTTTGAAATTAAGAATTAATAATGTTAAAATCGATATTTAATTTCGGTATTTTTTCTATCTTCATAAAAAGTATTCTACTTTCACATGATGATAAGAAAAATTATGTAGGTAGTAACATTTCTTTTAAAAAAATAAACTAAATAATACGTATTGTTCAGAACCGTGAGCATTTCTCTCATCACGCGACTAAAGAACGATGGGGAGAGAGCGCGACCGCTGACGGGTTAAACATCTGAGTTGAAAATAGTGTCTTTAGTGGCCTTTTTTTAAAAAAAAAAAAAAAAGTGTCATTAGTGGCATTTTTTTCCAAATAGGGTAACGGCACCAGTGAAAGAACATTTAAGGAAATTCGTACTTTTATAATTAATTATTCTTTAATACGTGTATTGAAAAAGGTCTCGCAAATAGTTTTTAAATAATTTTATTAGTGTAGAATGCGATGAATAAATTTAAATTACATAAATATAGAATATAATTGAAAAATTTAATTAATAAATAAAACATATCGATTTCACCAGTAAAGGAACAAGATCACCAATGAAAGAATTTTGAAGATCCAGTGAAAGAACAAACTCATTTTATATTAAATTAATGCATAAAAATACACTATATGAAAGAAAAAAATGTCTCTAATGTTATAAAATAAATTTTAAAACTTACTTTTAGTAACATTTTCTGGATTAACTGCCTATTAAGAACACTTTTTAATGTATTATTTCTTCTAACCAACTTTTTTGTTTATGTTTTTGACATTTGTTATGTTAGACATTATATCTTTTGATAACCACTTCAGATTGTTCATTTGCATGCAAATGAATGAAATTCTTTCACTGGATAGTGATCAAATTCGTAACCAGTAAAGGAATTTGTATTTCTTAATAAAATTTTATAAATAATTTAATGTTTTTGTAAAGAAAATACATTTTAAGTCATATTAATTTAAGTTAATTAAAAAAAAGAGACATTAATTAAAACAATTTATATTGAAGAAATATAAAAATGTTGGCGACGTGTTCAGAGCTATGTTCTTTTAGTAAGATGCATACGTAACCTACTAAAAGTTTAAAAATTATTTTTGAACATAAATTGCATGTTATATTTGATCGATGCCCTTTATGCAAAATTTGGAGATAATTAGGAACCTAAAAATATATTATTAGCCATAATAAAAACGATGATTTGCTCATTATTGTGGAAAATGTTCACTTTGTTCTTTTACTGGTGTCTGTTCTTTCACTGGTGCCACTACCCTAGTAGCTAAATAGTGGCATCAGTTGAAAAAAGTGGCAAAAAGTGTCAATAGTGGCATGAGTATGAGGCCTGCTGAAAAGAATAATTGAAAAAAATTACAGAATATATATCAAATGAAAGGAAATAATTGAAAAATGGCAAAAATAATGATAAATTTTTAGAAATAATTGAAATTTGAGATAAATGATTGAAAATTTAGAATGCAAAAAAGAATTGCAAGTTTTGTAAATTAATCGAAAAATATTGAAAATATTTAATACGTGGAAAAAATAATTGAAATTGAATGATATAATTGAAAATTGAGGAAATCTATTGAAATATAATTTAATAAATTAAAAATTGGAAAAATAATTTAAATAATTGAAGATTGAAACTTCCTCATAGAGGAAGCAATAAATTTATTTATAATATAAAAAATAATTTTCAATAAAAAAAAAATTAAAAATTATGAATTAATACGTGAGTTTTTAGTCAAATATAAAAGTTATATAGGTCACTCGATTTTTTTTTGAGACAAGGAATAATTCGTTTGGTTGGATTTTTATCATTAAAATTTTTTTTGTCAAATCGCGAGATTTTTCGATGAAAAAAAATGAAAAATCATGAATTATTACGGTTTTTAGTCAATTATATACTTTATATAGGTCAATCGATTCGTTTTGAGACAAGGAATATGATTTTGTAATTCGTTTGATTGAATTTTTATCATGAAAAAAAATTTCCAAAAACGAGATTTTTTGATGAAAAAAACTGAAAAATCATTAATTATTACGTGAGTTTTTGGTCAATTATATACTTTATATAGGTCAATCGATTCGTTTTGAAACAAGGAATATGATTTTTTCATTCATTTGTCTAAATTTTTAGCATGAAAAAATTTTTTGCCAAAAAACGATATTTTTCGATGAAAAAAGGTGCTCAAAAAAATTTGATTGGGTATTTTCAAAAATCCCTGTGTCCAAATTTAGATATTTGTGAGCTTCATATGTCATCCAAATTTTATTAAAATCCGTTGAAGCGTTCTCGAGATATCCTGGCGACAAAAAATTTACCACATACACACACACACACACACACACACACACACATCCGGACATTTTCTCAGGAATGAAAATTTGAACTTTTCAGATGAAACTAAGTCGATTTACACTATTTTTGGAAAATCGAAAATCTTAACGATCACAACGCTTCCTCTATGAGGAAGCAAAAATAATAAAAATTTAAACAAGTTTGAAAATAATTGAAAATTTGTAGATACCTTGACTTTAAAATATTTTCGTGGAAAATAGGGTATTTTAGGATAAAATTTTCTAAATATGAGACTTTTAGGGCCCGATCGCAAAATAGGGGACATTTAGGGAAAATAAGGGACGCCTGTGAAGCTTATTGGTTTAAACAATACAATTATTTAATCAAACACAAATTTTGAACAAATTTAAATTTTCTAAGATTGACGGGGGCACAAGTGACCCAGCGTTACAGTTTAAGGGTTAATTTAAACCTTATTATTAATATCTTTAAAATTCAATTCTTTGCATTTGAAAAATAAATACTTATAAGAATAATATTCTGGTGTTCCTATCGTAGAATAGGTGATGTTTAATGTGACGTCACATTTTCTTTAAGTCCCTCCCCCCCCTGCGTCACATATCATCACAGAATCGTTGACCCCCTCCCCCCACCCCTAACAGTGTGACGTACTTTGTGAACGACCCCTTTGGAAACTAATTTGTCTTAAAAATAATATTTATTAATAGTTGGGAACTTTCACCAGATGAAAGAAACCAGAAATCAGTTCGAATTATGGCTTTTTTAAAAAATAAAATTGCTAAAAAAGGCTATTACGTAAAAATTGGCGTGGATCGTACTTTAGCGGAAATATTTTAATTTAGGAAGTTTAATTAAATTTTAAAATTAGGCATTTATCGCTTTTATTTACTATCCACAAATTTTCAAAGTTCAATGTCCTAAGGATGTCTTAAAGACGTCTTTAGGACAAAGGACTTTAAAAATTTTGCAAAAAATTTAAATTTACCAGAAATCTTTTATATCGCTTTAGAAACTCATTTGTCTTAAAAATAATATATATTAATAGTTGGGAACTTTCTGCAGATGAAAGAAACCAGAAATCAGTTCGAATTATGGGTTTTTTAAAAAATAAAATTGCTAAAAAAGGCTATTACGTAAAAATTGGCGTGGATCGTACTTCAGCGGAAATATTTTAATTTAGGTAGTTTAATTTAATTTAAAAAATAAGGAATTTATTGCTTTTATTCACTATCCAAAAATTTGCAAAGTTCAATGTCCTAAGGATGTCTTAAAGACGTCTTAAGGACGTCTTTAGGACATAGGACTTTAAAAATTTAGCAAAAAATTTAAATTTACCAAAAATCTTTTATATCGCTTTAGAAACAAATTTGTCTTAAAAATAGTATATATTAATAGTTGGGAACTTTCTACAGCAATGAGAAACAAGAAATCAGATCGAATTTTAGGTTTTTTAAAAAATAAAATTTCTAAAAATGGCACTTACGTAAAAATTGGCGTGGATCGTACTTCAGCGGAAATATTTTAATTTAGGTAGTTTAATTTAATTTTAAAATTAGGCATTTATCGCTTTTATTCACATAAGACTTTAAAAATTTTGCAAAAAATTAAAATTTACCTGAAATTTTTTGTATCGCTTTATAAAGAATTTAGTTGGTAGAAATGTTCTTTTTTGTCGATTTTAAAGAATGTAGAGAATTAGTTTTTTTTGTCTTAACATTTTTTAAATAGACGTCGAACTGGATCCTGCTACTTGTTACCTTTTTTATGACGCAAAAATCTTTTATTGGTTGTGTAATAGGCGAAGAGACATGTTAATTCTGAGGGAATGTGACTGCTCTAGAAAACGAACATCTTTTAGCTGCATATCGCCTGGTTGAAGTATGCTGAGGGCGATGATAGGTAGCTTCTTACATTGGCGCAGCACACAGAAGTCACCTACTTCTTATTTCGCAAGCAATGAACACCTTCCAGCTCCAGATGTCTTTAATGGATATCTAGGGATGACGCTCTTTACTTTGTCTCAGCCCACAAAATTGTCCTACTCCTTTTTTTATAGAATATGAACACCTATCCTCTCCTGGTCATCTAGAGGCCTTCCACTCGTATAAACGTTAACGTTAACGATAGCTGACCTAGATAAACCTGGCCGAGTCTAAAGGTTTAAAGCACCTTCTGTTGTCACAGCTCTCAGAAACCATTCACTCTTCATCCTGAAGTCTGTAATCTGTAGTTCGCCTTCATGAAGCATGCCGATACCAAAAAAATAGCGAAAACTACTGAGCTACTCGTGACCTAAAACATATTAACATAAATGAGTTTTTTGAATGAAAACAGCATGAAAAGAATTACTGGGAAAGGAAAAATTTTAATTAAAATATTTTAACTGTAATTGCTACCGTCAACTAGGGTAACTTCGGACAAGCAGACTACAGGGATCACAGTGGTTTCTTCGTTTCATTTGAGGTGGAAAAGTGGATTTCGATTTTCAAAAAAGGGGATTTTCTTTAATAAAAAAGGGATTTTGGAAATTAATAAAAAAGGGTTATATTAATAATTCAAGTTTTCTTTTACAAATTTTTATTGTTTCTTTTTTCAAAACAGTTTTATTAATTAATTAAGTCTTTTTTTGTTCAATTTGTTTATGAAAATTTAAAAAAAAGAGCACTTTCGGAAATACAAAAATTTATCTTTTAATAGATTGTCTGTTCAACGACGAGAAGATGGTTGTTGCAATTAAATAATTTTTAAAATAATTTTTAACTTCAAATGGTTTTTTAAATTATTTATTTAATAATTAGATTTTAAACAGGAAACATAAAAATCTGTGATGTAAAATGTTCTGATATAATATTAAAGAAAACAAATTGAAAATCTTTCAGCGAAATATGATAAAATCAATTCAAATTATTTTTATTAATCTCTTTCATTGTATTTTTCTATTTTAGGTATGATTCAAAGCAATTAATTTTTGTTTGAAATAAGTAAATATATTTCATGAACAATTTTTTTTCCATCCAATAAAATAAATTTGATGTATTTCAGCAAGAATACATAATACTCGAATCATGTTTTAATTTTATCAAAAATATGGCAGCAAAGTTTTTATTACAAAAATATAATTAAATACATTAGATAATATAATAATTTTCATAACATTTATTTCTTTTTTTAGCAGAATGTGACAGAATTAGTTCAAATTGTTTTTATTAACCTTTTGTATTATTTTATTTTATGATGCAAAACTAGTAATATTTGTTTAAAACGTGTCAAAAATATTTAATAACAAATTTTTTTATTGAATAAATTAATTTGCTGTAATTAATTAAGAAAACATGGTAATAAGAATATTATACAACTTTTTAAAATAATTTTTTTTAATTCTATTTTTTTCATGTTTCCTGTTTAAAATCTAAATTAATTCAATAAATAATATAAAAAAACCATTTCAAGTTAAACATTATTTTTAAACATTTAAATTCAATAACTAATTTCTCATCATTGTACAGACACCCTAAAAAAGGATAATTTTTTGCACTTCCGAAAGTGGAAAAATAGAAAATTTTTTAAAAAAAAAAGGTCAAAGAGGAGAAAAATCTTGATTTAGGTGTTTTAGGTGATAAAATCTTGATTTTAGGTGTTTTAGGTGATTTTTCTAAAGAAAGGGGAAAAGAAGGGGAAAAAAAGGGGATTAGGTGAAAAAGGGGAGTAACTGTGATTCCTGAGGCTAGTTCCGGACCCTAAAAATTTAGCTATTACCAACTTCACACTCTTTTCACTTTTTTTAGGTCACGTAGTTAAAAAGTTTATAAAATCAAAAATGCAATTTAAACTTTTCGATACAAGATTTTTGCAATGAAATTGAAGTGTCCGAAGTTAGCCTGCTTGTCTAAAGTTACCCTAGTTGACGGTATTACGATATTAAACATTTTTGAATGCTAACACTCTTTTACGGAATAGAATAAGTTTTTACAAATAAAAACATTTCAATTATGTTCTGTTATATGAAATAGAGTGAAAATATTTGAAAATTCTTTTTTTTTAAACTATAAAAAAGATAGACAATCAGGTATTAAAAATAGAATTTTTGTTTTAAATAGAATTTAGAAAATTAAAATTTTGTAGTTTCAGCCTTTTTGCCGAAAATCTTGAGGAGTCTTGTGGGAACAAAGAGGAAAACACTTAATATTTTAATATTGAAATTGATATAAAGTTAAGAATACGATGCAAACTGTTTAAAACGAAATAATAAATGTGTTCATTGTGATAAAATAATCTAATTCCAAAAAATTGATATAAAGATTTCTGATATTAATGATCGCAGTTAAGTAAGATTTATTATTAAAATTTTACCTATTGTCCTTGAAGAGAAAGAGAACCAATGTGCATAATCGTTAGGCAATTATTTCAAACAGGAGCAGATCCTTTAAGTATTTCGACACATCCAATTCAGTGATTTGATATAGCCTTTTTACACTGATAGCTGCTGACAAACAAAGAGTAAAATTAGGTTTAAAAAAAACTTATTCTTCTACAATTTGTAAAAATAGTTTATTACTTTTTATAAAAAAATAATTTTACCCCATAACTCAAAGTATAGTTTATATTAAGACAAAACTAGTACATATTGATTACGGTTCGGTGTGAAATTAAGCTGAAAATTGTACAATGTAAAGCAAATTCTTCGTGAAAAGCATGGAGGCAAGTATAAACAAACTATTTTACTACTGATATATTTCAGAGAAAGACTTACCTCAGGCTGGCATGCTTGAAAGGGTCGAATCCTTAATTTATGCAATATACGGTCCCACGTACAAAAATTTTTAGCTGAATATTTCAACTGCCATGTTCTCAGGTCTTCCTTCCCGAAAGCAAATTTTATTCGCACTATTTTATGCAAATAATTATATTACTGCTTTAACATATTCACTATAATTTGAACTCGAGCTTTCCTCGCACTTACATAATTCTAAAAACTACGGATGGCAATTAATAAAAACACTATAAAGTTCAGATTTAAAATTTTGCTAACGAGAGCGTGCAAAAGCCACCATAGCGTCCATAGCGGGAAGCCGGAGATGGCGGGAAAGAGAAAAGGACGCCTTAAGGTACAGGCACACCTCGCGGACTATAGGAGTTGCCTATGGCAACCGTGAAAGAGTAAGAAAGACAGAAGATTCTCTGACTCTCTCACTCTTACACGGTTGCCATAGGCAACTCCTATAGTCCGCGAGGTGAGCCCGTACCTTTATGGTACGCTCACACCTCTGAGGATGCCTGCTTGCCTGCCGGAGTTACCATGGTAATGTGTGAGAGTGAAGAGTTCTGACAATAAAAATTTGAATTGTCTTCATGATTTTCTGCTTTCGGTTTTGCGCTTTCTGCTCACATTGGACTTAACCCTCAACCAGGGATGTGCATGTATTATACATGATGTATTTTACATATGTATAATACGTATAATACATGTGTATTATACATGAAAAAATTGGAATTAATTATAATACGTATTTTAGGGTGCCGTCTCATGTTAGGGATTAATGGATCAGGGATTAGAATAGACCAATCAGAAAATGCTTTCCAATGTGACCAATTATCTGATTGGTCTATTCTAATCCCTAATCCATTAATCCCTAGCATGAGACGGTACCCTGAGGGCGCAATTACATGTCTGCGTTGAACGCTGCGTTCTTGCGTTGAATGGTGAGAGTGACAAAGATGTGACTATATTTCTGTCTTTCTCTCTCTCACCATACAACGCAAGAACGCAGCGTTCGACGCAGACATGTATTTGCGCCCTTAGGGTGCCGTCTCATGCTAGGGATTAATGGATCAGGGATTAGAATAGACCAATCAGAAAATGCTTTCCAATGTGACCAATTATCTGATTGGTCAATTCTAATCCCTAATCCATTAATCTCTAGCATCAGACGGCACCCTTACATCATGTAGAAAACCATGTATTATACGTCGAAAACCTCGAGTTACGCGTAACTTTACATCCCTGCCCTCAACCCTACACTCCCACAGCAGCCAAGAGGTGTGTGAGTACCTCTATTTATATGGGAGTTGATTCTGCGTTAAGCGTCAAAACGCGAAATAAAGGCAATGAGAGAGAAAAGGACGGCAACAATAACAAACATTGGCTGTCCTCACCCCCTTGTACATACAGTCTGGGACATTGATGCCTTCCCATTTTCCACTAGATTTTTTATGGAAACGCATGAAAAAATCTAGTGGAAAATGGGAAGGCATCAATGACCGCGACTGTACATGGAAGCTGATTCTGCGTCAAGCGTCAAAACGCATAATAAAGCCAATGAGAGAGAAAAGGGCGGAAACAATAACAAACATTGTCTGTCCTTGTCTCTCTCACAATCCTATGTTTATACGTTCCGCGTATTTACGCATAACCGCAGAATCAGATTCCATGTAGATAGGGGGTGAGAGAGACAAGGACAGAGATATGTCTTTTGACGCAAAAACGCAGAATCAGCTCCCATGACAGTCGCGTCCATATATGTCTTCCCTCGTCTACGCTTGTCTTATGCACGTGATCATTAGCCTAACGCACAATGAATCGTAATCAGCCTAAAGCACAACGAATCGTAATCGCCAATCTTTAATCATAAGAATGAGAGGAAGCAGGACAGAGATATATGTCTGTCCTACTTCCTCTCATTCTTACGATTAAGGATTAGCGATTACGATTCATTGTGCGTTAGGCAATCGCTAATCCTTAATCGTAAGAATGAGAGGAAGTAGGACAGATATATATCTCTGTCCTGCTTCCTCTCATTCTTACGATTAAGGATTAGCGATTACGATTCAATGTGCGTTAGGTCACATGCGTAAGACAAGCGTAGAAGAGGGAAAGCATCAATATCTGAGACCGTACAGTCAGGGACATTTTTTTCCACTAGATTTTTTATGGAAACACATAAAAAAATCTAGTGGAAAATGTTAAGGCATCAATGGCCCCGACTGTATGTACAGTCTGGGACATTGATGCCTTCCCATTTTCCACTAGATTTTTTCATGCGTTTCCATAAAAAATCTAGTGGAAAAAAGGGAAGGCATCAATGTCCCAGACTGTGAAGGCATCAATGTCCCAGACTGTACAGTCAGGGACATTGATGCCTTCCCTTTTTTCCACTAGATTTTTTATGGAAACACATGAAAAAATCTAGTGGAAAATGGAAAGGCATCAATGTCCCAGACTGTACATACATAGATAGGGATAGGGGTTATAATTCTGCGTATATGCGTTCAGCGTATTTACGTACCTTAAAGTTACGGTCACAGCTCTAGGCTGCCTGCAGGTTACCATGGCAACGGACAAGAGCGCGGGCGCAGTCCTATGTGATGGGATAGTAGAATAGTGGAATAGATATCCGCTAATCAAAATTAGAGTTTAACCAATCAAAATTTAGTCTTTAGTGGTAGAGTAATGTTTTCCGATACAGACTAAATTTTGATTAGCTGAAATCTATTCCACCACACCAGGGGTGTCCACCCTGGCGGACTCGAAAACATCAAACACTATCAAACTTGATGGCGTTTGATGGCGTTTGATAGTGTTTGATATTTTGGTCAAGTTTGTATTGAAAAAGAGGTAAAATGGGGAAACTGTTCTCAGTATTAATGAATAGAGTCATAATTAATGTTTTTCAATTGTTATTTGTTAATACTTTTCTAAATTTTACAACTCTTAAAATCTAACCTGACATGCCAACATATTTACATCATTTTCAATAAAATTACGTTATTTTCCAAACAAATAACAATTGAAAAACATTAATTATGACTCTATTCATTAATACTGAGAACAGTTTCCCCTATTTACCTCTTTTTCAATACAAACTTGACCAAAATATCAAACACTATCAAACGCCATCAAACACCATCAAGTTTGATAGTGTTTGATGTTTTCGAGTCCGCCAGGGCAGAAACAGCAAGTGCGTAGTGACATTACGGTAGCAATAGTGACAGGAAATTTTTTTCGTCGATGTTCGAAAATCCGAGAAGGGGCTATTTATGTGACCCTTTTTTTTCGCGTTCAACTCGATACGGTTTAAAAGGTTTAAGCCCAAAGCACAACTGATACGGTTACGGGAGCAGGGCATGAGATAATAAAGGACAGAGACTGTTACTGTTCTTTTCTGTCTCATGCTCTGGTCCCGTAACCGTATTTCTATCTGCTTAGGCCTTCAGGCTCCTCGTTAGGACCGGAACTATAAAGTCTCTATTGTAGACCGAATTTGACCTAGAGAAAGTAGTGACCAGGGGGGCCAAGCCGTAATGCATTGACTGGATTTACAAAGTTGACTGTTTTACTCTATCGCAGCGCTAGTGTCGCTATGTACGTGAATGGCGGATTGATTGTGTGCGTCGACACACACAAGCATCTCTTATTCACATACATAGCGTCACTAGCGCTGCGATAGAGTAAAACAGTCAACTTTGTGTATTCAGTCAATGCATTACGGCTTGGCCCCCCTGGTAGTGACACTTTCACTAAAAGCGTAGAAATAGTGACGCTTGGACTTCACCGCACTACACTGTAAAAAATTCTTCGGGAAAATTACGTCAGTATGGTAATGTTAGTTTAGAAACTTTCTGTAATATTACTGTTTGACATTATACCGATAGCTAGAGGGACAACAAACAACATCATTGGTCATCTTGGTCATGTAGCTGCCAAACACAAGTTTTTGAGGTTAGCTTGAAATCGTTCTCGTCGTTTATTGGTTGAAGTGGTTTGTTGTCCCTCCAGAGATCCAGCTGATCAGTTCGACATCTTTGAAAGTATAATACCTAATCCTTTGGGTGTCAAGTATAACATATAATTTTCATAATTCATCAATTACCGGGTAAAAAAAAAATTTTTGAAATTTTTTTCAACTTTCCCTGCATATTCTAGGAATATAAGATGCGGAAATTCCCTCAAAATTAGAAATACATTTTCAGGGAAAATTCGCGTCCAATATTCCCCATGGCGGACATTTTGATGCTTTCACGAAACTTCCCTGAATATTAGGTTAAAATATTTGGAAAATGTGGACCAATATTCAGGAGAAATTCAGGGAATTTCTGTTGCTGTGTGGGATTTAAGGTTAGAAAAGCGTAAATGTGAAAAATGCAATATTCATGTTTAACACATTTTAATATTATTTATTATGGTATTTCCAAAGTGTATTAGAATTTTTCTACGACAGTTTTTCGAGCATGTCTCATGAGCTTTTACCACTTCACAATACCCAGTTAAAAATTTCGTGTGTGTTCCCACGTGTGTTTCCGTATGGTATCCCTTAAAGGTTCCTACATGGGTTCCAATATAGGATCCTGTGTACCAGGGAACTTTGGCACGAACCCTCAAGGGAACACTGTACCTAGGATCCCATGTGCATGTGTTCTCTTACGGGATTCTTAATCTATTAAACAATTTAAATGAATCTGCAAAAAGAATATTGTTAGAAAAATAATTAATTTGACAGTAACTGTTACACATTGTATTTACAAGAACAAAAAAATCTACTGCGCAGCCGTAAGTGCTATAGAAAACTACTGCGCAACATGTTAAGTTTTCAAAAATTGATTTGAAATCCTATGTACAGTCGGGGACATTGATGCCTTACCTCGTCTACGCTTGACTTACGCATATGATCACGTGCATAAGACAAGCGTAGACGAGGGAAGGCATATATGGCCGCGACTGTACAAGGGATTCTATGTGTTCCCTCGAGGGTTCGTGCCAAAGTTCTCTGGTACACAGGATCCTATATAGGAACCCATGTAGGAACCTTTAAGGGATCCCATACGGGAACCGATACAGGAACATACGCGGGAACACATACGAAATTTTTAACTGGGTATTTATTCAAAAATATATTTGAAAAAATCGATCTCTAGGAAAATTTCGTATCATCTGGAATACTGAACACAGACGTTAGGTATTATTATTATTTTCACTTTAATTTTGTAAAAAATCACTTCTCAAAGAACATGAAACTTTTGCTAGTTAAGGCCTAAGCAGATAGAAATACGGTTACGGGACCAGAGCATGAGACAGAAAAGGACAGAAACAGTGTCTGTCCTTTATTATCTCATGCCCTGCTCCCGTAACCGTATTCGTTGTGCTTTGGGCTATAGCTGATTCTGCGTTTTTGCGTCAAAACGCATTACCCCCTATCTACATGGAAGCTGATTTTGCGTCAAGCGTGAAAACGCGCAATAAAGCCAATGAGAGAGAAGAGGACGGCAACAATAACAAACATTGTCTGTCCTTGTCTCTCTCACAATTTTATGTTTATACGTTCCGCGTATTTACGCAAAACCGCATAATCAGCTTTCATGTAGATAGGGGGTTAAGGTACGCTCCCAGCTCGGCCTCAGGGCGCAATTACACGTCTGTGGGCGCAATTACATGTCAGCGTCGAACGCTGCGTTTTTGCGTTGAATGTTGAAAGTGACAAAGATGTGACTATATTTCTCTCCTCCTCTCTCTCATTATTCAACGCAAAAACGCAGCGTTCGACGCAGACATGTAATTGCGCCCTGTGTCGAACGCTGCGTTCTTGCGTTTTATGTTGAGAGAGAGAAAGGCAGATATATAGTCACATCTTTATCACACTCCCCATTCAACGCAAAAACGCAGTTCAACGCAGGCCAGGGTTGTATAGTGACACGTCACTCGAGGTTTTTTACGTAATTTACAGGTATTTTACATCCCACTCCCAAAAAATACATTATGTATAATATCATTGAGGCAATTTACTAGGTATTATACCATAAATTGAATTACCTAAGGTATTTTACTAGCTCAACCCTGATATAGGAATGTAATTGCGCCCTCAGCCTGCCTGCGCGTGCAATAGACATGAGAGAGAAGAAGACGGAAATATAGTTCAGTCTTCTTCTCTCTCATGTCGGTTGCACGCGCTTTCAGGCAGACGCCGAGCTGGGTGCGTACCACGAAGTAATAATGAGTCTTCACTGTTAGGGAGGAATGTCCCCAGTTTTGGGAACGCGATCATGGAAATTTAGAGGTTCGCAGCTGTCGCGTTCCTTGCGGGAAAATTGTGAAGTTTGGGATTTTCCGGATTTTCTTTATGTAGTCGTCTGCTACAGTTTATTATGAATTTGTTTTGAGGTTGGAACGTGAGAGTATTTACATCAATTTACACGTTTTATTTTACTTCAATTTCTGGAAATATTATTTAATAATAAGTTTATAGTGAAAGCAATTTTTTGAAAAGTCAATCTGTTTTGAAATATTTATTGAAACTATCCTAGATAAATGAATTGTTTGCGAAACAGTTAGTGAAAGAAAGAAAGTTTTTCGAAGATAAACATCAGGAAGTAAATACTTTTTTATATAAATTGTTTTAGAGGGATTACTTTTAATTAATATTGTGTATAGTTTATATGAAGATTTTTAAGAAAATTACTTAAGTTGGTGTTTCGTAAAAGGAAATTCACTTTTTTTTGGTTTTCAAAAAGTGGAAAATGATTGCACACTAACACACTAGCACACTTACTAACTTTCTAAACAGACACAGGAAAATATATGTTTCCAAGTTTTCCCGCAAGGAACGCGACCGCTGCGAACCTCTAACTTTCGATGATCGCGTTCCCAAAACTGGGGACAAGTTTTCCCAAGAACCCACATAGAGTGAAGACTCCTTATTATTACTTCGTGGTGCGTACCTTTGAAAAACATACACCTAGGTGCATAAATGCCTTACCCCGGACCTCTCTTTCTTTCTCACGTATTCTCATGGGCAGGGATAACCAGTTGGGGGTAAGGCATTAATGCACCTAGGTGTACATACCTTTGTTCTTGTCTCTCTTGCCTCCTATCTACATGGATGCAGAAATGCGTAAATACGCGGAACACACACGGGAAAAAATATTGTACACGAGAAGCACCAATCTATGAGCAGTATTTGTACTATAGGTTATGTGTAACATCTACTCCTTTTTTGGGCTTCTGCTGCCCATGCATGGATAGATTTTACCCATGCATGGGCAGCTGAAGCCCAAAAAAAGAATAGCATCTATCCATGCAGGGGCAGCTCAAGCCCAAAAAAAGAGTAGCTGTTACACATAAACTATAGTACAAATACTGCTCATATATTGGTGCTTCTCGTGTACAATATTTTTTCCCGTGCATAAATGCAGAATAAGGTATTATACCCTGTGACGTCAGAGACTGATGACGTTGATCGCTGGAGGGACAACAAACAACATCATTGGTCAAGTAGCAGTCAAACATATGTTTTTAAGGTTAGTTTGAAATCGTTCTAGTCATTTATTGGTTGAAGCTGTTTCTTGTTCCTCCAGAGATCCAGCTGATTCGTCCGACATCTTTGAAAGTATACCTTATTGTGACTCCTAGAGTTCCTATAAAGTGAAATTGCTTCATCGCCACTTCCGTCTCTGGTTTGTCAACAGGATAGTGGAAAGGGGCACGTGTATTAACTCTCTTTATAGCCCAAAGCACAACAAATACGGTTACGGGAGCAGGGCATGAGATAATAAAGGACAGAGACTGTTTCTATCTCATGCTCTGGCCCCGTAACCGTATTTCTATCTGCTGAGGGTAAAATGTCATGTGAGCAGAAAGCGTAAAACCGAAAGCAGAAAATATGAGAGTAAGAGAGTCAGTGATATATGCCTGTCTCTCTCACTCTCATGATTTTCTGCTTTCGGTTTTGCGCTTTCTGCTCACATGGGATTTTACCCTTACCCCCTATCTACATGGAAGCTGATTCTGTGTCAAGCGTCAAAACGCGCAATAAAGCCAATGAGAGAGAAAAGGACTGCAACAATAACAAACATTATTGAAAAGATATTATCGATTTCACTGAGTCAAATAAATAAAAAAATAATAAATTTTAGTTTCTGATGAGGGCAGCATAGCTGTTGAAACGTTAAAAAAAAGTGAAGATTTTTTCGTTTTATTTGACTCAGTGAAATCGATAATATCTTTTCAATAATTATTAACTGAGTGATAAATTCATAATATTATGGAAATAAATTCATAATATTACAATAATAACAAACATTGTCTGTCCTTGTCTCTCTCACAATTCTATGTTTATACGTTCCGCGTATTTACGCATAACCGCAGAATCAGCTTCCGGGGTTAGGCCTTAGGGCGCAATTACATATCTACGTCGAATGCTGCGTTTTTGCGTTGAATAATGAGAGAGAGGAGGAGAGAAATATAGTCACATCTTTGTCAGTCTCAGCATTCAACGCAAAAACGCAGCGTTCGACGCAGACATGTAATTGCGCCCTTACGGTGCCGTCTCATGCTAGGGATTAATGGATTAGGGATTAGAATATACCAATCAGATAATTGGTCACATTGGAAAGCATTTTCTGATTAGTCTATTCTAATCCCTGATCCATTAATCCCTAGCACGAGACGGCACCCTTAGGGTGCGATCCCATGTGAGCAGAAAACGTAAACGGAAAGCAGAAAATCATGAGAGTGAGAGTGACAGACGTATATCATTGACTCTCTCACTCTCATGATTTTCTGCTTTCCGTTTACGTTTTCTGCTCACATGGGATCGCACCCTTAGGAACTTTAGTTACTACCTATCTACGAAGCTGATTATGCGGTTATGCGTAAATACGCGAAACGTATAGACGCAGAATTGTGAAGCTGGCTCTACATGCAAAGCTAACTTCGATCCGAAACGACATGTCGGACCCGACTTGCACGAGATAGAAAAGGACAGAGACTCTCTCTGTCTTTTTCTATCTCATGCAAGACGTGCGTACGGACCAGCGTTAGGTTCACATTTAGAGCCAGCTTGAGAGAGACAAGGACAGAGGTATGTTTTAGTATTAGGTTTATTTAGAGTTCCTATAAAGAGAGTTAGGACATGTGCCCCCTTCCACTAGCCTGTTGACAAACCGGAGACGGAAGTGACGATGAAGTAATTTGTGTGATTGGTTAAAAAGGGCGGGCGAAATTTAAAAATGTTTGTTAAGAAAGCATTTTAAAATTAGCGCGCTCTTTTCAGCCAATGAAAAAACTTTCAATACACTTCCGTCTCCGGTTACGCTGAGCCAATCAAAAGTTGAACCTCACGTGTCCTAACTCTCTTTATAGGAACTCTAGGTTTATTCTAATCCCTAATCCATTAATCCCTAGCATGAGACGGTACCCTTAGACGCTTTTTGACGTATGTACAGTTGGGGACATTGATGCCTTACCTCGTCTACGCTTGTCTTACTCATATGATCACGTGCATCAGACAAGCGTAGACGAGGTAATGCATTAATGTCCCCGACTGTACATACATATAACCGCAATCCCATCTCTGTACTTACGTCAAGTGATGCATCATTGCACAACCCTGTTAATTTCCAAAGAAGCAAACCAAAGAAAAAAAAAACTGCGTATGTTCTATTAATTATACAAGGTCAGCCATTTTAATTTTGAAGAAGAAGAAGAAGCCATTTTAATTTATGTGTAACAAGAATAAAATTTTCGAAAGAGAGATAAAAAAAATTTTCTTGGAGAATATCCACGAATATGAGCAAGGTAATATTTTTTGCAAATGTTCTTATTTATAAGAAGAAAGCGTAAAAATATGTAAAGTATCCTTAATTTTTTTAAATATTTGTTTTCTTTTTCGTCCATTCATACGATGTTTAATTAAAAAGTCATTTAGCATTGAAATTCCTCTAAAAGGAGAAAGTTTATTTTAGTTTTAATTTTTGGAAGAGAATACTTGCCTCCAATTTGGTGGTAAATTTACCATTAAATTATAATATCACCAACATCACCAAATTTATTTCTACGAATTAAATATTTTCTTTTTAAGTTGATTTCTAGAAACATTTTCCAACTGCATAGTCAAAATTTATTTAATAAATTACATAATTGTTTATAATGCCACTTAATAGTTCTTCATTAAATATGCATTATTATCAACATTTTTAAATTCGTTTTAGGAAAACAGAAAATTGAAAGAAGTTGACTTGATATGAAGACACATTATAAAAAAATATTTTTTAAATTTAATTTCTAGCATAAAAAATCCTGGGGAATAAAAAGCATTAAGAAGTTTAGTTTAAATCTTTAATTTAATTGTAAATAAATAATTTTAATGTAAATTTGAAAATAATAAATAAATTATGTGTAAAATATTATTACTTATAAAATAATACTATTTTTATTAGTAAATTATACAATAATTTTAATAACTCATATTACAATCAAAATAAAGATTTAAATTGTACTTCTTAACGTTTTTACTCCCTAGGATTATTTTCTGCTTGAAATTAAATTTAAAACGCATTTAAAAATGTAGGTAATAATAAATATTTAACGAAAAACTATAGTCTTATTGTAAATAATTATGTAATTTATTAAATAAATTTTGAATATGCAGTTGCTCTTAAATCTTGATATATTTTTTATATCAAGATATATAAAATATCTTGATATAAGAGTTGCCACAGTTCTGGAAAACCTGGGAAACCTGGAATTGTCATGGAATTTTTTTTTAGTCATGGAAAACCTGGAAACCTTTTTACCTTTTTTACCTATTTAACATTCTTGTTTTTCACCTTTTCAGGGATCACAGGTTGTCCCCTATTCACCTTTTTTCCCCTATTTTAAAATTTTGCACCTATTTTCCCTATTTTAAAGAATTGTCCACTATTTCCCCTTTCTCTAATTTTCAGTATTAAAGTTTATAGCTATAGCCAAAATTATTAGCAGTTCAATTGAAAAAAAAAAAAAAATTTATAAAACCCCAGTCCAATTGATTTATATTAACGTGCATCAGCAATCGATAGAAAATCCCCATTCAAAATTCATGGGAAAAAATAAACTTTTAAAAAAAATTCCCAACTTTTTAAATTTATAAGCTAAAAATATTTTAGGTCATAAATTTCTTTATTTTTAGCCATATTTTAAGATATGATGTTTAAAGAAATTAAATTTTCACAATGTCGGATGTTATAAAAAATATTTAGAAATAATACATTGCAATATGTGCAATCTTTTATCACATAAATATTCAAGGAAATTCAACAAATCTTATTTGGAGATTTTTGAGGTCGCAAATAAAGATTCCGATGTCAAAAATTAATTTTCCAAAATTTTGGATAGGGCCGAGGATTTTCGGGGTCTCCCAAATGACAAATCTCATGTAGAAAATTCAGTTTTCAAAAAATTTACATTACATCATCAGGAATATTTAAATTTATTACACACGTTTCCATTTGTTTTTGTCATTTTTAAAATATTTTCTTAAAATTTCTATTATATTCTAAAATCTATAAATTATTGCTAAGAATATTAAAATTTTCTGCACAAGTTTCAATTTTACTTTTGTTATTTTTTAATTATTTGCTTAAAAATTTCAATTACTTTTGACATATATCTTAGTATTTTTGTCATTTTCAAATTATTTTCTTCATATTTCTATTATTTTTGTCATTTTAGAATTATTTTCAACAATTTTAAAATATTACATTCAATTTTTTTTTGTCATGAATTTTTAAATTTGACACCAGTTTCAATTTATTTTCTTCAAATTTAAAAAATTTTCTTTATTCTTTTTATTATTGTCACGAATTTATTAATTTTTTACAACTTTTTCAATTATTTTCTACACATTTCAATTATTTTCTAGAAACTTTAATTACTTTCTTCATATTTCAATTTTTTTGCCATTTTTTAATTAATCTATTTAGTTTCAATTATTTTCTTTAAACTTTAAATTATTGCCATAAATCTTTAAATTTATTACACAAATTTTATTTATTTATTTAGTTTTATTTAATACATAAATAAATTTTCAGTTATTTTTGTAATATTTCATGTATTTTCTTAAAATTTTAATTATGTTATCATTATTTTATTGTCAGAAATATTTTAATTTTCTACACAAATTTTTGACATTTTAAAATTATTTTTAACAAATTTCAATTATTTTATTCAATTTTCTTTATTGTCAAGAAATTAAAAAAAATTTACAATAGTTTTAAATTAATTTCTTAAACTTTCAATTATTTTCCTCAAACTTCCAATATTTTTTCAATTGTTCAATTATTGTCTAAAAATTTTAAATTTTTAAACCAGATTTTAATTATTTATCTCATTATTCAATTAGTTTCTTAATATTTCAATTGTTTCCTTAATTTTTCAAGTATTGTCTTCAAATTTATAATTTTTTACACTTTTTTCAATTATTTTCGACAAATTTCAATTCCTTTCCACATATTTAATTCTTTTGACATTTTTGAATTATTCTCTTTAAATTTCAATTATTTTCTTCAAATGTCAATTAATATCTTCAACTTTTAATTATTTTCCTCAAACTTCTAATATTTTTTCAAACTACAATTATTTTTGTCATTATTCAAATATTTTTGACATTTTAGAATTATTTTCTTTCATTTTTTATTATTGTTGTCTATAAATTTTTAATTTTTACACCAGCTTTCAATTATTTATGACATTATTCAATTAGTTTCTTCACGTTTCAATTATGTCCTTAATTTTTCAATTAATGTATTAGGTATATTTTTTATTTCTTACTTCATTTTTTGAATTATATTTCTCATTAGTTTTTTTCCAAATTTCATTTTTTTTGTAATCTTTTAACAATTTTCTACATATTTTCTACATATGTAATTTTTTTATCATTTTTAAAATTATTTTCTTTTATGTTTGAATCATTATTTTCCGTCAAATTTGACTTATTTTTGTCATTCTTCAATTATTTTCTTGTAATTACAAGTATTCTTTAAACTTCCAATTAGATTTCTCATTTAACAAATTTTTTTTTCAAATTTGATATTGGGGACCCTTATTAATTATTTGCTTGCTGCCGGGCCCCAAATTAATATCAGTAATATATATTTCTTTTCAATCGACAAGTCCGCTGGCAGCCCTATATGATTCTATATATAGAAATATATATATATATATATATATTTCCATATTTAAAATTTGTAAATAAAAAAGTCGTAAAAAATTTTCAAGTACATAAGTTAAAGCAAATATATATATATATATTTCCATATTTAAAATTTGTAAATAAAAAAGTCGTAAAAAATTTTCAAGTACATAAGTTAAAGCAAATTTTCTGTACCCTTTTTGTCCCCTATTTTTGAAAAAATTCGCACCTATTCACCTTTTTTAATATCAATAGGTCCTGTGATCCCTGCCTTTTTTAAAAATAATTTAATTGATAAGAGCTTAAAATTTTTCCACATTTCGTATCGATTCAATATTTAATTAGTCAAAATTACAATAAATCTCAATTTAAATTAGTCGAAATATTTGTTGATCAATAATTTAATTGATTTAAATTTAAATTCATTCTAATACTAATTCTAATTGTAATTACAAACTTAAAAAAATATAAATGATAAATTTCCATTGATATAAAATTTAATTAATCTGAATTTAAAGGATCAAAATGGTATTTAATTTTCAATCTATCCAAATTTTAATAGGTCCGTACTTAAAAAATTCGTTGTTCTATCAAAATTTGCAGCTATTCAAATTTTACTTAAATCATAATGTTAAAATTTAAATATATATTATAAAATTATTAAATATTACAGGCATCACAGACAGTCACCTTTTCACCTTTGTTCACCTTTTTTTAATTTTATCACCTTTTTCACCTTATTTGATGATGTGTCACCTTTTTTATGTCATCTTTTTTTATGACTTGTCACCTTTTTACACCTTTTTTGGGATTAAAAATATATAATTTTTTGTAAATATTTCCAAGTATGTTCATAAAATTCAGATTTAATGTTTGAATTTAGTTTTATTGATGATTGATACAACAATAAAAAATCCAATTTACTAATAGAAAAAGCCATAAAAAAGAATAGAGTCAAACAAATAGTAACTAATCTTTTCTATGTTCCTGCTATTTATGTAAACAGAATTAACATTACCATAACATACCATTTTCGTCATTTTGTAATTTTTCTTTCAAATCTCAATTATTTATTCAATGTTCAATAATTCTCGTCTGTATTTAATTGCAAATTATTTTTTTGAACTTTCAATATAATTTTTTAATTATCTTCTTCAATTTTCAATTGATTTCATAAATTTTCATTTATTTCCTAAAATTTTTAATATAATTATCCTTTAATTTTTTTAAAATTATTTTGTTCTGTTGTCGATTATTCTCGACAGCTTTCGAATTTCTTTTACTTTCTTTTTTCATTTTTCAAGTATTTTTCTTAATATTTCATTAATTTCGTAATTTTTCTTTCAATTATTAATTATTTTCCACAACTTATAATTATTTCCAACAATTCTTTCAATGATTCTCTTAAAATGTTATAATTATTCTTTCTTTTCAATTTTTTTGTTTTGCTGCCTATTAATCTAGCCATTTTTCGAATTTTTTTTCCAATTGCCTATTATTTTCGTCATACTTCAGATATTTTCTTCAATTTTTCAATTATTCTCGTCATTTTTCAATTATTTCTTTCAACTATTAATTTTTTCTCAATTTTTAATTATTTTCTACAAATTTCTCAATTTACAATTATTCTTGAAGTTTATAATTATTCTTTAATATTTTGTTCTGTTGACAATTATTCTCGATAGTTTTCTAATTTTTTTTCAATTGTCAATTACTTTCTTAAAATGTTAATTTCATTCCTTAATCTTCAATTTATTTATTCAATTCTTAATTATTTTCTTTTCTCAATTATTATTTTTAACTTGAAATCCCAGTCTTCAATTTTCAATTATTTTATTCAATATTCAGTAATTCTTACCTTTCTTCAATTATCAATTATTTTTTATAATTTGAATTTAATTCTTAATTATTTTTATTATTTTCTTCAAATTTTAATTTTTTAGTTTTCAATTATTTTCTTCTATATTCTACAATTCTCAGCTTTTTTAATTACCTCTTTTCAATTTTTAATTATATTCTTTCAATTTCAATTCCTTTTTTCAATTTTCAATTGTTTTCGATTTTCAATTCAGTTGTTCATTTTGTAATTATTTCCAAAAATTATCCCTATAATTTCCTTATATTTATATTTTCTTAATTTAATATTTCTTGCATATTTTTTTCAATTATTTCTTTTAGTTGTCTATTAATCTAATCATTTTTCGAATTTTGTTTTTAATTGTCAATTTTTTTGGTCAGTTTTCAGATATTTTCTTCAATTTTTCAATTCTCAGCATTTTTCTAATATTTCTTACAATTATTATTCTTAAATTTTTTCAATTTTTTTGTTCGGCTGTGTATTAGTCTAGCCATTTTTTCAATTTTTTTTTTCAATTGTTCATTATAGCAACCCTGTTTTTAAACACATTCCTGTTTGTGGTTTATTATATTTTTTGTCACCTTTCTGTCATCTTTTCCAGGGAAAAAATTCACCTTTTCATCTTTTTTGAAGATAAAAGGTACTGTGATGCCTGATATTAATTCAATTAATTTGGATATCGATTGATATCGATTCACACTTTAATAATTTCAACCAATTCAAAATTTTATTTATCAAAGTTAATTTCAATTTTAATCGATTCAAAATTAAATTAATTTAAATTTTAATTAAACCAAACTTCCATGAATCAAGTTCTCAATCTGTATTGGAATTCTAATATATTTGAAAGTCAAATGTCCGGAATTTGTATTGACTAAAATTTAACTCGCATCAAATATCAATCAAACCCAATTAAAATCGGTTCAAGCATCGGACACTCCAAGTTTTAATATAGTTCCTTCAATTTATCAAAAATATAATCTTCTCACATTCCATTTAATCTCAACTTTAATTGATCCAAATTTTAATTTATCAAAATTTAAATCTTCAAACTTCAGTCAACTCAAATTTACATTTACTAAAAATTCAGTTAAACCAACCTTCAAGTAATCTAAATATTGGAATTGGTTTAAAAATTCGATTCGTATTTTAATTAATTTATAGTTGAGTTGTTTAAAATTTATTTCTATTTTACTTTTAATGAATAAAAATATAATTCGATATACATTCCAAACAATCCAAACTTCAATTTATCAAAATTTTAATCAATAGAAACCTCCAATAATATAAATGATAAATTTCCAGTAATTCAAAAGTTATATGAATTTCAAATATCCAAACTTTAACAAATTCAATTTTTAATCTATCCAAATTTTAATGGAATAAATTTAAATTGATTCAAGTTTAAAAAATGCATTTATCTAGCTAACTTTTCAACTATTCGAACTTCAATTAAATACAAATTTAAATCCATTCAATTAACAATCGATCCAAATCTCCATTTATTTATAAAAGTGATAATTGTTTTTAATTTATACTAATACTTTTGGTCTGTTAAAAACTCAATTTAACCTAAATAACAATATTAATCCAAAATTTAATCTATTCAATTTTCAATTTCTCAAAATTCATTAAAAAATCGGTAAATCCAAACTTCTTGTAATCTAAATATTTGAATTGACTAATTATCCAAATTCCAATTTATTCAAATTTTGAATTTGTTTTTATTTCATTTAATTAATTATTAAAAGTTTACTCAATTTCAAACTTAAATCTTATCAAATTTTAATAGATTGAAATCGATCATAAGCATTCTCGTACTTGTTAAGGCCTTGATTCTTTTTCAAAAGTCGCTAGGCATCCTAAATTTAAGTTTTATAGTAAATTTGATTGAAATATTTCATATTTTTTGTGATAATTAACTAAAAATATATCAAAACAATTTTATATTTGGACCTGGGCCTTTTTTAAAAATGGTCTGGAAAACCTGGAGAAGTCATGGAATTTTAAAATCGTCTTTTTGTGGCAACCCTGTTGTGACAACTTGGCGCAGATATGTATACGCCTGGCGGAGACTATAGGAAACTCGTTAGATATAGTGCAAAAGTGGGGAGAAATAAACCGTAGGCAGAGGGTTAATAGAAATACGTTAATTCGAACTAAATTTGAACTGAACAGGAATAATAATAAGAAAAGTTGCGAAGAGATGTATTTAAACTCAACGTAACTTTTATATAACAAATTGATTAACATTCTCAATTTTTTTATCGCACAAATTTTAATAAATTAAATTTCCTTTTTACAAAATTTTAATTCAGTCGAATATTGCCATAGTCGAATTTATAATTAAATAAACTTTTATTTAATAGAATATTTATGCAACCGAACTGTCACTTGATCGAATTTCAATATTACTGACATATTAAACTAGCGAATTTTTATTTTGTCGAAATTTTAAGATGACAAATAAAAATTAATTCGATAGTTTAATATGTCGGTAATATAGAAATTCGATCAAGTGACAGTTCGGCTACATAAATATTCTATAAAATAAAAGTTCTTTCAATTATAAATTCCACTATGGCAATATTGCAATAATGGCCATAGCGTTGTCAAGGAGAAACTGCAAAATTTTGAAAAAAAAGTTTTTTTTCTCTAACTTTGCCATTATTTGAGCTAGAGGGTTAAAATTTGGTACTCTCGTGTATTTTTGCATGCAGATTATGGAAAAAGTATGTTTGGAAATGAAATTGAATATTATGAGGTCACAAAAAAAAATTCAAAAAATCACCAAAAAGAGGTTTAGACCCCTATGCTAGAGCTCATCCTAATTGTCCTGTAGTACCCCTCAAACCAATAAATTTTTTATTTGTGTACTCAGAATTAAATAAAACGATATAAAAAGCAATTGAAAATTGTTAGCACTTTTTTTTCAAAATAATTGAAAAATTATGAAAAAAAAACAAAAAAAATTTTTTAATCTTATACAAGGCTTCATCAAAGCTGCTACAGGACCTATAATCAAGACTCTTATAAGCCCTAAAACCCTATAAAAATTTCAGGGCCTCCCCCCAAAAAAAATTCTTGATTTTTATGTTATTTATATGAAATACAAGCCTGTACCCTTAAGCAAAAGTTTCATGTACTTGAAGGTAGAACTATTTTCATAATCTGAACGTTCTTAATTAATTTTCTTAATCTGTACATAAAAATATACAAATATACCAAATTTTAGCCCTCTAGCTCAAATACCGTCAAAGTTATAGGGAAAAACCTTTTTTTCGAAAATTTGCATTTTTTTTTATTTTTGATAACGTTTTGACTGTCAATCCAGATAATGTTTCCTATAATTTTCCTGTAATCTACACGTGAAAATACATATGTGTACCAAATTAGAGCTCTCTGTTTGTTAATAAGGTATATCTTTGTTTCATAAATGTACGGAACCCTAGATTTTGGTACGGGTGTAACTCGTACTTGCCCAATTTTGTCATTTTCCAATTGTTTTCTTCAAATTTCTATTATTTTTGCCATTTTGGATGTATTATAGTTTGCTAATTAAGAAAGACGTGTATTGAATTTTTATACCCAATCTGCTTAATGTTTCTTATTAACCGATAATTATTTTAATATTATGGCTATTAATCATACATAAAAAAAATGCGGGAAAAATGTGATTTTAGATCCGGGAAAGTAGGGAATTTGAAAATCATGTTTCGGTAGACACCCTATGAATTTAATTAATATATTTATTTTGTAGAATTGAACCGTCTGCGATCAAAAGGGCATATGAACGAGTACGCAGGTCCCTTGGGCAGCTTTAGACTCACTGTACTAGAGGCCACCGAAAATCACACAGAAGCCCTTTTGATTGCAGACGGTTCAATTTATATTTGAATGAAAAAGACAATAATGTACAAAAATGTCAAGCAGGGACGATCAAACCGGGGGCACTTGAGGCAATGCCCCCACCCCTCTTAAAAATAGTTCGTGAGGGCAAAACATGTGTTTGCCTCCACCTGAAATTAACATAAAAATTAAAAATTTTCATTTTTCAATAAACTTTTAAAAAATTTGTATTTTTTGCGTAAACTATGTCGTAAATTATATCGACTGCTTGGAGTTGTTCACGACGTAGTACATTGTGTCGTGTATGACGACCAGAGTTTCAATAGTAAATTATATTCATAATTTTTCAATTAGTTTTCGATTGTTTTCTTTAATATTTAATAGTTCTCGTCATTTTACATTAACTTTCTTAAATTACGGATTATTTTCTTGAAACTTCAATTCAATTCTTGAAATATTTTCATAAATTCTCAAATATTCTCTTCTGTTTGACAATTATTTCTTTCAGTATTCAATAATTCTTGGTTTTTTTCAACTATTATTTTCAATTATCAATAATTTTCTTAAAATTCCAATTCAATTGTTTAATTATATACATAAATTGACAATTTTTTTTTTCAATATTCAATAATAATAATAATCTCCGTAACTAAGGACGTTCCAGGATGCTAACTCCAGCGTCCTGAAACTGGCCGCCCGTCAGCCGGCAGAACGTCCGGCCAGCAGAAGAATCCAAAGACGTAGAAAGTAGCGCGTTACGCGGTGGGCCCCCCGTGTTATTCTGGCTGGAAGATTAGGATAATAAATATTTTTCGAGAAAATTATTAACATAAAAGATAAAAACATTCACGAATAATATGCACCAAAAATCTTTAAAGTTAAACAATGTTTAAAATAAATATTCACTTTAAAATATAGTTCAATTCTTGAATAATAGAAAAATGAAGAAAAACTAACAAATATGAATATTAAAATTTTTTAAAAATATGAGATTACTGCTTGTAAAAGAATGTATAAACAACATTTTCTTCCTAAAAAAAACTTTTATAAACGAAATTAAGGCTTTAAAAAAAGGTAAAAAATGCAGAGATTTAGCAAAAAATCGCGTTCTGCCAGCAGACAGGGCTAAAATATATTAATAATTACAATCCCAAACAATATTCCATTCTTATTTCAAGTCAAGACTCTGAACAATATTTTTTTAATTTAAAAAAAATTTTTAGTTGAAATTTCATTCGTGGAAAAAAGTACAATTCCCAGATTTTTTAAAAATCCCGATCTGCTAACAGACAGGTAGGATAAATGAATATTATTGTTAATAGATTAAAAAAAAATATGCAATCAATTTTAATGGAATAATGTATGCACAATATTTTACTTATTTGGAAACAATTTTAAGGTAAAAAATTTGCCCAGGAAAGACGTCTAAATCTTAAGAACGTTGGAAGGAGAAAGTTGAGTGGCGTAGAAAGACATTCCCGTCCTTTGCTCGAAAAGTTCCACGTTATGACTTTTTTTCAAAAACACTGGACACTTTTTTTTTTTTTAAAATGGGCTATGGTAGACAAAAGTATTTGAAATAAGGAAGTTTTTAAACATTTGTTTTATGCAAACAAATGTGCCTACGAGCGTCAAAATTAACTCCCGTTTTGACATTGCAAGATTTTCCGTAAAAGATGGTCGCCGTACGTCAGCTGGGCACGGGCTTACGTGACATGCGCCTCAAGTGAGTGATTATTCTACGAATCACTACGAATAATCTTGCAATGTGAAAACGGTGTTAATTTTGACGCTCGTAGGCACATTTGTTGGCACAGTGAAAAATGATGATGCGCAGACGCGAAGCTGCTGTGCACCATGTTTTTTCACTGCCCTGAGTTTTTTTTCCCCTTTGACGGCATATCACCTAAAACTTTGACTTCAACCATGGCTCACCCACAAAAACGTGAGTTTTGCGCATTTGTGAAAAAAAATAACGTATGAACCGCGGGTACGTGGTCCTCGTTTATTGACTCACACAAAGAAGGAGGAAAATAGAGGAATGTCTGCACAATATTTTCGTGACTTGGAAAAAATTTTAGGTTAAAAATTATGCCCGGAAAAAAGTCTAAATCCTCAAATATCGAAAAATCGCGTTCAGCCAACAGACGGGTGGGACGGATGGATATTATTGTAAATAATTTTTAACAATATCCACTTGATATTAATAGAGGAATGTCTGCACAATAGTTTCGTAAGTTGGAAAAAATTTGTAGTTAAAAATTATGCCCGGAGAAAAAGTCTAAGATATCCATTAGGGTGGTCCAAAAATACATGGGAAAAACAAAAAGTTAAAAATGTTTTGCTCTCACCCCCTAGGATTGTTCTATATCGAAAAAAAAATTACCCCTATTTTTTTGTTTTTGTTTTTTTTAATATTTAGAGGTCGCTCAAAGTGCTCAAAGTTTCCCATGCAAAATGCATGGGAAAAAAAAACTTTTTCGTAGAATTGATATAAAATCCATGAAAATTAATATTTCTTGATCGGATACTGCTGCTTTTCTTCAGAAAAGTTCAAAAAACAAGATCCAATAATTTATTAAACAATTTTTTATTATTAACTATTTTTTGAAGGTCCTTAAAAAAACCCCATAATTTACGTTTTTTTCATTTTATGGCGTTTTTTAAGGACCTTTAAAAAATAGTTAATAATAAAAAATTGTTTAATAAATTATTGGATCTTGTTTTTTGAACTCTCCTGAAGAGAAGCAGCGTTATCCGATTAAGAAATATTAATTTTGATGGATTTTATATCGATTCTCCAAAAAAAAAAATTTTTCCCATGCATTTTGCATAGGAAAATTTGAGCTCTTTGAGCGACCTCTAAATATTAAAAAAATAAATACAAAAAAATATGGGTAATTTTTTTTCGATATAGTACAATCCTGGGGGGTGAGAGCATAATATTTTCAACTTTTTTGTTTTTGGACCACCCTAATATCCATCCGTCCCACCCGTCTGTTTGCAGAACGCGATTTTTCGATATTGGAAGATTTAGACTCTTTTTTCGAGCACTTTTTTTGACCAAAAATTTTTTCAACCTACGAAAATATTGTGCAAACATTCCTCTATTAATATTAAGTGGATTTTGTTAGAAATAATTAACAATAATATACATCCTTCCCACCCGTCTGTTGTCAGAACGCTATTTTTCGATATTATAAGATTTAGACGTTTTCCTGGGCAAATTTTTTACCTTAAAATTGTTTCCAAATAAGTAGAATATTGTGCAAATATTATTCTATTAAAATTCATTGCAACAAATAATTGAAGTTGATGACCTACAAGTATAAATAAACGTTGAAAATTAATATTAGAAAGGAGAATTCATGAAGTTAATCGCCTAATAACAAAAAAATAAGTTCTAATTAGATCTATAGTACTTATATCCTGTTTTATTAAGAGGAAAACAATTCTTTTTTAGCTGCAACATTTCTAAAAAAAACACGTTTTTTATAATCTATTTAACGATCTAAAATCATAGCATCATCCTAATTAAATTCATGACAAAACTTTGATTCATGAGCACCAAAATTAGATTAAATTTTTCTCCTGTAATCATTAACATGTACTACAATTAATGTATTTTGTTTCGTCAATGTAATTATTTCAACAATTTTAAATTTATTTTAAATTCAATATAAATGATCGAATTCATTTTAAATCAGGCAGGCTAGACTTGTTCGGGACTGAAAGTTATTTTCGCCTTCAAAATGTCGTTTTATAAACAAGTAAAAAGCAAAATTTGTACATAACAAAACTTTTGAAATAAACTTTGATTCAAGACAAAAAGAATGCCATTTGGATCATCAAAATCGGTCAATAAGTTTTTGAGATATTAATTTTTGAAAAAAAAAGTGGTAATAATGTTCAATTGTTATAAAAACCCAAAGCCCTGCTTTTGCTTCAAGAGCACTGTTTTTATTGTAACTGAATGCAATTTATTGACAAATCCATGAGGAGCGAGGATGCTTCCCCCTCTAAAGCCTTATATTCCCTCTCCAGCACATGTAACCCTTTTCAAATACTTTGTCTGGATATGCCAGTGTCCGAGTTAAAACTGCTTGTACAAAATCATGCCGAAGATCCTGACTCGAGATATCCTGTAGTTCCTGAGTTTAACTCGTACAAGATCTCCTAGAGGATCTCATACTCAATGTAAGCCAATAACATTATCTCATATCATGTCTGTTCGGAAACCATTTTGAAGATTGATGATGAATTTTGAAATTCATTGTTTTTGTATAAATCTGAAAAATTTTTAATAATGGGCCTTTTAACGTCAGAACTATCAGAATTGTCAAAGGGTTCATCGATTTTCTTGAAACTTCGTGGTATTATACTGCTATATGAGAAACTTTTTCCCTCCAAATGATTTAAAAAAAAATTCAAAATTTTAGAAGATACGTCATTTTGAATATCAACATTAAGTCAAGAAAATTGTTAATATCTCAAAATATTATAAACATATTTTGATGAAACTTACACCTGTTTTAGTTAAAAATATGTACTTTTAAATGAAAATAAAGTCAATGAAAACAAAAAAAATTTCATGTAAAAAATTAAAAAACATTTTTTAATTCAATTTTTTATTTACTTACTCCTCTCTGACAGAAATTTTATTAATATTTTTAAATTCCTTATGAATTTACCTTTAATTTCTCGTTTAATTTAAAAAAAAAATTAATGGAGACTTTATTAGGTCTCGAAATATTAGACTTTTTGTACAACCGCGCGTAGTTGCAGCAGCCGGGGCATTGCCAAGCAGTGTGAGATTAAAGATAAATCCATAAGGAATTTAAAAATATTAATAGAATTTCTGTCAGAGAGGAGTAAGTAAATAAAAAATTGAATTAAAAATTGTTTTTTAATTTTTTTACATGAAATTTTTTTTTTTTTCATTAATTTTATTTTAATTTAAAAGTACATATTTTTAACTAAAACATGTGTAAGTTTTATCAAAATATCTTTATAATATTTTGAGATACTAACAATTTTGTTGAATTAATGTTTATATTCAAAATAGCGTATCTTTTAAAATTTTGAATTTTTTTAAAAAACATTTGGAGGGATAAAGTTTCTTATATAGCAGTATAATACCACGAAGTTTCAAGAAAATCGATGAACCCTTTGACAACTCTGATAGTTCTGACGTGAAAAGGCCCTAATCGCAAATGAATTTTTACGCCGAAAAAAATATCTTCTTCTTTTGAAGATATCCACTCATTTTGATGCTTTTTTTCCTCTACAATATGGTATCAAAATGATTCCCCTCGTTTTGAGAGGATCTTTTACTCATCAAAATGAGAAGAATTTTCCTCTCGTAGGGTAAACTTTTTCACTTTCACACTTAATCAATATTCGAACATTTTGTATGTTGTTTTATTAAATACGCAAGTAAAATAAACATGTCACACTGCTAGGTTATGTTGGTCTTTTACTTCAATTTCACATTCCTGCACAAACAAATAATGAAGTCAAAATATTATTATGTGTACAGAACACTAAAACATTATCATCTAGTCTTAACACACTTTAAATTGTCTTCCACAATCGAAAACTAAAGAAAAAAATAAACGTTAAGCTGACGACGCGACGCGAAGCGATACAATTGTTACTGATTGTGCATGTGCAAATACGATATAGAGGATATTCCTCTACTTTTGATCGTACGTTTCCTATCGAAAGTAGTGGATTACTCTCAACGTTGTGCAGCAATCATCATAAGATCATATGCTCTTCGTTTATATTAGACATGAGATTCTCTAGGAGATCCAAGTCAAATTGAATAAAAAATTCTGTGTGAACCGGATCTCTTCCTGAACCAAAAGAAAGAATTTATACAGGATCTCATAAAATATCTCGAGTCAGGATATCCAGCATGATCCTGTACAGGAATTGACAACTGATGGTGCAGTACTACTTTTTGATGTTCAGATCTCAATTGAAATTATCCTTATTTTTAGTGCCAAAGAAGGGTCAAACCCTACTCATTATTGTCAAGAAGACAGCAACTACGGCGTTTAAAGGAACAACGTGAACAAGCTCTAGCATTTTCGCAAAATTTAAACGGTAATGACGTGATCTGTAGGGATCAAGTTTATTTCATTAAAGTCGATGCAAAATTAACCTATAACATTTGTAGACGAATCGCACAATCTGAAAAGTGTCTTACTACCTGAAGCCTAATCGAGGGCTTAATCTTGGTACATTGAGACAATTAGGGTTTGAGTAAAGTAAAGGCGACCTTTGTAGTTCCATCAGTTTATAGAAAAAATATAGAAACGGAATATTCTATTTTGATTTTTCCAATATCCCTCTCTTGGTGTAAACAGCCTCATTGAAATATTATTGAAGACAGTTATTACAAATAAACTTAAAAATCGGTGCCGCATAGTTTTCAGGCTGTCCGCAAATTTCCATTTTCAAAAATCCCTGACTTTTTCATGGTTTTTTCGTGACTAATTTTTATAATCTCTTTTACTTCGTATAAAGAGAGTTGAGACGCAGTTGTTTTCTGCGTATCGCGATTAAACCGGAACCAGAAGTTTCAGTTAAAAGGCGCGAAATATTTATATTGAAAATTTTGAATTGACGATATCGTCTAAGATTTGAGGTTATGTTGCAACATTACAAAATCACTTCTGGTTACGGTTTAATTGCAACCAATCACGAACCATCACACTTGTGTCTCAACTCTTTTTATAGAATCTCTAAACGGGTGCAAGAAATTTTTTTGAGTGCAACATAACTGAATAGATAAATTATTTATTTTTTATAATTCTGAATTTTAATAAATCATGGGAGTGGAAAAAAGCGGTTTTGTACACAAAATAGCCCCACTTGACGGTAGCCAATTTTAAAAGTCTTATTTTAACAAATTGTTTGACATAACGAACAAATCTTTCCAACTGTGCAAAAGATACGATGAAAAAAAAACATTTTATTAAAATTTCGCGTTTTCGAAACTGCATACTACAAATTACAAAAATACATAAATTCTTTCAAACTTTATTTAAGATGTTTTGCTGAATAAATACAAGGAAAGCACTCAACAAGAAATAGAGGAAGTCATCATGAACTGGCTGCGACGAGCTAACACCAGAATTGCAGACGAACTTACCCGAAGGAAGAAGTCAGTGTTACCATCAAGAATTGACAGGAGGGCTAAATGAAGTCAATTAATACTTTATCGACTTTAAAATTAATACTTTAAACTTAATTTACTTTAACTTTTTGTGATGGCCGGTCTTGGCCTGGTGGTGGGGTTGTAAACATTTTTAATAATAAATTACAACAATTTTAATATTAATGACACAAACTTTAAATTCAATCTATCAGCAATTTATTATGTCAACTTTTTGTGACCAAAGTTACAGGTAAAACCAAATCTAATTGACTCTAATTAACATTCACTCATTTTACAAACTTTATCAACGACTTACATACATCGAACCACGATAAAGAATCTTTGCTGGGGATTTACAAAGGTGCTATCGAATTCGGTGACCTCAGCCAGTTGATGCTTTCCTTATTCTCCAAGCTGCAATTGTGTAGGAGTTTGATTCGGTCCTCTCAGGAACATGTGATTCCAGGCGTCCCTGGAATCTATCGGCACTCGGTAAAATGGTACTTTCCACCACAATGGGATTTGTCACTCGGGAATTCACGCCAATTGGACTTTCACAAAAAATACAACACTCAAATAAGAGAAAAGTCAATCCATGGATTTCACTGAGCACGGTGGGTTTTAAACTCATTTAACCCAAAGGTTCTGGCATCTGAAATTTTCTTCTTGATTTCAATTCTGGAGTGTAAACACATGATTTATAACAAAAATTAAAATAATCGCCGGAGCCGTTTTTGAGAACATCGATTTTTATTTAAAAAAAAAACGAAAATTGAAATTTGCTTACAAAATTTCCATTTTAGAAAAAAACTTTTCCTATAAAAGTTACAGATATTAAAAAGAGGAATATTTTTTATTGAAACCTTTTTCTCATATAATCAATAGTTTACGAGATAATTGAAAAAATGACATTTTACACATATTTTTTAATCAAATTAGCCCAAAATTGCGGGTACCTTCAATTTTCTTGTTGATTTTCAATGTATCATGTAAACATATGAATTTCCAACAAAATGGAAATATTTTCTCAAGCCTTTTTTGAGAATTGTCGATTTAGAAGTTTATTTTAACAAAAAACAATTGTTTAGGTAAAGCAAATTACATAGGAATACTTGAAATGATAAAAGAGATAATTAATTTTATTTGCATACCAAAATGTTTAACATCTTTTTAACATTTTACAACATTGATTTGATGTTATCAAACTATAATAATAAATTTAATTAAACTTTTACGATAAATTAAATATTTAAACTATTGTAAACTATTGTATGTAAACTATTATATATTTCCATTTTGTTGGCAAATCATATGTTTACATAATACGATGAAAATCAACAAAAAAATTGAAGGTACCCGCAATTTTGAGCTACTTTGATTAAAAGAAATGTGCAAAATGTCATTTTTTCAATTATCTCGGAAACTATTGATTATATAAGAAAAAGGTTTCAATAAAAAATATTCTTTTTTTTAATATCTGTTACTTTTATATGAAGAGATTTTATCTAAAATGGAAATTTTGAAAGCAAATGTAAATTTTCGTTATTTTTTTAAATAAAAATCGATGTTCTCAAAAACGGCTCCGGCGATTATTTTAATTTTTGTTGTAAAATCATGTGTTCACACTCCAGAATCGAAATCAAAAAGAAAATCCCAGATGCCAGGACCTTTGGGTTAAATAAGTTTAAAACCCACCGTGTGAGACAACACCAGCATTGACTCGCTGGGCCGCTCACGTTCAGAGACAGAACGAATCTGATTCATTTCCCTCAAGGGAACACCTTTTCCCTTTCTTCTATTACTTGTCATATTCCCGATGACTCCCGAATTGACACATTACATTTTATAAATTACTTTAAAATTACTTTAAAACTTTAATCGACTTTAAGGTATTTCTCTCGTGGATGACAGGGGCAAATCCGTACTATTCTGAAAACACGTTTTACGTAATAAATATGCAATATTTATTTCTTATGCATATTATTTAGTGTTCTTTAGTGTTTTCTCTAAACAATAAGCTCACTTTTGATTATTATTGTCTGATTTAAGGGGTAAATATAGTAGCATTTAACTTTCCTTATTTTTTCCAAAACTCTTTTTCTAGGCGATTTTTTAAAAATGTTTCAATTTTAATTACTAATGGCTTATTTTATTAAAAAAAAGGTTCTCTAAAAATTCACCGTTCAACATTTTTAGAAGAGTTTATACTTTTTGAAATATAAATAATTCTTTATAAAAAAAGAACTTTTTTTACATATATTTTTGTAAACAAATGTGTACGTCCATATGAAAAGGGCCCACTTTGGCACAATTGGACTTATCTATATAACCATATTCTTTATTAAATTTCGAACATTTCGAGAGGTCTTGGACCCCTTTAGATGGAAAATTCACAAAGTTATAAGCATTCAAAGTTAAAAGTATCAAAATCCTAGTTTTGAGAAAAACGAGTTTAAAGTTCAAGATTTCCATTAGCGCCCATGCATTTTTAAAATTAAAAATAAGATTTCTTTGTGTTTTTAATTACTATAAAGTTATTGTAAATGCATGATTCGACGAAAGACATTACGTAGTTTGTTTTTCAGCAATAAAAAAAATTTCGAAAATCTGAATCTTCTTTAGAAAAATGCGAATATCTCGATAAATAAAATCGACAACCTGGGCCCTTTTCATATGGACGTACACAAATATTTATATTTAAAAAAGGTTAAACTTTTCTGAAAATGTTAAACGGTGAATTTGTAGAGAACCTTTTTCTTAATAAAATGAGCCATTAGTAATTAAAACTGAAACATTTTTAAAAAATCGCCTAGAAAAAGAGTTTTTGAAAAAATAAGGAAAGTTAAATGTTACTATATTTACCCCTTAAATCAGCCAATAATAATCAAAAGTGAGCTTATTGTTTAGAGAAAACACTAAAGAACACCTAAATAATATGCATAAGAAATAAATATTGCATATTGATTAAAACTTGTTTTTATAATAGTACAGATTTGCCCCTGTCATCTACGAGAGAAATACCTTAATCGACTTTCCGACTTTTCTAATAACAATTAATTTTAGTTAGTGTTAAATTTACTTTTGTGCGATTAATGAATATAAATATATTCATAAATATTTTTTACTAATAAAAGTAAAAATTGTAAACGAAAAAATGAAATACATATCATTATATATTGTACAGATTACAATTTTTTTAAATATGAAACATTTTGATTTTGAAAAACTTTACAAAAATTAAGAAAAAAGAAATAAAAAACCGCTGCCAAGTTGCACCTCAAATATTTATTTTGTGTGAGTAATTTTTGGTATTCATTTTTTAAAAACATTGTTTCCGCATAGAGATTACTACAAACATCAATAAGTTTTAAGTAATAGCTCACAAAAAAAAATACTAAATAGGCCAATTGATGCATTTTTGAATTATGTACAAAATATGAAACGAATAAAATACTCACACTTAAACTTTTTTGAAAAAAATATACAATTTACCAAAAAAAAAATGATTTTTTTTAAAAATTTTAAATGCAAAAATATAGTTAGAATTGATTGATCGGGTTCAAAAGTATATCATAATTTGTCCCCCTAAGGGATCTATAATTTCGTAAAAAAGATAGTTCTATGTATTATAGTTTTTGCAATGTATATTAGTCCAAACATAATATGGCAGCGAATACTCTACTGCCACAGTAAACTTCTTCTATACGTCTAGTTAAGAGTGAAATAACATAGATGCGTCAAAAGTTGCATTCAACGGATTTATGTGATTTCACTCTAAGGACTTGACATAAATTTTAAGGTATTTGTCCCGCCGATGCTACAAGGTGAAATCCGATAAAAAAAGGACAATAAACAAACTTGTATATCAATTTATTTGCTTTCTTGTGATCTCTTCTAATGAAACCTACGCACTTTACATGATTTTGATTCATATACTTAAAGTTCTCGTGATGTGCAGATGCGACGTTTACGAGATATTTCAATGAAACTATAAAAATTAAAAAAATTGCATTTTTAACTTAATGTATTTTCTATTAAGTGAAGTCAATAAAATTAATTTTTTTTAAAGCTTTTGTTTTATTTAAATGAGTAACTTAGTAGTTTCATTTGAAAATCTGACGATTCGTTTTCATATAAATGAAGATAAGAGACATTTAGTACATGCATTCAGTGTTAGCGGAAGTAAAAGGTATGAACTTTGAAAAAATATTTTGAAGCTCAAAAGTGGTCAAAATTGATAGGATAGGTCTCATTTCATAGATAAGTACTTCAGGAATACTGAAGCAAAGTTTAAAAAAAATCTGACGAAAATCATTTAACGCAGGCTAAGACCTGCAGTGAAAATTTACTAGAAGAATATCAAACAACAAGAGAGTAAATATTTTTTAACGCTAACTTATATGCATCTTTACAAAATCGTATTTTTGTGTTGTGCAAAGTTTTCTTCAGATTAATTATCGTCCAAAGGAATGCGAAAAAATTTGAACACAAATGGTCTAAATTCTATTCCAACAATTACCATTGTCATTATGGACCTCTTAAATAGCTAGTCAGTTGAAAAAATTAGTTAAAAATTCTTCAGCATCGGACACATGTTACTTGAATGGGAAATCAGTCAAAGAATTCGTAAGTATGCCGTAAAAAATTTTTTTTCATTATAAATAAAATTCTAGTTTCTGAAGAGGACAGCTGTGCTGTTGAAACGTAAAGAAAAATTTGGTTTTTTTCTTTTTACCATCCTTGACTCGGAGTGAATGATATCTTCACCTTGATTATTAAATTAAAATAGTCAGTTGACAACCCAGAAGTGCTCGGACATCTCGGTTCTTTCTTGATTTCGTTTCTGAAATGCCTCCTGAAGATTTTAAGCATAAAATGAAAAAATCGGTTGGGCCCTTTTTTAAAAAACAGATTTTTTGAATTTTTTAAAGAGGTTAATCAACATTTTTTTAATAAACTAAGTGCAAATAATCGCTACATCTACGTGAGTTATTTATAAATGGTATCAGAAAATAGGTCCTAGGTGCTGAGTATCTTTGAGTAATTTTACACCATAAAAACTAATGAAAAACTGTGGATAATCGGTATGAAATTGAGTTTTTTTCAATATTATTCTCTCCCAGTACATACAAACCTCAAGTAACCTATAGAAGAATTAAAGAGTATCAAATATTAAAGAAAATAAAAAAAAAAGAGTTTTTTATCTTTAAAACTTTCGGATCTATGACCCTCTAAAGTCAAATTTCAGCAAAAAATCTGTTTGAAAAAAATGTTAATTTTAGTTTTTAAAAAATAAAAAGTTTTTTACGCATATAACGCATATATCAGGCCTGCACAAGTGAGCAGATCCGGAGCACACGTAAGGGGACGTGGTCTCCTACCATGCGGACGGATAGGCATGTGCGGAGGTAAGAGAGGCGGAACGAACGCATGGTGGGAGACCGCTTCCTCTTACGCGTGCTCCGGAGCTGCTCGCTTGTGCAGACCTGGCATATATACTACTAATAGTAAATTAAAATAGACTACATTCTGAGTAAATCTGTGGTTAAACCATTATTTTTTCTTTAATAGGATCGAAGTTATAATTTTTTTAAAATGACCCTTTTCATAAACTTCTTTTTTAAATCAATTTTTTTGTAATTTTTTCGTTTTGCTAGGTGCTAATTATAAAAATGCTCCTATCATAATGTTTTATTGTATATTGTAAAGAAAAGAAAAGTGTCATTTTAGAAAAATCGTAACTCCGATCCTATTAAAAATATAATACTGTTTTAAGCATAGACTTACTCAGAATTTAGTCTATTTTAATTTAGTTCTTGTAGTACATATGCATTAGACGCATAGAAAACTTTTTATTTTTCAAAAATTAAATTTTTTTTCAAGAGATTTTTTGCTGAAATCTGAACTTAGAAGGTCAAGATCCAAAAGTTTTAAAGATAAAACACTTTATTTTTATTTTCTTCAAAATTTGATACTTCTTAATACTTCTATAGGTTATGTGAGGTTTATATGTAATGGGAAAGAGTAATATTGAAAAGACTCAATTTTAAACCGATTTTCCACAGTTTTTCATTAATTTTTTTGGTGTAAAATTACTCAAAGATACTCAGCACCTAGGACCTATTTTTTGATACCATTTATAATTACTCACGTGGATGTAGCGATTATTTGCACTTTGTTTAGTAAAAAAATGTTGATTAACCTCTTTAAAAAATTCAAAAAATCAGTTTTTTCAAAAAGGGCCTAACCGATTTTTTTTCATTTTATGCTTAAAATCATCAGGAGGCAACCCAAAAACAATATCAAGATAGAACCTAGATGTGCAAGCACTTCTGGGTTCTGTCTGCCGTGACAGTTTTTAAAGAAAAAAACCCGCCCAAAAAGAAACTTGATATTTTTTCACAAATTTTTAGCAAAATTCCCTTTTAAACCATTACCATTCTACTTGTATCTCCATGAATTTTCTGTCAATTTTAAAAAATATGATAATAATTCTTCGTCTTTGTTAGAACTGAAATTAAAAGAAAGTCAGTTGAGGGATTTCCATGTGTGAGATAGGTATTTTCCGATTGTTATTTTATATGTGCATTAAAGAAATACCGTTTAATTGTTTTATACAAAATTTATCAAGATAAAAAGCAATCTAATCAGTAAAATTCGTAAGTTTCCACCCATTTTTTGCAACATTGTGTTTCAAGTGATAGGAACGTTTTTAGAACGTTCGAAAAACTTTTTAAAAACATACTTGTCACATTCAGGCAAATTTACATTTATGCTTCAATTCGCAATGATTTTCAAACCCAAGTGTTTTAATTAGTTTCCATCCATTACCTTTCCACTTCTATCTCCATGAATTTTTAAGTCTATTTTAAAAAATATGATAATAAATCTTCGTCGTTGTCAGAACTGAAATTAAAAGAAAGTCAGTTGAGGGATTCGCATGTGTGAGATAGTAGGTATTTTCCGATTGTTATCTTATGTGCATTAAAAAATACCGTTTTCTTGTTTTATACAAAGTTTATAAAGAAAAAACGCAATCTAAACATTAAAATTAGTAAGTTTCCACCCATTTTTTGCAACATTGTGTTTCAAGTGATAGGAACGTTTTAAGAACGTTCGAAAAACGTTTTAAAAACATACTTCTCACATTCAGGCAAATTTACATTTATGCTTTAATTCGCAATGATTTTCAAACCCAAGTGTTTTTATTAGTTTCCAACTATTACCTTTCCACTTCTATCTCCATGAATTTTCTGTCAATTTTAAAAAATATGATAATAACTCTTCGTCTTTGTTAGAACTGAAATTAAAAGAAAGTCAGTTGAGGGATTCGCATGTGTGAGATAGTAGGTATTTTCCGATTGTTATCTTATGTGCATTAAAGAAATACCGTTTTCTTGATTAATACACATTTTATCAAGAAAAAAAGCAATCTAATCAGTAAAATTCGTAAGTTTCCACCCATTTTTTGCAACATTGTGTTTCAAGTGATAGGAACGTTTTTAGAACGTTCGAAAAACGTTTTAAAAACATACTTCTCACATTCAGGCAAATTTACATTTATGCTTCAATTCGCAATGATTTTCAAACCCAAGTGTTTTAATTAGTTTCCAACCATTACCTTTCTACTTCTATCTCCATGATTTTTTAGTATATTTTACAAAATATGATGAAAAATCTTCGTCGTTGTTAGAACTTAAATTAAAAGGAAGTCAGTTGAGGGATTCGCATGTGTGAGATAGTATGTATTTTCCGATTGTTATCTTATGTGCATTAAAGAAATACCGTTTTCTTGATTAATACACAGTTTACCAAAAAAAAAATCAATCTAATCAGTAAAATTCGTAAGTTTCCACCCATTTTTTGCAACATTGTGTTTCAAGTGATAGGAACGTTTTTAGAACGTTCGAAAAACGTTTTAAAAACATACTTCTCACATTCAGGCAAATTTACATTTATGCTTCAATTCGCAATGATTTTCAAACCCAAGTGTTTTTATTAGTTTCCAACTATTACCTTTCCACTTCTATCTCCATGAATTTTCTGTCAATTTTAAAAAATATGATAATAACTCTTCGTCTTTGTTAGAACTGAAATTAAAAGAAAGTCAGTTGAGGGATTCGCATGTGTGAGATAGTAGGTATTTTCCGATAGTTATCTTATGTGCATTAAAGAAATACCGTTTTCTTGATTAATACACATTTTATCAAGAAAAAAAGCAATCTAATCAGTAAAATTCGTAAGTTTCCACCCATTTTTTGCAACATTGTGTTTCAAGTGATAGGAACGTTTTTAGAACGTTCGAAAAACGTTTTAAAAGACATACTTCTCACATTCAGGCAAATTTACATTTATGCTTCAATTCGCAAGGATTTTCAAACCCAAGTGTTTTAATGAGTTTCCAACTATTAAATTTCTACTTCTATCTCCATAAATTTTCAGTCTATTTTAAAAAATATGATAATAAATCTTCGTCGTTATCAAAACTGAAATTAAAAGAAAGTCAGTTGAGTGATTCGCATGTGTGAGATAGTAGGTAGTTTCTGATTGTTATCTTATATGTGCATTAAAAGAAATACCGTTTAATTCTTTTATACAAAATTTATCAAGATAAAAAGCAATCTAAACATTAAAATTAGTAAGTTTACACCCATTTTTTGCAACATTGTGTTTCAAGTGATAGGAACGTTTTTAGAACGTTCGAAAAACGTTTTAAAAACATACTTCTCACATTCAGGCAAATTTACATTTATGCTTCAATTCGCAATGATTTTCAAACCCAAGTGTTTTAATTAGTTTCCAACCCTTACCTTTCTACTTCTATCTCCATGATTTTTTAGTATATTTTACAAAATATGATGATAAATCTTCGTCGTTGTTAGAACTTAAATTAAAAGGAAGTCAGTTGAGGGATTCGCATGTGTGAGATAGTATGTATTTTCCGATTGTTATCTTATGTGCATTAAAGAAATACCGTTTTCTTGATTAATACACAGTTTATCAAAAAAAAAATCAATCTAATCAGTAAAATTCGTAAGTTTCCACCCATTTTTTGCAACATTGTGTTTCAAGTGATAGGAACGTTTTTAGAACGTTCGAAAAACGTTTTAAAAACATACTTCTCACATTCAGGCAAATTTACATTTATGCTTCAATTCGCAATGATTTTCAAACCCAAGTGTTTTTATTAGTTTCCAACTATTACCTTTCCACTTCTATCTCCATGAATTTTCTGTCAATTTTAAAAAATATGATAATAACTCTTCGTCTTTGTTAGAACTGAAATTAAAAGAAAGTCAGTTGAGGGATTCGCATGTGTGAGATAGTAGGTATTTTCCGATTGTTATCTTATGTGCATTAAAGAAATACCGTTTTCTTGATTAATACACATTTTATCAAGAAAAAAAGCAATCTAATCAGTAAAATTCGTAAGTTTCCACCCATTTTTTGCAACATTGTGTTTCAAGTGATAGGAACGTTTTTAGAACGTTCGAAAAACGTTTTAAAAACATACTTCTCACATTCAGGCAAATTTACATTTATGCTTCAATTCGCAAGGATTTTCAAACCCAAGTGTTTTAATGAGTTTCCAACTATTAAATTTCCACTTCTATCTCCATGAGTTTTCTGTCAATTTTAAAAAATATGATAATAACTCTTCGTCTTTGTTAGAACTGAAATTAAAAGAAAGTCAGTTGAGGGATTCGCATGTGTGAGATAGTAGGTAGTTTCTGATTGTTATCTTATATGTGCATTAAAGAAATACCGTTTAATTCTTTTATACAAAATTTATCAAGATAAAAAGCAATCTAAACATTAAAATTAGTAAGTTTCCACCCATTTTTTGCAACATTGTGTTTCAAGTGATAGGAACGTTTTTAGAACGTTCGAAAAACGTTTTAAAAACATACTTCTCACATTCAGGCAAATTTACATTTATGCTTCAATTCGCAATGATTTTCAAACCCAAGTGTTTTAATTAGTTTCCAACCATTACCTTTCTACTTCTATCTCCATGATTTTTTAGTATATTTTACAAAATATGATGAAAAATCTTCGTCGTTGTTAGAACTTAAATTAAAAGGAAGTCAGTTGAGGGATTCGCATGTGTGAGATAGTATGTATTTTCCGATTGTTATCTTATGTGCATTAAAGAAATACCGTTTTCTTGATTAATACACAGTTTACCAAAAAAAAAATCAATCTAATCAGTAAAATTCGTAAGTTTCCACCCATTTTTTGCAACATTGTGTTTCAAGTGATAGGAACGTTTTTAGAACGTTCGAAAAACGTTTTAAAAACGTACTTCTCACATTCAGGCAAATTTACATTTATGCTTCAATTCGCAATGATTTTCAAACCCAAGTGTTTTAATTAGTTTCCAACCATTACCTTTCCACTTCTATCTCCATGAATTTTCAGTATAGGGGAGACCGGGGCTGTTTGGCGCAGGGGCTGGTTGACGCACTTGAGTTTATTCAAAAGTGAAAAGTCGAATTAATTTTTCTCTTCGGTCAAATTAATGTACTTGATAAACTGTAACTTCACACATAATTTCATTATTATTGATTGATTATTCTGCACTATAAATTCAAAAAACCAATTTTGATACTCAAAAGTAAATTTCAACGCCTTCATTTTTTTGTTATATCTTTTTACAAAATGCAATCAGAAAAAAATGAAAATTAAGGTTTTGTGTTCTGAACAGTTGCTTTTAAGAAACAATTAAAATTTTTTGATTTATATTTACAGTTTTCAAAAAAACGAAGAAAATGTATAAATAGTCTCTCCGGGGCTACTTGGCGCAGTAGGGTCGAGGCTGGTTGGCGCGCTCGGAACGCTAGAAGTTTATAAGCTAGATCTAGTGACTAATAAAAATTTATTAAATTCAATGTGGTAACACTTTTATTTTATTATCAGTACCAAGAATAACCCTTTAAGATAAAAATATATTATTATTATTATTATAATCTCATAATTTTACGTTTCCAGATATTTGTAGTTTTTAGGTTCGTGAACTTCACTTTTTGAACAAGATGAACCTTCCATTTTCAATTAATTCACATTTTTTCAAGATAATATTTCCTTAGAAGACTTATTTTAACAATGAAACATATTGCTTGATTATTAATCACACATTTTAATTCATGCGCCAAGTAACCCCGGGTAGTGCGCCAGGCAGCCCCGGGCCGGGGCTGTTTGGCGCACTTTGGTTTTCTCCAAAAAGTCTGTTCTAAAAAAAAAGTACATCTTTTTTTGGAACTTTTATTCTTTGAAATCAAAGCTGAGATGTTAAGTAAAGTTTCTGTACAATATAGTTTTCATGTACACAAAATTGGCAGAACCAATCAACAAAGAGTGAAAAGTGCGCCAAGTAGCCCCGGTCTCCCCGATTTTAAAAAATATGATGATAAATCTTCGTCGTTGTTAGAACTGAAATTAAAAGGAAGTCAGTTGAGGGATTTGCATGTGTGAGATAGTAGGTATTTTCCGATTGTTATCTTATGTGCATTAAAAAAATACCGTTTTCTTCTTTAATCCACAGTTTATCAAGAAAAAAAGCAATCTAATCAGTAAAATTCGTAAGTTTCCACCCATTTTTTGCAACATTGTGTTTCAAGTGATAGGAACGTTTTTAGAACGTTCGAAAAACGTTTTAAAAACATACTTCTCACATTCAGGCAAATTTACATTTATGCTTCAATTCGCAATGATTTTCAAACCCAAGTGTTTTAATTAGTTTCCAACCATTACCTTTCCACTTCTATCTCCATGAATTTTCAGTCTATTTTAAAAAATATGATAATAAATCTTCGTCGTTGTTAGAACTGAAATTAAAAGAAAGTCAGTTGAGGGATTCGCATGTGTGAGATAGTAGGTATTTTCCGATTCTTATCTCATGTGCAGTAAAGGAATACCGTTTTCTTGTTTCATTCACAGTTTTTGAAGAAAAAAGCTATTTAAAGAGAAAAATTGATATTTTTTCACCAATTTTTAGCATCATTGTCTTTTAAGTCATACGATCGTTTTTAGAACGTTCGAAAAACGTTTTAAAAACGTACTTGTCACTTTCGGACGAATTTACATGTATGCTTTAATTCGCAATGAGTTTTAAACCCAAATTCTTTTTAATAATTTCAATCTATTGCCTTTCTAGTTTTGATTGCATGAATTCTCAGTTAATTTAACAAATATGATAAAAACTCTTCGTCTTTGTTAGAACTGAAATTAAAAGAAAGTCAGTTGAAGGATTCGCATGTGTGTGATAGTAGATATTTTCCGATTGTTATCTTATGTGAATTACAGGAATACCGTTTTCTTGTTTTATACACAGTTTTTTTTAAAAAAAAGCCATTTAAAGAGAAAAATTAATATTTTTTCACCAATTTTTAGCATCATTGTCTTTTAAGTGATACGAACGTTCTTAGAACGTTCGAAAAACGTTTTAAAAACATACTTCTCACATTCAGGCAAATTTACATTTATGCTTCAATTCGAAATGATTTTTAAACCCATGTGTTTTAATTAGTTTCCAACCATTACCTTTCCACTTCTATCTCCATGAATTTTCAGTCTATTTTAAAAAATATGATAATAACTCTTCGTCGTTGTAAGAACTGAAATGAAAAGAAAGTCAGTTGAGGGATTCGCTTGTTTAAGATGGTAGGTATTTTCCAATTGTTAACTTATATGCAGTAAAGGAATACCTCTTTTTTTTATACACAGTTTGTCAAGAAAAGAAGCAACCTAATCAGCAAAATTCTTAATTTTCCAACCATTTCTTGCAACATTGTGTTTCAAATGATAGGAACGTTTTTAGAACGTTCGAAAAACGTTTTAAAAACGTATTTGTCACTTTCAGTCGACTTTACATTTATGCTTCATTTCGCAGTGAGTTTCAAACCCAAGTGATTTTACTTAACGTAGTTATTAGCCAACTTTGCTAGTCAAGTTGATTTTTTGGATGAAAAACATTTAGATTTAGTCAATGAATATTAAAAACATTTTTTAAACTTAAATGATATACTTTCAACATGAAAAAGTAATTAAATGAAAATAATATTGATAAATAAACCTTATTTGATTACCGATGTAATTTTCATATAGTTTTTGGTTGCAACGTTGCTGTTTTAAAGAGGTTAAGGGCATGTGATGGTTTATGACGTCATATGACGTTATATGAAAAATGCTAAAAGTTGGAAATTTTCATACTGTTCTAACATTCAGTAACCCACTATTTTTGAAAATTCAATATGGAAACATTTTCGGGTATTAGCGGTTAAATATTTTTTATGTCAGATTCACGTTATTTTTTCTTACGTTTTTGAAACATTAATAAGGCAGACATGAAACGTATTTTAAACGTTCTTCAGACGATTTTCCAACGTTCTGGAAATGTACTCTAAACCATTTTAGAAACATACTCAAGACGTTTATCGAACATTCGAACGTCCAAAGAACGATTTACAAACATTTTTGGGTAACATCCGAAAAACGTTTTGAAAAGTACGTTTTTAAGACGTTTATTAACCCTGAGTGCCCACTGGGTAGTGTGTGGCTTCAAGCACCAGCGCACTATACACTACACAACGTTACATTCTCACACAGATTCTCACTTCTTGAGAATTTCAATAATTATTATAATCAATACATAATTTATAAACAAATTATATTAAGTTTAATAGTAGTAGTTATTGAAACATAATATGATATATGTAGGTTTGTAATATACATTAATTAATAAAAAGCGATTAATAAAATAGTAATTAGTGAAATAATAATAATAATCAATTAATATTTTGATTGACTCTCACGCATTCTTTTATTCGTAACATATTGGTGTCGATCATTCATCATGCATATTTGATCATTCAGCAAATCAAAAATAGTTAATATTTACAACAATCAAGTTAACAATATAGTACGTAGAAATTGTAAGTTGCATATCGAAGATAGAATAATATAGAATTTATATATTTATAGAATTAATATGACATCTCTTTCCATATGAAATTATTCTGAATCTTTTGCATAAACAAAAGAAGATATTTCATGAATGTTTAAACAATTGCGAAATAACAAATTGAAATAAGTAATTTATTTGAGTACGTGATCTTATTGATTTTTCGAGGATTGGGTTGACAATGCAGACGGGCCCCAGCAGCCCCTTAGGTTTTGCTCGTAATTACTTTTATTGCCTAAAGACCCTATCTCGGGGTTTTCCGGCAATTTAAATTGGGTTTTCTAGATTTCTTAGGATTATTTTACTTTCCGGTAATAAGTAGGTTTTATTTATTGCATTTCATTGTGAATTTCTTGGAACCTCTTCTAGAAAGAGATAATAGAAACTATAAAACTTCCTTTCAAATATTATTTTATTTCGAGAATTATTGAAGAGACGTTCAATTGAAATATCGCGCTGAATCGTGACGCGATTCGATAAAAATCGAGCGAGATAAATAGTCGCTCGTAACAACAGGCGGAGATGTGTAGATTATCGCGCAAGCGCTAATCCGCTCATTTGATTCGACGAGTTCAAAACTTTGGTTAAATCCTGGAAAGGAACCGGGCAATTCAAATTAAAGTCCAAAAATTCCGTAAAACGGAGTGGAAAAATCAGACAACCTCAGGCAATTAATTAGCGATTAAATAGCTTTAATCAATTATTAATTATCCTTTGGTTGAAATAAAAACCACAAACTTTATTAAAATAGAAAACCGAAATACAATACTCGAGTGACCAGGTTACAAAGAGAACAACCTTTCAGGTCAAGAGCGAGCTTAGAACTAACTTAACTAAACTAAGTACAAGTCCAGGGCAGAAGCGCTGCCCTGTTCATTCATTAAAGCGTCCGTGCGCATCCTTTGGTAGTGTGTGGCTTCAAACACCAGCGCACTATACACTACACAACGTTACATTCTCACACAGATTCTCACTTCTTGAGAATTTCAATAATTATTATAATCAATACATAATTTATAAACAAATTATATTAAGTTTAATAGTAGTAGTTATTGAAACATAATATGATATATGTAGGTTTGTAATATACATTAATTAATAAAAAGCGATTAATAAAATAGTAATTAGTGAAATAATAATAATAATCAATTAATATTTTGATTGACTCTCACGCATTCTTTTATTCGTAACATATTGGTGTCGATCATTCATCATGCATATTTGATCATTCAGCAAATCAAAAATAGTTAATATTTACAACAATCAAGTTAACAATATAGTACGTAGAAATTGTAAGTTGCATATCGAAGATAGAATAATATAGAATTTATATATTTATAGAATTAATATGACATCTCTTTCCATATGAAATTATTCTGAATCTTTTGCATAAACAAAAGAAGATATTTCATGAATGTTTAAACAATTGCGAAATAACAAATTGAAATAAGTAATTTATTTGAGTACGTGATCTTATTGATTTTTCGAGGATTGGGTTGACAATGCAGACGGGCCCCAGCAGCCCCTTAGGTTTTGCTCGTAATTACTTTTATTGCCTAAAGACCCTATCTCGGGGTTTTCCGGCAATTTAAATTGGGTTTTCTAGATTTCTTAGGATTATTTTACTTTCCGGTAATAAGTAGGTTTTATTTATTGCATTTCATTGTGAATTTCTTGGAACCTCTTCTAGAAAGAGATAATAGAAACTATAAAACTTCCTTTCAAATATTATTTTATTTCGAGAATTATTGAAGAGACGTTCAATTGAAATATCGCGCTGAATCGTGACGCGATTCGATAAAAATCGAGCGAGATAAATAGTCGCTCGTAACAACAGGCGGAGATGTGTAGATTATCGCGCAAGCGCTAATCCGCTCATTTGATTCGACGAGTTCAAAACTTTGGTTAAATCCTGGAAAGGAACCGGGCAATTCAAATTAAAGTCCAAAAATTCCGTAAAACGGAGTGGAAAAATCAGACAACCTCAGGCAATTAATTAGCGATTAAATAGCTTTAATCAATTATTAATTATCCTTTGGTTGAAATAAAAACCACAAACTTTATTAAAATAGAAAACCGAAATACAATACTCGAGTGACCAGGTTACAAAGAGAACAACCTTTCAGGTCAAGAGCGAGCTTAGAACTAACTTAACTAAACTAAGTACAAGTCCAGGGCAGAAGCGCTGCCCTGTTCATTCATTAAAGCGTCCGTGCGCATCCTTTGGTAGTGTGTGGCTTCAAGCACCAGCGCACTATACACTACACAACGTTACATTCTCACACAGATTCTCACTTCTTGAGAATTTCAATAATTATTATAATCAATACATAATTTATAAACAAATTATATTAAGTTTAATAGTAGTAGTTATTGAAACATAATATGATATATGTAGGTTTGTAATATACATTAATTAATAAAAAGCGATTAATAAAATAGTAATTAGTGAAATAATAATAATAATCAATTAATATTTTGATTGACTCTCACGCATTCTTTTATTCGTAACATATTGGTGTCGATCATTCATCATGCATATTTGATCATTCAGCAAATCAAAAATAGTTAATATTTACAACAATCAAGTTAACAATATAGTACGTAGAAATTGTAAGTTGCATATCGAAGATAGAATAATATAGAATTTATATATTTATAGAATTAATATGACATCTCTTTCCATATGAAATTATTCTGAATCTTTTGCATAAACAAAAGAAGATATTTCATGAATGTTTAAACAATTGCGAAATAACAAATTGAAATAAGTAATTTATTTGAGTACGTGATCTTATTGATTTTTCGAGGATTGGGTTGACAATGCAGACGGGCCCCAGCAGCCCCTTAGGTTTTGCTCGTAATTACTTTTATTGCCTAAAGACCCTATCTCGGGGTTTTCCGGCAATTTAAATTGGGTTTTCTAGATTTCTTAGGATTATTTTACTTTCCGGTAATAAGTAGGTTTTATTTATTGCATTTCATTGTGAATTTCTTGGAACCTCTTCTAGAAAGAGATAATAGAAACTATAAAACTTCCTTTCAAATATTATTTTATTTCGAGAATTATTGAAGAGACGTTCAATTGAAATATCGCGCTGAATCGTGACGCGATTCGATAAAAATCGAGCGAGATAAATAGTCGCTCGTAACACCAGAGCGATTGTGGCGCCTCAGTTGACAAGAACCAAACTAATTCTAAACCTTGAAGTGAGTTTTGGTGCTAGTAAGCCCTGATGTATATCTTGTCGTCGAGTCAACTTTTCATCAAATATGGCTATTAAGTGAAAGATTTATTTCTTTTTCCATCGCAAACACCAAGGACTCTCAGAATCCTGAACCTGTTTTGCAAACGAATAGGTTATGCCAGAAGGAGCAGTCACTCTCTCCAAGAATGAGTGGAACGGCGTGAAAAGCGGCAGTTCGGAAGTCGAGCAGTCGCGTTTGACGTATAACGAAACACGTTCAATTACAATTATCAAAGGTAAATAGAGCCATCGAAACCATAAAACCTTTCTCCTAAGTGATTTTCGTGTATTGTGAGACACCTGTCTTGTCTGTGGTTTTAACCTAGTTTCCTGTGCGGGGGGCATGGACCCCCCAAGGTCTTCTCGTTAATCTCATTTGTATACCGTATTTGTCGATCCACGCCTCTTCTCTTATTGTATTGCTGAGTGCTCTTCAGAGGAAATCATTTTTTCCAATGTACGTTTCGCGATTAGATATAAATATGTACATACAATATTTCTGACTCACAATGACTCATAAGTGTATTCTGCAGTGCCGGAATTAAAGGACATTTTTTTTGTAAGGACTATCAGGTTTTAAAGCTATTATTTTGTGTTGTGCTTGCAGAAATTTAAAAAGGCAAAATGCCTGCTCCACCGCCTCCACCACCTCCAGGATTCAGCTTAACGAATTCTGGATCCGGAGAACAAGGCAGAAACCAGCTGCTTCAATCAATCAGGGCTGGAAAATCATTGAAGAAAACTGTCACCAATGACAAAAGTGCACCTGTCATAGGCGGTAATTATTGTTTCTACAATGTTTAAAATACATATTATTAACATTATTTGACATGGAATTTAAGAAGTTTGACCTCCCGCAAGGGTGATGCAGCTTATTTATTTTTATTTAAACGTCAGTTCAAGCAAAAGCATTTTCTTGTCATATCACGTTATCAGCAAGAATCTCGCATCAAATCATTACATCTTGATTACAGATTTGTTTTGCTTTGCTTTCAAGTTTCGTGTTGCAAGGTCGTGAAATATTTACGAGAAAAGTATAAACAGTTTCCATTAAAATGACAAAGTTAAAGAGTTCTTATTGCCTCAATATTTGTGTAAATAAACTTGATTTTTTTAATTGAATTCAGGACAATGAACAGTTTTTTTTTTCTGAGTTCATTCAAATGTGTGTTACTTCCCGCAATAATAAAAACAATTCTACTTATGAAGCACATGAAGTTAATCCAATAACTCTTGGTGCTCCAAATACTTAATTTCATAGAATAGTTAAGGCCTAAAACAATATTATTGGATACACTGTACAAATTATCAAGATTCTTATTTTAAAAAGATATTTAATGAGTCATTTGAGAATGACATAATAATGTATCGCGAGTTATTGATGAATAGATAATAATTAAGTTAATTACAAGTTTTTTAGTAATGATAAATAAAATTTTTACAATTAAAATAAAAAAATAATTTTATTTTAAGTGTAATGTAAAATGATTTTTATTACTTAAATATTTTTGGCACATTTTTGATATTGAAATCAATATTTTTCCCCACATAAAGATGTAGCAACTTTCTGAAATAAAAGCACAAATTTGCTCCAAAATTTTAGATATATAGTTAAATATTTTTTTTTACATAGAAATTTCTATATACTGAATAAATAGAACTTTTATTTTTTTGACCAATTTTTTATTATATTACATTTAAGTCAATAAAAAAAATTGTTATCAAATCATGACATTCATAAATATTTACATGAACAATATATTAATATTTATTGACTTTTGCAATAATGTAAATTAAAGTATTTAAAGTTTTTTCCATTTTTGTTAAACGAACATTTTAAAAGCAGGGAATTAATTGTACTGATTGTACACTACAATAGTTTTGCAAAAGTTAGTAAATTACAATAATAACTAGTTTAAACAATTGTTGAAATAGTAATTTAAAAACTCGTTCGTAAACAAGTTTGATCTAAAGAACAAAAATTAAAGAAAATTTCGTACATTTTTGCAAAAATTAATCAATATTAACTTTAACTTATTTAAATATATTTTAAGTAATAATTTAATTTATTAGTTTGAGCTAATAAATCATTTATAAAAATTTTTTATTCTAAAACCAGATAAATACTTTTTTAAAAATTATTTTTCAAGTTAAATGATGATGAGTAATTCATTATTTGCAAACATTTTTGTAAACAGAATAGATTAGTACAAATATTTAAAGTAAAAAAACCCTATTTCGAGAATATTATAGATTTACAGTCTTTCAAATTTCAATAACAATAAATAATATATTTCTTTTATTCTGAATTGATTTTAAAACTTGAATTGTGTTATTTATTGTTATATAAAGAAAAAGTAAAATAAAAATTATTTATTGATTATTATGGACAATATTATAAATTTAAATCAAGTGAAAGTAATGTAAATTCTTTTTATGCAGGGAAAGTAAAGGTAGCGAATTCTAATTCGTCAAACATTGGTGGAAATAATAATTCCAGTTCTAATGTATCGAATAGTATCAGTAGCATTAGTAATGGAAGTCCAGCAGGACTTGGAGGATTATTCGCAGGAGGAATGCCAAAACTCAAGCCCACCGGACTGAGAGGAAATTTAGAAGAGAAGAGAAATGGGAACAGTGTAAATAATACTAGTATCAATAATGCTCAAAGCACACATTCAATTCCAAGTGTAAAACGAGGCCCACCACCTGTGCCGCCACCAATCACGCAGAAACCACAGGTAAAAAGAACTATTGTAAACCATGATTCACCTCTCTCAAGCATAAATAATCACCGTCATTTCTATTTTATAAACAATTAGTATTTCACTTTTTTTTTAATCAACTGATTTTATGAGACTCGTCTTTATGAAGTTATTATAAAAAAAAAATTATATGTAAACTAGTAAAATAAAACGCGCGCAAGCGCGCGATTAGTTTCTCATACATTTAAAAATTATAAAATACAATAATAAATATAAAAAATCGGTAAATACTATTTATGTAATAAGAAAAATAAATATTTTAAATATAATATTTAAAAATCAATTAATATAAATAAAATAAATATTTATTTAGGACAAAATTTATAATATTTTAGAATTAAAAAGAATTGCAAAAAATAATTGAGATTAAACAAATAATTGCAAATTTTGAAAATTAATTGAAAAAAAAATTATATCAATTAAAAATTGGGGAAAGTAATTTAAAGAATCATAAAAATGTTTTAATCATAAAGAAAATAATTATAATTTGAGAAAAATACTTGAGAATCTTAAAAGTAAATTACAAATTGAATAATGAAAAATTAGAGAAAATAATTGAAAATTGAAAAAACATGGTTAAGAATTGAGATAAATAAATTAAAAAAAAAATAATAAAATAATTAAAATTTGAGAAAATAATTAAACAAATTGCATAAAATATTTTAAATAAAGGAAAGTTAAACAAAATTTGACTAAAATACTTAATTTTTCAGAAGTTTATTGAAATATAAAAAATAATTAAAAATTAAAGAAAATAAATGAAAAAGAGATAAGAATAATTTAAAAATTGAACAGAACAAGTTTTAATTAAAGAGAAATAAGTAAAAATTTTCGGCAATTATAAAAAAGAACGAGAAAAAAAAATATAAAAAATAATATAAATAATAAAATAATTGAAAAGTCAGATACATAATAATTAATTTTTGAAATTTTGAAACAAATTTAAAGAATTGAAAATTGAAGGAAATAGATTTTGGAAAATAATTGAAAAATGTTTTTAAATTTTAAAACTTGACGAAAATAATTAAAATATGATACAAACAATGATAAGTTGTAACAAATAAATTATATTTAAGTGTGAAAATTGAAAAAACTACAGAATTTTTTTTAAATAAAGAAAAAGATAATTGAAATTTGAAAAAAATACATGAAGATCTTAGAAATCAATTAAAAAAAAAGAAAATAAATAAAAATTGAAGAAAACAATTGAAATTTTAGAAAAATTCTTAAAAATCTTAGAAAATAAATTTAGAAAATGTGAATAACTAAAAATTAGAGAAAAGACTGGAAGAATGCTAAAAATAATTGAAATTTACGATAATTAAGAAAATTTTTTGGAAATTATGAAAACAAATAAAAATAAATAAAAATTGAAGAAAATAGAAATTTGAGAAAATTACTTGAAGAATTTTAGAAATTAATTTTATAATATGAGAAAAACTAAAAATTGGAGAAAAGTCTGGAAGGAAGCTAAAAATAATTGAAATTTACGATAATTAATTAAAAAAAAAAAAAAATCTGAAATTCTGATAACAAATGAAAATAATTAAGAATGGAAGAAAATATTTGAATTTTCAGAAAAATACTTAAAAATCTTAGAAAATAATTTTAGAAAATGAGAATAATGATTAATAATCGAGAAAAATATTTGTAAAATGATCAAATTAATTCAAAATTGAAAAAAATAATTGAAATATGCTGAAAATAATTTAAGATTGGGAAAGAAAATTAAATTATGATGAAAATAATTTAAATATGAAAAATTGAAGACATTTAATAAAAGTTGAGAGAAATAACTGAAAAAATCATAGAGTATATGTTTAAAAAAAAATAATAATTACAAAATTACTTGAAAAATTTTAATTAAAGAGAATAATTACAAAATTGCAGAAATAACGAAAATTAATGAGAATAATTCCAGTATCGGATAAATAATTGAAATTTTTAAAAGCAAATTACAAAATAATGAAAATAATTATAAATTGATGAAAATCAAGAAAAATTGCAGAATATATTTTTAAGCAAAAAAAAAGTAATTAAAAATTGTTATATAATGGAAACTTGATGACAATAATTTAACTTTGAGATAATAACTGAAAATTTAGGAAATTAATTGTATGTGTACATATTTTCAACTTCTTCAAAACCATAAAAAAATTTTAAAGCCTTTTTCGAAATTTTTTTTTACACAAATGACAATTAAAAACCAGCACAACAAAATAAAATAACAGGGACTAACTTCATTTCAGTTTTTAAAACGTGGACAGAAAAGATGAATAAATATTAATACTAACTAACTTCAGGAGTTTACGGAGATTATTATTATTTAATAATTTAATAATTATAAAACTAGCTTAAAAATGCACATTCCAGCGCGCGTTTAATTTTTATCGCTTTTTGATAACAATTTAAAATAAATATATTTTTCAAATATAAATGAAATAAGTTTAATCAAACTTTTTGTCTAAATAAGAAGAAATAAATTGTTTGAGATTCAAAATAATAACTTTATTGGGATTAATTTTTTTTTTTTTACAGTTCAAGATTTTAAACTTCAGTAGTTGAATTTCAAACATTTCAATTTATTTAAATTTTAGATAAAATAGAATTATATTAGATACACTATTCAAATTTCAAATTATTTCGATTTCAATTCAGCAAAATTTTCATTTATTTAAATATTGTATTTAATTACAGAAACAGTTAATGCCTATTCATTCACATTTCATTTAACCCAAAATGTAATCTCTTCAAATTTTATTCGATTTAAATTTCTGCTAATTCAGCTTTCATAATTTTTATTGGTCGAAATATGCGTTAATTAAAATTTTTATATTTTCTAAATTAAATTCACTCAAATTTTAAATAATCTAAATTTCAACTTATTCTATTTTTAACTAAACTCAAAGTTTACTTGAGAAACTAAACATTTTCAAAATGTCAATCTATGTAAATAATAATTTTAATAGGTCTTTTCCATAGAATTATTATAAAAAACTGTATTATAAAACTTATTACATATAAATGTTTTCAGATTAATGAAATATGTTAGATACTGGGTGAAAAAGTAGTTTACAATTTTTTAATAAAGTATTTTACAATTTAGGAATAATGGGAAAAAAGGCGAAATTTCTGTATTATAAATTCATAAGTGTAGAAAAAATATTTGAAGCATTGCATTATAAAAGTTTCTCTTTTATGCACTTAATTATTAAAATTAGGCAATGCCTGAAATTGAGATAAATATTAAAAACATTAGAGCATTAATTCAAAAATGATGGAAATGATTAAAAATTCAAGAAAATAATGAAAAATTAAAATAAATAATTTTAAGTTTAAGAAAATAATTAAAATTTCAGAAAATAATTGAAAAAATTACATATTATATTTTAAATAAAGGAAAATTAAAGAAAATTTCAGAAAAATACTTGCAACTTTTGGAAGTTCATTGCGAAAAAAAAAAAAAAATAGAGAAAATAAATGAAAAAAGATAAACATAAATTAAAATTAAAAAGAACAATTTTTAATTTAAGAGAAATAATTGCAAAAAATAGATACAGAATATAGGTACATAAAATACAAGAAAATCGTAGATATAATTGAAAATTGAATAGAAAAATGAAAATTTTAGATAAATAATTAAAAACTTCTTGGAAATTATGAAAAAGAACGTAAATAATTGAAAATTGAATTAAATAATTGAAATATCAGATAAATAGTTTAAAATTTGGAAATTGTGAAAAGAATTGAAAATGATAAAAAATGGAAGAGAATAATAGGAAATTTGAGAAAAATAAATTAAAATTTTAAAACATAATATTAAAAAATAAGAAAAATTAAAAATTGGGGAAAATGATTAAAGTGATTTTAAAATTTGAGACTTGAAGAAAATAATTGGAAGATGATAAAAACAATGATAAGTTGAAAAAAATCAATGAAATTTAAAATAAATAATTGAAAAAATTGTAGAATTTTCCGATTGTCGGTTTCAATGCCCAAATTTATGATGCGTGTAACCTAATTAATAAAATGTTATGAAATAAATAAAAATAAATAACTATAATAGAAAAAAATTAAAAATTTGAGAAAAATACTTAAAAATCTGAGAACTTAATTGAAAAAAATTAGAGTAATTAAAAATTAAAGAAAAGAATAATTGAAGAAGGCTAAAAAAAATTGAAACTCAAGATAATTAATAGAAAAAATTTGTAAATTATGAAAATAAATGAAAATAATTAAAAATTGAAGAAAATACTTCCTCTATGAGGAAGCAATAATTAAAATTTGAGAAAATTACTTTAAAACCTTGAAAAATAATTTTACAAAATGAGAATAATAATTCAGAATTTAGGGAAATAATTTAAAATTTAAAAATGATAAAAATAATTTAAAATTGAAAAAAAATAATTGAAATATGATGAAATTAATTAAAAAATTTTGAAAATAATTGAAAGATGATGAAACGAATTTAAAAAATTTAAAACTTATTTCAATATGATGAAAATATTTAAAATTCTAGATAAATAATTAAAATTTTTGAAAACTATGTAAATAGAAAAAATAATTATAAATTGGAGAAAATAATAGAAGAATTACAGAATTTATTTTTAAGCAAAGGAAAATAATTGAATAATTGTTCAAAAAGTTGAAAATTGAAGACAATAATCTATATTTGAGATAATAACTGAAAATTTAGTAAATTAATTCAAAATAATTAAAGTATTTAAAAAATGGGGAAAATAATTGCAAAATGATAAATAGAAATGAATATTGAACAAAGTAATTTAAAATTGAGATATATATGTGAAAGTTCAGGATATTAATTCAGAAATAATTAAAATGATTAAAAATTGAAGATAATAGTTGCAAAATGAAAACAACAATCGTGAATTAAAAAAATTAATTTCATTCTGCGTTAAATAATATGAAATTTAGTAATAAATAATGAAATTGTTTTATTGTCGAAGAGAAAATAATCAAAATTAAAAAAGTGATTGAAAATTTTTTAAAAAATAATTGAAATTTACGGAAGTTAGATTTAAGCTTTAGGGAAAACAATGAAAATAATTAAAAATTGCAGAAAGTAATTGGAAAATGATAAAAATAGTAGAAAAATGTAATTTGAGTATCTGAAATCATAAGAGAAAAGAATATTTAAAAATTTCAGAAATGTTTCAATCACTTCAAGTTTTGTATATTTGAACCGTAGATTAATTCAATTTTTAATCAATACAAATTCAAATTAACAGAAATTTAAACAAATTAAAATTGCTAGGTATAAATTTATAATTTAGAATTTGAGAACATTTTGAAAAGGTGAAATATGATGTAAAAATTTAAAACAAAAAAACATCTACTGACAAACAATAGGTGTTGACAGAATGAAAAAATTAATGAATGAAAGAAACTTGTAAATTATTATATATAATTCTTACTTTTAACATCGAAAATCAAATCATTACTAATTAGAATGACACCAGAAATTCTATTTTCGTACATTGATTGAGAAACTTTGACTTGATTTGATAGATAAATAAATAAAAAACCTAAATTCCCGATTAGAATTTTGGTCGGTTATATTCTCGTTCTCATTACCGTTCTCCAGGTAATATTACTTCTTCGCAATTCTAGGTTCAAAAATTGTTCAAAAAATTAAAATTCAATAAAAGTTTTTGTAATGGTTATTTTTAAAAATCCTTGTGTCTGATTTCAGATTTTAGTAGTAAAAATAACCATAGCCAGGGATCACAGTTTCTCCCCTTTTTCACCTAATCCCCTTTTTTTCCCTTTTCCCCTTATTTTCCCCTTTTTTTAGAAAAATCACCTAAAACACCTAAAATCAAGATTTTATCACCTAAAACACCTAAATCAAGATTTTTCTCTTCTTTGACATTCTTTTTTTTTAAGAAGTTTCTATTTTTCCACTTTCGAAAATGCAAAAATTTATCCTTTTTTAGGGTGTCTGTACAATGATGAGAAATTAGTTATTGAATTTAAATGTTTAAAAATTATTGTTTAACTTGAAACTGTTTTTTTTTTATATTATTTATTGAATTAATTTAGATTTTAAACAGGAAACATGAAAAAAAACATAATTAAAATAAAATTGTTTTAAAAAATTAAATAATATTCTTATTACCATGTTTTCTTAATTAATTACAGCAAATTAATTCTAAATGAAAAATTATTTTATTAAATATTTTTTACTCGTTTTACACAAATATTACTAGTTTTGCATCATAAAATAAAATAATACAAAAGGTTAATAAAAATAATTTGAACTAATTCTGTCACATTCTGCTAAAAAAAGAAATAAATGTTATGAAAATTATTATATTATCTAATGTATCTAATTATATTTTTGTAATAAAAATTTTGCTGTCATATTTTTGATAAAATTAAAACATGTTTCGAGTACCATGTATTCTTGCTGAAATACATCAAATTTATTTTATTGGATGGAAAAAAAATTGTTTATGAAATATATTTACTTATTTCAAACAAAAATTAGTTGCTTTAAATCATACCTAAAATAGAAAAATACAATAAAAGAGATTAATAAAAATAATTTGAATTGATTTTGTCATATTCCTATGAAAGATTTTCAATTTATTTTCTTTAATATTATATCAGAACATTTTACACCACAGATTTTTATGTTTCCTGTTTAAAATCTAATTATTAAATAAATAATTTAAAAAACCATTTGAAGTTAAAAATTATTTTAAAAATTATTTAATTGCAACAACCATCTTCTTTCTCGTTGCTATATATTTTATATCGTATCTTTAAGTAGCATTATATAATTATTTTTCAGTTGACGAATTTCGATTCAACGACGAATATCACAGAAAGTCAAAAAGGATTCGGCAAGTTGAGTCACGCTCCGAGACCTCCGCCGCCAACAACAGCGGCTCCGAAGAAGCCTTCTCCACCACCCAAAAAATTAAATCTCACAGCTGGAACAGTTGCGAGGGCACAGAGTATGCGATTACCAAGATCACATCCTGTTTTAGCGCCAAATCCTTCGTCTCTACATCAGTCGCAGGACTGTCTAAATGTAACGGAAACACAGCAGAGGCGAATCTTGAGACCGCCACTTGTCAGACCTCCGTCACCTCCAATATCCAGGGCGAGTAGCACGACAACAATAACAAGAGCAGCGCCACCTCCACCCAACAGAGTTCCAGTCACAGCTCCAAGTATACCACCACCGCCTCCTCCACTTCCTCATCGCGCAGGATCCACGCACCAGAGGATAGCGCCACCTCCTCCCCCAACCCCTCCCACAAGAGGTTCCTCAATCAAGAACGGCCAGCCAATTTCCATTGATCTGGAGGCGAGGTTCTCTCACCTTTTTCACTCAATTGCAGAGTTCCCGTCACCTGAATCCTTTACTGGATGCCCCAAGGTCTACAATAGTAAATTAGTCGGTGAGGACAAAAAGCAAAGCATCCGTCACTCTTTAATCAACTTCACTCTGAAACGCCAATCTACCACTTTCGATGTTTAATTAACCGATCATTGCTCTTTGCACTAATATGATTCACATTTTTATCTTTTTTCGCATGTCTGCCAACTTTTTTGCGCACGAAATTCTTAAAAAATATTCTCAGTTCTTGCAATTTTTCGGTTATTTGTGGTTTTTGATTTCACACGAAAAAAAAGGTCCTGTAGAGTTCACAAATCCAATTTGTGTCAGACACAAGCTGTTTTGTGCATTTCACAAACTGATTTGTAAATTTTACAAAACTGATTTGTGTATTCCACAAAAATGGTTTGTATATTTCACAAAACTGATTTGTGTATTACACAAACTGAGCTGTTTGTGGAAACTATAATCTCCATTTCAAAATGTCACAAAAGTTTCTGTGAATTACACAGGAAATTTTTTCCGTGCATGTTTCTCTCTTTTCTGTCTAAGTGTATTCTTTTAAAGATTTGTACATTAAAGGGTGTTGGTGATTGGGTCAAAACATTTTATTTCAACCAAATTGGTCGAAGACCAATCTAAAAAAAAAAGAATGGATACTTTCAGAAATAATTCGGTGATATTTTTTAAGTATAAAATGCAAGGAATTATTGTAATATTATTATTATTTCTTTTAAATTATGAGTTCAAGGCATAAGAGTCATGAAAAACTGTAATTTTTTCAGCTAGTAGAAATTGTGAAAAAAAAACCTAGAACAGGGATCACAGCGGTTACTTTGTTTAATTTTAGGTAAAAAAAGGGATTTTTCTTTTTAAAAAAAGAGAAATTTGTTTAATAAAAAGGGGATTTTTTAAATTAGTAAAAAAAATAATTGAGGAGCACTTTTTTAAAAGTTGATAAATCCATTTTTCAAAAAAGTAGAGATAAATACAAATTTAACATATTAAGATCCTTACAGATCAAGCTGACACTGTTAAATTAAAGGAAAAAAATTTATTAACAAAGAATTTTTAATTTTTATAAATCTGAACTTAACCAAGATAATTTAAAATTGTTAATCTTTTTTCCTATTAAAAATTACAAAAACTTTTAAATTCCCTAATTATCATAAAATTTAATTAAAAACAAATCGACTTAAGTCTAAAAAACATTCTTATATCGATAATTTCGTACATTTTTTCTACTTTATAATTAACTCTAAGGGATTTCTTTAGAAATTTAGAGCACAAATCATGGTGAGGCTTTATTAAGTTTAACTAGAAAATGACTCTCATCTTACTGACGAAATTTTTATTCAAGCATATTTCTCATGTAAATTGATCAATTGAACATATATTTTGGAATTTATATCATGAATCCATACACAATTAAAAACTTTAATCCAAATTTTTATAAGTGACGTAGTTTTTTAAATATTACGTGTGGCCGTGGCTACCCCATGGCCATGGCTACCCGACTTTCCCCTAATACAGAATTATTCAAATTAATTTCACTAAATTTTGAAAGATCCAGTTGTACATTTTTCAGAAAAAAGTAGGTTGAGCTAAAATTTGTTATCAAATAATAATTATTTAACATTTTAGTTTTTTCTTTAAATTTAGTGAACAACTGCAGTTTTTATCCAATTCTGACAAATCGTTGAATTGTTCTCTAAAATTTTATTTGTTAGACTTTGGTAAATAATATTCTGTTTAATAAATATGTAAATAACAATAAATAATAATAATAATAATAAAAAATAATAAATTTTATTTGTTTTATAACAAATATTCTATAACAAAACCCAACAAATAAAATTGTAGTCTAGAATGATTGTATTTATTATTTTTAAATGATTAAAGTACTTAATTATATTCAATAATAGATGGAATTTTTTTCATTTTTTTTTACATTTTTAAGGATAATTCTAGGTTTTCTTTCATAATTTCTACTAGCTGAAAAAATGACAATTTCCCACAACTCCTATGCTTTAACTTCATAATTTAAAAGAAACAATAATAACTTTAAAATAATTCCTTGTATTTTATACTTAAAAAATATCACCGGATCATTTATCCATTCTTTTAAAAATTGATCTGCGACTACTTTGGTTGAAATAAAATGCTTTGACCCGGTACGGAATGTAAACATTGGGATAATAATTTTTTGCTTTACAGTAATTTCACACACTTGACTACTTTCTTTCTCAAATTCCAAACAGGTTGGTTGGAATGAATCGACTTGTTTTGAGACGAATGAAGAAAAGCGAGCATCCGATATTGTAAAAACAACTCCAGTTATATGACAATTTGTCTCTCTTATTTTCATATAATTGTTCCGAATTTAAAGCAAACATGGTTATGTATAAAATTTTAGTGAATTGGAAAATTTTCTTCCCTATTTTTACATTTTTGATCAACAACCTCAATAATATTTATATCAGTCCATTGGCTTTTCCCAGAGAGTTGTTGCAAGTTTATTTAAAAAAAAAATTGAATTTTTGAATGTCTTTTTTTCTGACTTAATTAATTTCCCTAAAATTAAGCATATGTTTGCGTTTTTATCTTAAATTGAACTTTAAATTTTCTAGTTTTTTTTACTTTTTGTTTAAATTTTAAAAAAGACTAAATAAAAAAATATGTGTTAAAGATATAAAAATGTTGCTTCCTAAAACAATAATCATATTTCAAAATACACTACTTGGTAAAATTTTTTATTTTTTTATATAAATTAATTTAAAAATTATATTTTTCTGCTTTTTGTCATTGAATTGTTTCTTAAACTTGAAAATCGGAATTAATAATAATAATAATTTTTTTTTGTTAATATGACTGCAACAGCTTTTACAATAATTAAAGAAGTCGATGGATTGATCCGTCTATTAATTCTCATTCGTTTATGACATTCTAGACTAAGATGTTTGTAGAAAATACCTGTAGGCGAAATATTTTTGATGTGTGTTTTTATTTTTCTGAAAAATTCTTGAGATATTTTCTTGGTTGTATTGTAGTTTGGCAATTTATTACTCCGAGGATATAATTTGAATATCATTTTCTTTATTTGTGTAGTAGGTATAAGAGAAGTTTAAGTACTATAATTTCTTCTCTTTCTAGAACTTTATGAAAGTTGACTAGTTTATTGTAATTATCAAATAATTTATGTAAATTTAATTTATTTAATATCATCATTTTAGGACTTTGTTATCAAAATTTTGCGAAGCAAACGTTATATATTGATTATTTTGAATTTTATTTTATGTTACATGAAGTTCCTTGTGATGATAGAGTTACATTGAAATAATATTTTTAAAAGTAGGATTTAAAACTTGCATTCTTCATTCATTCTGGTTTAAAAGCAATTCATTTTTAACACTAGATGGATCTTTACACACGCTTAAGTTTTTAAAAAAAACGCTTAACTAAGAAGAAAATTGTATATATATATATATATGTTTTTACATTTGGGTGTTTATAGTACCAATGTGGAAAAAGTGTAAAATTTTAGTTCTATATTTGAAACTTGACACGAAACATATTTAAAAATAAATTTTTCTATTTAGAGTCTTAGAAAACTTGTATTTTTCTAATTCTTGGTAAAATATATTTTTTCTATTTCAAAATTTCATCGCAGTATTTCTATCATTTGTTTAATATTTAATCAAATATTTTAATACTTGAAATTAATATTCGATAAAAAAAGGCCTTATTATGTTTTAAAAAAAAAAATTTGCTCAAGTTTATAGGCTGTAATTTTATAAAAAAAAAAACAATTTTTTTGCATTGGTACTAATTTGTCGAATGCTGACAAGAAAAAAAAATTAAATAAATACTAGGCTGGTCCTTGAACTAAATTTTTAATCTTTAATTTTGTTACAAATCGAAAACAAAGTCATGTATTTTTTATTTTTGTAAAAGAGTAAGATTCAATTTTTCGTAAAACCAAAATTATAATTTTTAGTAATTTTACAAATTTTCGAGGAAAAAATCAAGAATATGAAAGTTTGTAGGTATTGAGAGAAAAAAAAAACGTTTTTTGGCATAATTCGAAAGGAAAAGAGATTTAATATTTGAAAAATGTAATTTTTAAGGACCATCCTAATGAAAACCCTAGTCTTTTCACTGCCTAATAAAATTAATCAGGACTGTGCTTGATACGCATAGAATTTGATAAATTCGCATGCAGCATGGTAAATTGCGTGGTTTTTGCAAAAAGCGAAAAAATGCTGAACATGATAATTAAATGAAATATTTTAAAAAATTGCAGCAGCAAAACAGCAAGCGCCACTACCACCGCAGCGAACAGCACCTACCCCCAGTTCGATGGTCCCATTGAGTTCATCCTCTGGGGGTAAACAGTGGCAACAAAATGCGGCTTCATCAGCATGTTGAAAAAAACCCAATTAATCTACGTGATATCTCGTTCTATTTATGAGTCGCCTAGTTAGCTTATAATTAATAATGTTCTTAAAACATTGCCAAATTTTAAGAAGTGAGTAACAAAGATAACGGAGTAAGATATAAGAATCTAGGCGTCAAAGTTTCAGCTAACTAGACAGAAAACTTTCCTTCCTCGTTAAAATAATTTTCTTTTTTTTTTTCATTTAACACAAACTTTAAAAATGATTATGCATATCTATGTCACTTTTATCATATCAACTTTCTGTGTAGGAAATTTTTTAATCAATTTATTAAAATTAAATTAATATCCTAAATTTAACAATTTGGGAAATTTAATTTGTGACATGTTATTAAAAGAAATTCTGTCTAATGTTTAGAAAAATGAGAGAGACTTTCGTATACGAGGAAAAATAGTTTTCTTTCCTGTATTATAAGACAGCCCTATATTGTTATGCACTCGGTGCACTGAAATGGAAGATTTACTTTATACAAGATGTGAAAGATGATGCACGTTGCATTTCGATAAGACAGAAGCTTACTTTTTCTTTCGACTTGTTAATTGAAATAATAATCAAAATTATTAGTTGCCAAAAGACGACACAAGTCATTCTGTTAAAGTATTAACACGTTACGTATTTTTAATTTTGTGTATCTTTTTTTTTTTTTAATCTTATAACAATTTAATACTTTAAACTTTAATACCAAACGTTTTCAATATTATATTCTAATTTTTCCTGTCTTACATGTTTTAATGTAATTCGAAATACACGATTGAAACGTGTGTGCATAATCTTGTAATATTGTTGAAAATATAATACATTATATAATTTTAGCTGTTGTTCTTACTTTTTATCTAATAATAACTTTCTAAGTATTTTTCAACTGATGAAGAATGTTAAAATATAGAAAGAGAAACACAATTTAACAATTATGTTTTATTTATTAAATAAGACGTAGTCAACAATAATATGATATTTATTTCATTCCAGTTTTTTTTTTCTTTTTTCTTAATATATTTATATGAAATCAAATTGATCTCTTATTATCGAAATCCTAAAGTTTCCTAATTTTTTGTTAATTAACGATTTAAAGCGCATGAAATTATATCTAAATTAATTCTACGCCTCCAATTCCTTTTCTATTATTTTACGGTATTCATCGAATCCGCCCTCTATACATTTTACTGATCCATCTCCACAAACCCAGAGCTCTTGGCATACCATGCGAATTAACCTTTCGTCGTGGGATACTAATATTACACCAGCCTGTCGAAAGAAAATCAAAATTAATTTATAAACGAAATATTTTAATCCGTCTAAAACACAATAATCTTAGATAGAACCTGTTAAAATTCTCATAAGATTCATGAAAGATTAACTTACTTGACAGACATTTAGAGCTTTACCCAAGGCCTCAATAGATTCAATATCGAGGTGATTTGTCGGTTCATCAAGAACCAAAAAATTAGGCATCGCGGCACACATTAACGCAAAAGCCACTCTAGACTTTTGACCTCCCGAGAGAGAATTTATATTTTGAAGAGCGAGATCTCCACTGACACCGAAGCTACCCAGCATCCTTCTGTATTCTTCAATCGGCTTGCCTGTAAAGTTCCAGGTAAAATTAGAGTTACAATAATTTTTTTTAAACAGGGTAATAATTAATTAAATTGCGGTTTTTATAATATATAAGGCTTCATAGCCTAAATTAAGTTCAAAAATCGGAAAATAAGATGAAAAATGGATGAAAGCCCTTTTGAAAAAGTAAAACTTGTGCAGACAGAAAAATCACCAAACAATAAAAAAAATTTAATAAAAAAATAAATAAATAAAATAAACTAAAAAAAAAAAAAAATTTCAAAATGAAAAATAAGAATCATTCTGACATGACAGCTTTTATGATTTTCAAATGTAAGTACGGCTTTTTCTGGTTTTCGACTAAGGTGGCAAAAATGCACACATATACATGTATAAATTTATTTAAAAAATGTTTCTTTTTTAGCAGTTTTTAAAAGAAAAATAAACTTGATAAGGGTAGCGGCAGTTGCCGAAACGTCGTTTTTTATATAAATTGAGGAAAAATGGCATATAACTCGTTATTTATTTAATATATATGAATCCACAAAAAACTGTTTTTTATTTATTAATAAAAAAAAAACTTATAGGATGAAGTAAATTGTTTAAATTAATGTCGAAAAGAATAAATCATGTGCTGTTTCGCACCAAATTCAAAAGGCTCCATTTGGCTTAGATACAAAAAATTTTAAATTTCAGTAATACCGATTCATTAATCAATTATTATAATTATCAAGAAGTCAATTAATTTAATGTCTGAAGACCAAAAGTCAACAACCCCTAACAATCACGCCTAAGTAAAATAGCAGACAATAAATATGACAAAAATTATCAATTTCAAGAAAAATATTACATGCAAGTTCTAAAATCGTGAAAGAAAACTAACAATTCCTAAAAACTACCCTTAAGAAAAATAATCGAAAAAGGGTTTAAAAAAAATTATCCATATATGTAAAAAAGAATTTTAATCAATTTCTAAAATGGTGAAACCTACTCAGGAATATGCCCCCTACTTTTTCTAAATGATAGCAAGAATTAACAACGCCTAAGTAAAATAATCGAATATAATTTTGAAAAAAAAAAATTAATTTCTACAAAAAAATTATAAACAAGATCTAAAATGATGAAACATACTCAGTAATATACTCCCTAATTTTTCAAATTGATGACAACCTTTTAAAGACAACCCTTATAAGAAAAATAACCGAAAACAAATTTGAAAAAAGTTAACAATTTATAGAAAAAAATTCTAATCAATTTCTAAAATCGTGAAACATTTTCAGGAATATGCCCTCTAGTTTTCAAAATTGATAACACGAATTAACAACCTTTGAAAACCACCCTTAAGTAAAGTAACCTAAAATAATTTTGAAAAAATTATAAACAAGTTAAAAAATGGTGGAACATACTCAAGAATATCCCCCTACTTCTTCAAATTGATAACAAAAATTAACTACCCCTAAAAACGCCCCTAGTAAAATAATTGAATATAATCTTGAAAGAAGTTATCAACTTCTACAAAAAAATTATATTCCAGTTCCAAAATTATTGAACATACTCAAGAATAGACCCCATAATTTTTCCAATTGATAACAAGAAAATCAACACCTAAAAACCACCCTTAAGTAATCTAAAATAATTTTGAAAAAAATTATATTCAAGATCTAAAATCGTAAAAAAAATATAAAGATTATTCCGTAGCTTATTTCGCCATTTTAGAACTGGAATAGAATTTTTTTGTAGAAATTGATAATTTTTGCTTCATCATAGAGTAAGCTTTGTGATCGTTAAAATTTTCGATTTTCCAAAAATAGTCTAAATCGACTTATTCTCATCTAAAAAGCGTAAATTTTCGTTTTAAAGCAAATGTTCAGATGTGTGTGTGTGTGTGTGTGGGTGGGTGGGTATAACGTTTTTTTTGCCAGAATATCTCGAGAACGCTTCAATGGATTTTAATACAATTTGAATAACTTATTAAGTTTATCAATATCTAAATTTGGACACAGGGATTTTTGAAAATACCCGACCACATTTTTTTGAGCACCTTTTTTCATCGAAAAAAATCGTTTTTAAAAAAAAAAATTTTTCATGCTAAAAATACAACATGGAGAATATAAAAATTATATTCATTATCTCAAAACGAATCGATTGGCCTATATAACTTTTATAATTGATCAAAAATTCCTAAAATAATTTATATTTTTTCATTTTTTTGGCATTAAAATTTTTTTTTTTAATAATTTCTCCAATTAACTTTTATATTATTAATTTATTGTTTCTTCTATGAGAAATCAAAATATTTTGCTTACTTGGAAGCGAAATGTCCATGAAATGGACATAATTTTCACCTAGTTTCAAAATTAATTTCGATTATTTTACGTAGGTGTGATTTTTATGTGTCTCCTGAGTGTGCTTCAACATTTTGGAATATGATTAGTATTTTGTTGCAAAAATTAATAATTTATTAAAAAAAATTTTTTTTATATTCCTGAATGTGTGTCACCATTTTGGAACTTAAATAGAACTTTTTTGTAGTAATTGATAATTTTTTTCAAAATTATTTTCGATTATTTTTCTTGGGGCTGGATTTTAATGGTTTAAAATGTTTGATATCAATTTGAGAGAATAAAGAGCATATTCCTGAGTACTTACCACCTTTTTGGAACTTGATTAGTATGTTTTTGTCGAATTTAATAATTTTGTTCAAATTTTTTCCCCATTATTTTTCTTAAGGGTTTTTAATTATTGTTATTAATTTTAAAAATTAGGGGGTTTATTTTCTTGAGTATGTTACACCATTTTAGAAGTTGATTAGAATTGTTTTGTAGAAATTAGTAAGTTTTAAAAAAAATTTCGATTATTTTTCTTAAGGGTAGTTTTTAGGGATTGTTAAGTTTTGTTATCTATTAGAAAAATTAGAGGGCATATTTCTGTGTATGTTCCACCATTTTAGAACTTGAGTATCATTTTTTCTCTTGACACTGATAATTTTTTTCATATTTATTTTCGATTATTTTACTTAGAGGTGGTTTTCAGGGGTTAACTTTCAGTTAATTGGAAAATTAAATTAATTGACTCTTTGATAATTATAATAATTGATTAATGAATTATTATTACTGAAATTATAAATTTTTAGCTTACACTATGAGAAAAATGGATATTCATGGATTTTAAAATTTAGTATCTAGATATTCAAACGTAATATTTTAGATATTAAAAATATTAATTTTAATGACTAAGATATTAAGTTTGAATTTTTATGTTTCTCAGTGTAAGTCAAATCGAGACACTTGAATTTGGTGTAAAAAAGCAGGTAATTTATTCTTTTTGAATTTAATTTTAACAATTTACTTTAATATTTCCACTAATTATTGTTAAACTAATTTAGTAGTTTCTACCTTTTTGACTAAAGTTTTAGTGAAGAGTTAATGAAAATTAGTTGAATTTTAGTTATTACTTGGAATTTTTAGTCACCTTTTTAAAATTCCAATTCTTCTTTTATTAATATTTAGTTTCTTCTTTAAATTTCTTTTGTTAGTTTTAAATTAATTCTCAAGATTCCTAAACTTATATTTTATGAGTTGTATTTTTGATGAATTTTTTAGTTCTTACGTATAATTTTCCTCTATAAATTACCATCAATTTTTAGCTTACTTTTAGTTATCAAAATATTAACATAAATAAGTATGATATTTTTATTACATTCTCATCATTAATGAGAAGGTCTTATAATTTTTTATTACCACTTCATCAGACTCTATATTTCTTCAACTTATAATTTATTGAAACTGTTATTAAGAAGTTTTTGTAGAACAACAGCCCACTCCACTAATCAAGTTTTCGTATAAAATATGAGAAATGAGTTGAAAAAGGGTGAAAAACGAGTAAAAAAGGGGAATTTTTTCAAATAGATGAAAAATAGGAAAATAGAAAAAACGCTGTTAAGCCTGAATTCAGTATCTTACCAGGAAAATGATTCTGAAGTAATTCAACTGGACAAACTCTCATGTCAAGTTGATCGACGTGATGTTGACTAAAGTATCCAAATTTCAAATTACGATGAAGGTGAACTGAGCCTTTGGTAGGACTCAGGGCATTTGTCATGATTTTCAATAAAGTTGTTTTTCCAGCTCCATTTTCTCCCACAATACAAATTCTCGACTCAAAATTAGCGGTTAGGTTAACATTAGTAAAAATATCAACTCCTTCTTTATAACGGAAAGAAACCTCATTCAATTGAAGAATTGGCGGACTGAGAGGTTCCACATCTGGAAACCGTAACGTCACTTCACTCTCTTTCTCCATTGGTTTCAAATCAGGCCTGAAAATTGTAATATTACAATCAGTAAGTAATATTTATTCTTAAGAAGTGTCTGTAAATGTAAAACAATTTTTTCAAGTAACTTACATTCTGTCCAACATTTTTATTTTACTTTGCACACTAGAGGCACGATTGGCATTATAACGAAACCTATCAATAAATTCCTGAACGTGAGCTCTTTTCGCTTGTTGTGCTTCGTATTCCCTTTGTTGATTCCTCTCACGTTCTCCCTTAGTTTTCGCAAATTGTTCGTAATTTCCACGATAAGCCTCGATTTTTTGGCCTTTGAGATAAAGAATATCCGTTGGTACCTAAGTAAAATATATTGCAACGTTTTAAATTAAATTTAATTAAATAGATTTTTAAAATGTGAATTGGGGCATTCTACGTAAAGCGGACATCACTTTGTAATGTAAAAACATAATTTTTAAAATGCTGTTTTATCCATTCAAATGCATGAAATGGAAAAATTTTGGGATGTCTGCTTTACGTAAAATGCCTCAATTTTTAAAGAGAATTCTTACGGTATCTAAGAAATTACGATCGTGAGACACAACAAGTAATGTTGTAGGCCACGACTGAAGATACTTTTCCAGCCACAGGATCGCTTTGATATCCAACATATTGGTGGGCTCGTCGAGAAGTAATAAATCAGGTTTGGAAAAAAGTGCTCTCGCGAGTGCAAGACGCATTCGCCATCCTCCAGAAAATGATTTCGTGGGCCAAGCTTGCCTTTCGACAGAAAAGCCTAAACCCGTGAGAATCAGACTCGCCCTTGCAGGAGCTTTTTCTACTTCTGCCAACTGCATAGCTTCGTAAACTCGAGCCAGCTCTTCCCCTAATTCTCCAGATTTTCCTCCATCCTTTTCAATGGCTGCTTGCAATTCGGCTTCACGACTGAGCAACGCACTGCGCTCATAATCGCTCTCCAAAACTGATTCCAACGCTGACGTTTCATCTCCTGCAACTTCCTGTTCTACATGCAAAACTCGTATGTGCGTCGGAATTCGAAGTTGTTTACTGCAAAATAAATTATCATGAATAAATTCCATAAATACATCTAATTAATGTTATTCCATAAATTACAAAAATATAGCATTCAATTGACAATTTCGGCCAATTTGAGACAATTTTTAAATAATAACAGCGCAGATTGTAGATTGAAAATAGTAAAAAAGTGACTTTTTAATTTAAAAAACTGAGTAAATAGCAGGGCTGATAAAAATCATGATTTTTTCTTAAAATAAAAGTTTGATTTTTTTAAAACATAATCAGTAGATAAAATCTACAAATGTTTATTTGTAAGTAATTTATTAAAGAAAGAATTAAAAAAACAACACAAGAATGAAACAGTGACATAATATAATAAATTATATAATATATAAAAAAGTAGAAAATCTTTTCAAAAAATTAAACTATTTGCGGAAATTTTTTTTATATTAAAATAATAAAACAGATGATAATTAACAAAACTTTCAAATATATTACTAAAGAGAACAAAATTTTAAAATGAGAAAAATTAGAGAATTATTTGATAAATTGAATGAAAAAAAGAATGAATAAAATTTTGGAATGTTTAAAAAAATGTTAAAGAAAAGAAATTCTATGAAATAGAAGAATAATTTTCAAATGAGAATATTTAGTAGAAGATTAAATTTACATAATATAAAATAACAGAATCAAAGCTTTCAAAAAAGTAGAAAATTGAGAAATTTAAATATTTAGATAGAAGCATCAAATAAATGTTTTTAAAAATTTATAATCGTAAGATAAAAACTAAACAACTGAAAAGAGAAAAAAAAATTTCTAAGAAATGGTAAAATAATGACAGAAAGTAAAGAATTAATTAAAGCGCAAGGAAGGACTAAAAAAATAGTGAAACATCAAGAAAATTAAATAAAAAGGAAGAAAATAGAGAAATATTTTTTTAATGTAACGAACTGTAAAAAAATGTATAAAGTACAAAAAAAAAATATTGCTTAGAATCTACTAAAAAATTAGAATTAATAAGAATAAAATAAAAAAAATGTAGTTATATATCAAGATAAATAAAAAGTCATCAAAAGAAAATTTAAAATCCTTTAAAAATAAACAAGTTTAAGCAAATTAAACCAAAAATAGAAATATGATTTTTTTTATATATATTAGGTTGAATTTATAGGTTAAAAACTTATTTTGTAAAAACAAAAAACAAATTTTTCAAAAATGAGGATGAAAAATACTTGAATAATGACAAAAGTAATTGAAATTTGAAGAAAATAATTAAAAAATAACAAAAATAAATTAAAACTTGTGTATAAGTAGAAAATTTAAATATTCCTGACAATAATTTAAAGATCAAAGAACATAATTGAAATTTTAAGAAAATAATTGAAAAATGACAAAAATAATTTATAATTAGTGTAAAAAATAAAAAATTGGAAGACAAAACCTGAAAAATTAACGAAACAATTGAAATGTTAAGAAATTAATTGAATAATGACATAAATAATTGAAGGTAGGTGTAAAAATTAAAAATTTATAAACAATAACTGAAAAATTGAAAAAAAATATTAGAAGTTTGAGGAAAATAATTCAAAATTGAAGAATTTAATTGAATTTTGAAGAAAATAATTTAAATTTGCAGACAATAATTCAAAAATGTAAAAAAATTAAAGTTTAAAGAAAACAATTTTTTTTTGTTAATTTTTTGTTACACTAATACAATATTTTTTATATTCTTTTTTTTTTACTCAGTACTTTGTACGAAAGGGCATATTTTGTAAGCATGTATAAAATAAATAAATAAAAATAAATGAAAATTTAAAAAAATAATTAAAACAGATGTAAAAAAATTAATAAATTCATGAGAATAATATGAATGAAGAAATTAATTGAAGTTTGAAAAAAATAATTGAAATTTGAAGAGAATAATTCAAAAATGTCAAAAAAATGTAAATATGAAGAAAGTAACCAAAGTTTGAAGAAAATAAATGAATTTTTTAGAAGATAATTAAAAAAGATGTAAACAAATTAATAAATTCATGGCAATAATAAAAAGAATGAAGTCAAATTATTAAAATTTGAAGAAAATAATTGAAAACTGGTGTAAAAAATTTAAAAATTCATAACTATAGAAAAAAATTAAATAAAATAATTGAAAGTATGTAAATAATAATTCTAAAATGGCAAACGTAATTGAAAAATGACAAAAGTAATTGAAATTTGAAGAAAATAATTCAAAATTTAAGAAAATAATTGAAAAATGACAAAAATAAATGAAAACTTGTGTAATAAATTTAAATATGAATGACAATAATTTAAAGACTGAAGAAAATAATTCATATTTGAAAAAATTAAATTCGAAATCACAAAAATACCTAAAAATTGACAAAAATGCTTTAAAAGTTGACACAAGTACTTTAAATTAAATTTAAATTCCTCGCAGCTGGAATAGGAATTTTACAAAAAAGTAAGTCGCTGGCAGCCCTGTAATTATTTTTTATAATGCCAAATTACTTTTGTAATTAGGAGTTTTAAAAGAAAAATTTTGTTCAAACACATGTAATTTAAATACAAAATGTAGTTTGAATGTTAACCTTTTGAATATCTCAAAACACGTTTCACATTTTTTAAAAAGATGTCTTTAAAGGAAAACTTAAATATTCTAGTTTTTATTTCCGTAAAGAGAATAATGTACATTTCAGGGGATTAATTCCCGGTTTTTTCCCGATTTATTCCCGGTTTTAAATATTACATTTCTTATTGTAAATAAATGACATAACAAATCTTACCTTTTCATTATTTTATACAATGAATTTATCAACAACAGGGCTTTTATTGATTTAAATCAAAGTGATTTAAATCATGATTTAAATCATTGGAAAATTTGCATTAAAATCACGATTTAAATCAAAAAAATTTTTAATTCTCCAGAAGTCTAATACTGCATGTAAAACGTCGCAAACCTTAAAAACAACCCACAAATTTGTGAGAATAAATGTTAAAAATTTCAATTTTAATATTTTAATCTTTAAAAAATTTTTAAAATTGTGCTAATACAAATGATCAAAATACCTACGATTTACAAATTTTTGGTATGAAGATAGCAAAAAATAGTATTATATTTTTATATCTTCAAGTCATTATAATTATATAAATTCCAAACGTCAATTAAGTCATTTTTCAATATTTTCTAACTTTTAACTTTCAATTAATTCAAATTTAAATGTATATTAATTAATACAAAATAATGGAATAAAATTAAATATTTATAATATTCACAATAATCCTTTTTTTTATATTCTTACAAGATTTCTAAAAGATTTCTATTTTTCGAAACTGTTTAATTTTTATCTTATAATTTCTTATTTTTACAAAATTTTAAGTTTTTTTCTTCTTTTACTTTTTATATTTTTTCTTTTTTTTTATTTATCTTTTTATTTTTGGATTTTCTTTAATTTTCCTCTTTTTGTGCAAATTATTTAATATTATTTCACACAATTTCGTTATTATAACATTCACTAAACTTTTTATTTCATTGATTTTCATAATTGTTTCCATTTTTTCAAAAATAAATACCCCCATTTTGTTTGGAAATTCATTCAATTTTTTTCACATGCTGTCTTTTGGGAGATTTTTCGAAAATTTACTTATTCTTCTATAAAGTTTTTGGGTTTTATTTATTTTTCTAAATTTATTGTTAGACTTATTTTAAGTGTAATATTCATTATAAAAATGTGTTTAGTTTAATTTGCCTAAACTTTTTATTATTTTAATTTGTTAGATTAAGGATAAATTAAATTTATTTATTTTTCCTTCTTTTTAATTGTTTAGTTTTTATCTTATAATTATGAATTCTTGAAAACATTGATTTAGTGCTTTTATCTACATTTTTAAAATTTCCATGGTAATGAAGTACATAACGTAAAAAATTACGTTTTTTTTTTTCTATATTATCATAGATTTAACTCAGTACGGATAAAAAAAATGTTCCACACCCATATTTATATAATTGTTGCATAATATAAGGCTATAATAGCAATAAAAAAAAAATTTCGATTATAAGGATAGCCTTCCGCCCTCGATATTGCCAACATCATAAACGATTATAGGGACATTTTTTACCCTCCTTCGAGTGCCCTAAATTAGAAGAGTTAGGTTTTTTATTTTCTCTGGGTAATTATCAAAAAACCGATAAAAATCATTGATAAAGTTAACAATATCGAGGGCGGAAGGCTGTCGTTATTGGAAAAAACTGTCATTTTTATCGGTTTTTTGATAATTTCCCAGAGAAAATAAAAAACCTAACTCTTCTAATCTAGGGCACTCGAAGGAGGGTAAAAAATAGCCCTATAATCATTGATAAAGTTGGCAATATCCAGGGCGGAAGGCTGTCGTTATTGGCAAAAACTGTCATTTTTATCGGTTTTTTGATAATTTCCCAGAGAAAATAAAAAACCTAACTCTTCTAATCTAGGGCACTCGAAGGAGGGTAAAAAATAGCCCTATAATCATTGATAAAGTTGGCAATATCCAGGGCGGAAGGCTGTCGTTATTGGCAAAAACTGTCATTTTTATCGGTTTTTTGATAATTACCCAGAGAAAATAAAAAACCTAACTCTTCTAATCTAGGGCACTCGAAGGAGGGTAAAAAATAGCCCTATAATCATTGATAAAGTTGGCAATATCGAGGGCGGAAGGCTGTCGTTATTGGCAAAAACTGTCATTTTTATCGGTTTTTTGATAATTACCCAGAGAAAATAAAAAACCTAACTCTTCTAATCTAGGGCACTCGAAGGAGGGTAAAAAATGTCCCTATAATTATTGATATAGTTGGCAATATCAAGGGCGGAAGGCTGTCGTTATTGGCAAAAACTGTCATTTTTATCGGTTTTTTGATAATTACCCAGAGAAAATAAAAAACCTACCTCTTCTAATCTAGGGCACTCGAAGGAGGGTAAAAAATGGCCCTATAATTATTGATAAAGTTAACAATATCGAGGGCGGAAGGCTGTCGTGTTTGGCAAAAACTGTCATTTTTATCGGTTTTTTGATAATTACCCAGAGAAAATAAAAAACCTAACTCTTCTAATCTAGGGCACTCGAAGGAGGGTAAAAAATAGCCCTATAATAATTGATAAAGTTGGCAATATCCAGGGCGGAAGGCTGTCGTTATTGGCAAAAACTGTCATTTTTATCGGTTTTTTGATAATTTCCCAGAGAAAATAAAAAACCTAACTCTTCTAATCTAGGGCACTCGAAGGAGGGTAAAAAATAGCCCTATAATCATTGATAAAGTTGGCAATATCGAGGGCGGAAGGCTGTCGTTATTGGCAAAAACTGTCATTTTTATCGGTTTTTTGATAATTTCCCAGAGAAAATAAAAAACCTAACTCTTCTAATCTAGGGCACTCGAAGGAGGGTAAAAAATAGCCCTATAATCATTGATAAAGTTGGCAATATCGAGGGCGGAAGGCTGTCGTTATTGGCAAAAACTGTCATTTTTATCGGTTTTTTTATAATTACCCAGAGAAAATAAAAAACCTAACTCTTCTAATCTAGGGCACTCAAAGGAGGGTAAAAAATAGCCCTATAATCATTGATAAAGTTGGCAATATCGAGGGCGGAAGGCTGTCGTTATTGGCAAAAACTGTCATTTTTATCGGTTTTTTGATAATTACCCATAGAAAATAAAAAACCTAACTCTTTTAATCTAGGGCACTCGAAGGAGGGTAAAAAATAGCCCTATAATCATTGATAAAGTTGGCAATATCGAGGGCGGAAGGCTGTCGTTATTGGCAAAAACTGTCATTTTTATCTGTTTTTTGATAATTACCCAGAGAAAATAAAAAACCTAACTCTTCTAATCTAGGGCACTTGAAAGAGGGTAAAAAATGGCCCTATAATCGTTTATGATGTTGGCAATATCGAGGGCGGAAGGCTATCCTTATAATCGAAATTTTTTTTGTTTTAAGATTTCGAATGTGTTTATCGCTATTATAGCCTTATATTATGCAACAATTATATAAATATGGGTGTGGAACATTTTTTTATCCGTACTGAGTTAAAATCTATGATAATATAGAAAAAAAAAAAAACGTAATTTTTTACGTTATGTACTTCATTACCATAAATTTCCCAATTTTCTACTTTTTTGAAACCTTTTATTCCTTTATTTTATATTATGTGAATTTAGTTTTTAATCTTGTACTAAATATTCTGATTTAAACATCGTTCTTGCACTTCATAGAATTTCTTTTCTTTAATTTTTTTTTAAATTTCACAAAATTGAATTGATTCTTTTTATATTCAATTTGTAAAATAATTCTCTAATTTTTCTAATTTTAAAATTGTGTTCTCTTTAGTAACATATTTTAACGTTTTTTTTAATTATCTTCCTATTTATTATTTAAATTAAAAAAAAATGTCCGTAAATAGTTTACTTTTTTGAAAAGAGTTTCGATACTTTTTTGTATATAATTATGATACTGTTTCATTCTTGTGTTGTTTTTTTAATTTTTTTTTCATTTCTTTAATAAACTACTTACAAATAAACATTTGGAGATTTTAAATACTGGTTATATTTTTAAAAAAATCAATTCTTGATTTAAATCAAAAAAATCCGATTTAAATCAAATAAATCGGATTTTTTGGATTTTTAAAAAAAATCATGATTTTTATCAGCCCTGATCAACAATAATAATTGATTTTAAAAAATTTTAAAAACATTTTTTTAAACACCCTGTTTTAAAATTTATAATAATTTCAAAGGTATATTTTAAGCTCTGAAATAATTAATTCCTCAAAATCCCCTAAAATGTCCATTATTCGATTTAAGGAAATAAAAACTAGAATATTTAAGGTATATCTCTTGGTAATCAATAATTGTTTATTTTCACACATTTTTAAGCAATCAAACTTTCTCTTACATCACTCCTATACAAATTTTATAAGTTGATGCTGTTTTGATTTGTAGTAGCTTATTTTCTTCAAAAATAGATTATCTTCAAAATAACGGAATCGAATTTTAAAAAATTTGTACCGTTTTTCAAATATAATTATTTGTTTAAGCAAACTTGCACTTCATTTGTTAAACAAATAATTATATTTGAAAAACGGTACAATTTTTTGAAAATTCGCTTCCGTTAATTTGGAAGATAATCAATTTCTGAAAAAAGTAAGCAATAGCTTACTTTCTTAGATTTGATTATAAATCAAAATCGCATCAACTTAAAAAAAATTTTATAGAAGCGATGTAAAAGAAAAGTTTAATTGCTTAAAAATTTGTGAAAATAAACAATTATTAACGTTTCAAATTTTGTTTCTTAAAAAAGGATTTTTTCCTTCGCAAAAATATAGTTTCGAAAAAGTTTAGATCACTATTATTTATTTTTCTGATAGCCTGTATTTAACCTAGAGATACCATAAGCTTTCCTTTAAGATATATTTTTAAAAAACAGGGTGTCTACCGAAACATGATTTTCAAATTCCCGTCAAATTCCCGGTATTGCCGGATTTAAAATCACATTTTTCCCGGATTTCTTTTATGTATGATTAATAGCTATAATATTAAAAAATTATCGGTTAATAAGAAATATTAAGCAAATTGGGTATAAAAAGTCAATACACGTCTTTCTTAATTATAAAAATATAATATAATTTATTTTATGAACTTATCAGCCCACAATTCAAAATCGTGGATCCAATATCAATTGTCAAAGATAATAGAATTTTGAAAAAAATAATTGGAAAATGACAAAAATAATTGAAATTTGAAGTAACAAATTGAAAGATGACAAAACTAATTAAAAAAAAGGAAAAAATTAAAAATTCGAAGAAAAGACTTAGAAAATGACAAAAATAATTGAAAAATGGAAAAAAAAATTCTCCAATTAAAAAATTGGAGAAAAAATTGACGATTAAAGAAAATAATTAAATAATTGAAAAATCATAAAATTGGTAGAAATTTGAAGAAAATACTTAAAAAATGATAAAAATAATTAAATTTAAAAATAAAAGCAATTGAAAAATGAAAAAAAAATGAAAAAATGAACAAATTAAATGTAAATTAAAGTAAGCAATTAAAGAATCCATGCCAATAATTTAAAGATATAAGAAAATAAGTAAAATTTGGAGAAAGTAATAAAAAAATGTGGAAAATATTGATATTAATTAAACAATGACTAAATTAATTGAAAATTTTAAAAAACAATTAAAAAATGACAAAAATGATTTAAAATAGGAAAAAATAGTCGAGAAATAACAAAAATAACAGAGATTTGAAAAAAATAATTGAGAAATTACAAAAAATTTAAATTTGAAGATAAGACATGAAAAATAACAAAAATGATAAAAATTTGAGATAAATAATAATTGAATAATAACAAAACTAATTAAAAATTAATTAAAAAATAAAAAATTTGAAGAAAAGACTTGAAAAATGATAAAAACAATTAAAATTTGAAAAGAATTTGAGAAATGACAAAAATATATGAAATTTAAGTAAAAGATTAAAAAAATCATGAAAATTATTTAAAGATATAAGAAAATAAGTATAAAATTAGGAGAAAGTAATAAAGCATTGTCGAAAATATTGACAACAATATAATATAATTGAAAATGGTAAAAAATAGTCGAGAAATGACAAAAATAATTGAAATTTGGAGAAAATAATTGAGAAATCACAAAAAATTTAAATTGAAGGTAATACATGAAAAATAACAAAAGTAATAAAAATTTGAGATAAATAATTGAATAATGATATTAATAATTGATAACTGTTGTAAATAATTAAAAGAATGAAAGATTGTAAAAACAATAATTGAAATTTGAAAAAAATAAATGAAATTTGTAAAAAGTAATTGGCAATTGGTGTAAAGTATTTAAAAATTATTGATACATAATAATAAAATTATTGCAGAAAATTGCTGTAATTTGATGAAAATAATTGAAATTCGTAGACAAAAATTGAAAACTGTAATAAATTGAGAAATTCATGACCATAAAAAAAAAGATTGAAAAAAATTATTGAAATTTGATAAAAATAGTTTTTAAATGTCAAAATTAATAGAAATATGCAGAAAATAATTGAAAAATGATAAAAATAATTGAATAATAACAAAAATAATTGAAATTTGATGAAAAAATTGAAAGACGACAAAAGTAGTTGACAATGCTGGTTTAAAAGTTTTAAATTTGTAGAAATTAATTAAAAAACTTTGAAAGTAATTAATATTAGAGAAAACTAATTAAACGAATTTGAAAAATTATGAAAAAAATGTCCGACATATTGGTTAACGAATTAGCGGAAATTTTTATAAATTCCCGGATATAATTTTTTTCCCCGGCAATTTCCCGGGTTTTTCCCGGTCGAACTAAAATCCCGGCAAATTTCCGGTTTTCCCGGAATTCCCGGTGAGTAGACACCCTGAAAAAAATATATAAAGCAATGTGTTTCGAGATATTAGAATGATTAATTTTCAAACTACATTTTGTACATAAATTACATATGTTTGAATGGAATTCTTTTTAACACTGTATAATTTAAAAAAAATTCTTTTAAACTGCTAATGACAAAAGTAATTTGGTCATAGTAAGTAGAAGAAATAATTCTTTAAAAATTGTCTCAAATTGGCAATTGTTTCTGAAGAAGATCGTTTAGAAATATAATATCCCATATTTAAAAATCTTTCAGAAAAAATTCATTATTACAAAAACGTAACGAATAACTTGAATGATCATTTACCTTGATATCATTCTAAGTAACGTAGTTTTTCCTAAACCGTTTCGTCCAATTAAACCGTAACGTCTACCAAAGGCGAGAGTTAAATCTGCACCTTGCAATAAAATCCTATCACCATAAGCGACATCGAAATTTTCAATTCTAATGTCCTGGGTTTTATTTACAGATCCTTTCATTTCCATCTTACTTTCTTTTTTACTCATCATTTGGCTTGCACTTGCGGATTCTAAAGCTGGAACAGAATTGGTTATAATTCGAGTTCCCGACTGATCGACACCAGTTCGTTTTTCCTGTTTTTGCTGTAATTTGGCTTCAGCCTTTTCTAATTTTTTGGCGTCTACTTTCTGAAATTTAAATAATTTAATGTTTAATTCCTAATTTATTGATAAATAGATAAATAAATATAATTAATCAGACAAGAAAATACCATCACATCATCTCGTGTCGTAACCCAAATACTTTTTATCTGTTCAACTTGCTCCTCTAATGTAGCTGCCATTGATCCTAAATGAACCGGAGCATTCAAAACTTTATTTACACCATTTTTTCTATCGCTTGATCCATTTTGGGTCCCGTTGGTACCACCCTTCAACATTTCCAATAAGTTCTTGCATATTTGTCTAGAATTACAATTATCCAAAAATTAGAATTAAAAAAAATGTAATAATTACATAGTTAGTTAAGTAAATATTAAATCCTTCTAAATTCATTCTGCTTGACTAAAATTCTCAACTCTAAAAACAAAAAATCTTTTTTAAACATTCAATTCCATTAACTAAATCCTACAACTGAATTTAATTTTGAAAACAAAAATCTCTTTAGATATAACTTATAATCTGATACCTTTAGTACGGAAAATAAGAATATAAAAATATAAATTTATAGAAATCTCTTAAATCTTCAAATTATAAATAAAAATGATACTATATTCTTTTTGAAAAAAATTGTAATCATTGCACAAAGTTCCAAGATGCAATTCAGTCAAGAATAGAAACTTGTAAATTGATTGCCTTGATTGTAAAAAAAATTGATTGCAGAAGTATCGTAAATGTCAATTGTACTCACTAAAGTCAATTGAAAGCTTGGAAACGTTTAATTTATGAAAAAATATATGTACAGACCTAACCACGATTTCTGGTTTGTCAGCTACCTCGTGCAAAACTTGCCCGATTGCTTCATAAACCTCGTTCTCGTCTTCGAAATCATCTTTTGAACTGTCAAGAATTCCTGAAAGGAGTAAACCTTTCTATTAATCTCAAAAAAAATTGGGCATGGCTTGAAAGTTTTGAGGTTAGAATTTGCAAATTACCTTCCACATACTGATAAAGATCATCGTCAATTGTTGGAAACTGACTTTTAATATATTCGCCGCACACGGCCATTCCAAACTCAATATTAAATAAAATCAGAAATACACTTTGATTTAAAAATGCCGGAAATTTCAAATATACTTTTGAGGAGCGGACGTCAAACGTTAAAACTTCACGAACACATGTTCACGCCATTTTGAAAATGATAAATCTACTCTATAAAAAAATTAATTAAATAATCATGCTCTAAAATATAATAAAAGAGAACTTTTAAATTCAGATTAATTCCCGTCTTTTGTGCGTTTAATTTCAACTTTAATCTCAAGATTATCGAAAAAAAACGCCTGTTTATTTTGAAGGGAAACTGATTGCTTTGAGCGCCATTTTGGAGCTGTCAAAGTGACTCTTTACGTGTGTATTGACATTTGTTCATTATGTATTTCTTTGTGCAATGAATCTCTGATATATTCAAGTTATTTTCTTATCAAACTATCTCCGCGTTAACGGAGATGATTTCGGAAAAAGATCTCGACTCCAAGGATGATCGATAACGGGAAACAAAGTCAAAATACGAAAGCACTCAGGAATTTCAAAGGCTTGGTTGGCCATCATTAGCGATCTTTTTTCACGTCATTCCAGTGATTACCGTTTAGGTTAATCAATTAAGGTATCCTAATTACTTTCAAAATAGAAAGAATGGCGACTGACGTGGAAGAGTCCGATACAGATGATCACGATCGACCGGATCCTCCAAAACGCCAATGCACTCGTCCTGTCACGAATGTCGAACATAAGGAAGAATCGGTGATTTCCTTTCATTTTTCTCCATTGTTTACTAGCAGGTTAATTGGCCGGGTCATTGACCTTTGCTTTTAACTAATAGAGATCGCAATTCTTCAGTAACTAGGTCAGGGTTGAAATTGCTCAAGTAACTGTTTCCCAGTGCGATAATTACTGAATTTTGCAATTAAAAGCAAGTGTTTGATTAGTTATTCACAATAAAAGCGAATAAGTAATTAATGATAGGTATATATATCGTATCAAAGAATAAATTATGTTATCAATTACTTTTATAATTTATAATTTCGTCAACATAACCATGACTTTGATTATAGAACATTTTTTACACACGATAGGACCTTGAATGTTTTTATTATTATAATTATATATTATGAAACAGAAAAAAAACAACAAAATTAATAAGTCGCAACTTGAGAATTTTTTCTTTTAAAACAGTTAATTTAAATAAAATTTTTACTAATTTAAAATAAACTTGATAATAATCGAAGAGAAAACATTTTTAAAATAAATTAAAGATTGAAGGGCGTTTAAGTTTTAAGTCATTGATTAAGTTTAATATTTCGAAACTTTTTCAGACCTTAAGACGAGACAATGAGTGGCCAGTTGAAGAGACGGAAAATGAAGAATTTGACGAGGAAGAAAGACTAACAAGAGAAAAGCTGAGGGGATGGCAGGCCTTTCAAGTAGCAAAGGGTTTTGTGGACAATACTATAAATCGGGTGATGGAGCACTTTATAATGGCATCGGCTGGAAGTATTTTCTTGGAAGATCCTTGGATGCGATCTTTTCGTGGAGACGAGGAGATGGAAGACACTGCGGTGTCAATGGCGATTCAAAATCACGGATTAGTTCCCTCTAATCTGACACAACCCAGCTCTTTTTTTGCAGGAACAACTGTCAATCTTTTTAGCAGTGAAGAGTCGCCAATTTATTCTTTAAATTCGCCGTCAGTTTCGGACAATTTTTCTGGTTCAACGTCCAGTTCTTCTGCTCCAGCAACCTCTTCTCAGGTAGAAATCAGTCCGGAAAGAAACTGGATCGAAGAAAAAACTGATGAGAGCGATCAGGAACACGATTTTATCGAACGAGCTGTTGCTGAAGCCATAAAAAAGAAGGGACTCAGCACTCTCAGTGTCGATTATGGATAAAATTCCAGCTTCCGTCCAATATTACATCTTTATTTCACTGGTTCGTAATCAATATATCATCAAATCAAAATTCTGAATCAGAAAGGTAGTGAAAAACTATTTCATTATATTGGGGAAAAGAGTGGAGTATCTTAAGTTTAAAGTTTCGTGAATTTGATTAAAATAAATTAAATTATGTAGTAATAAAAGAGAAAATCTTCTCAAGTTTTATTTCAAAAGACATTTAGAAAGTAAAAAATGAAGTTAGCGAATCTGCTTTTGATGCAAAAATACAGTAGCTGAAATTTTTTTTAAATAATCAGCAAAATTTCTTATACAAGTATTTATTTTTTCACTATTCGAAAACAAATTTTTGCGCAAACAAGTTGCATGGCAAAAAACAGGTCACTAAAAGTTTATTTTAATTTATCATCAGAGTTGATCTTTATGAAAAAGAAAAAACTGGACTTTTTAATAGGGTGGTCGAAAAAAATTAAAGTCGGAATTTTAATGCTCTCACTCCCAAGGATTGTTCTATGTGGAAAAAAAATTTCCCCTGTTTTTTTTTGTTTTTAAAATAAAAAAATATTTATAGGTCGTTCAAAGCGTTCAAAGAACACCCAAACTAGGTGAAAATTATGTCCATTTCATGGACATTTCGCTTCCAAGTAAGCAAAATATTTTGATTTCTCATAGAGGAAACAATAAATTAATAATATAAAAGTTAATTGGAGAAATTATTAAAAAAAAGAATTTTTAATGCAAAAAAAATGAAAAAATATGAATTATTTTAGGAATTTTTTTTGATCAATTATAAAAGTTATACAGGCCAATTGATTCGTTTTGAGATAAGGAATATAAGCATGGAAAAAAATTTGTCAAAAAACTATTTTTTTTTCTATGAAAAAAGGTGCTCAGAAAAATTTTATTGGGTATTTTAAAAAATTCCTGTGTTCAAGTTTAGATATTCATGAGTTTAATAATTCATCCAAATTTTATTGAAATCCGTTAAAGCGTTTTCGAGATATCCTGGCGACAAAAAACGCTATACACACATGCACACACACACACACACACACATCTTAACATTTACTTAAGAAAGAAAATTTACGCTTTTTAGGTGAAAATGAGTTGATTTAGACTATTTTTAGAAAATCGAAAATCTTAACGATCACAAAGAAAATCAAAATGTAAAAGTCCAAAAATAAGCGTTAAAAATATTTCTTACTACTTTTTGACAATTTTTTGCACAATTTTCAATAAATAGCATAAATATAGACTTTTACCAATTGTTATATGTGGGTGATTCTTCTAAAAGTACTCCTTTTATATTTAAATTTTAAAACAAACTTTTTTTCAGATAATTTAAATTTCCTTTTGCAAGATTACTTAAAATTATATTAAAAAACTTTATATACTGGTTCGCAAAATTAATTAATAAGAATTTCAATTTTAAATAATATTTACTTAAAAATTGCTAGGTAACCAAAAAACAATATTTCAGATATTATTTCTATGAAGATTTAATTCTTTTTTTTGTAAAAAGTTAAATACATAAATTTTATTAATTTTATTTTTTAATAGAAAAATTGATTTAAATGTTACAAACATACCAAAATTTCCACTTCATTCCAATAGAAAAAAGGTTAACTCGTTGAAAACATTGAAAATAAACATTAAAAATAAAAGAAATCTCAGTGCTTTAAAAAAAGGCTTTGGAGATGAAAAGCTTCGGAAATGAAAAAATCATAATTTTTTTATTTTTATAAGAAATAAGGTGGAATTGAAAGATAGTTTTCAGTTATCCATAAAAATATTTTAGCAAAATTTTATTTCATGATGTTAATACTCAAAATATTTCAGTTATTTACTAAAATAACGAAGCTTCGGAGATGAATTTTAATTTTTACTCGCTGGATTTTTTTAACTGTGATAATTTATAAAAGCAACATTTGTTCTTTTATTTATAAATTATTGTATAAGAGAAAAATAAACTATAAGCTCTTAAATTTATTCTAACATGTTTTAAAAGATTAAAACCTAAAACCTAAAATGAAAGACAAAGTTTAAAGACTTTTTTTTTATCTAGAAAGTAGCAGTCTACAAATTTTAAACCTTCAGATAAAACTGAAAAAAGCATTTAAGTTACTGAAACTATTTTTAATAATTAAAATGAATACAATAAGGCTTTAAAAAATTTAATATAGTCATAAAAGTCGTGTTGGAGACATACCAAGAAGGCTTCGGAGATGTAATATTTTTAGTGTTTATATTGATTTGGTTCAGGCAAATGGCTTAATTTTTTCATAATACTAAGTAAACGTTAAATTTTAAATAAGAATATTGACAATAATTATTACTGTATAGTTTTTGTTAAATTAATCGAGACATCCAAAAGGTCACTTTCAGAAGAATCACCCATATAACTTTTATAATTGATCAAAAATTCCTAAAATAATTTTTTTTGAAATTAAACAATAATAATTTGTTTAAACAATTGGTAGTATTGTTATGTTTAGTTTGTTGTTGGTAATTGGTATAATTCAGCTTAAAAAGTAGCAAAATTAAGAAAAAATTGCAATTCTATAGGTTAAATTGATAAAAACTTGAAATTAACAATAATAATTTGTTTAAACAATAGATACAATTGTTATTTTTAGTTTGTTGTTAATAAACTAAAAAAAAGTTTATTAAAAAATCTTAAAAAGTTGCAAAATTTAGAAAAAGTTATAACTCTATAGCTTAATTTGATGAATAGTTGTAAATAAACAATAATAATTGGTTTAAACAAATTATCAATTACATAAAACAATTGTTAAAAGTCAATATTTTTATGCTATTTATTAAAAATTGTGCAAAAATTTGTCAAAAAAAAATAGTAAAAAATATTTTAAACGCTTATTTTTGGATTCTTGGGTGTTTTTTGGGGGAGCCATAAAAATTATTTAATTTTAAAAAATGGTTTAATAAACAATTTGCCATTATTCTTTGAAGACTCCTAAGGAGAAACAGAGTTTGTTGATTAAAAAATATTGAATTTAAGGATTCTATTCTATTTCTATACGAAAATTTTTTTTTTTACCATGCAAAAATTAAAATTCCGACTTTACTTTTTTTCCAAGTATTTTATGATCACCCTACTCTTTAATCTTCAATAATTTATTATTAAATATAAAATTTAATAATTCATAGAAGTTGTAGAGAAGATGTTTTTCATATTATAAACAATCGATTATTTTCACCAAATTTATGAAACTTTCCAAATCCTGTATCCTATCAAATTTCCTAGATCTAAATATTAAATAGATCTGATAATAATGTTTAATTTTCGTCAAAATGAAACTATTAATGCTAAGAGTCTAGTCCTATCCACAATGTGCAATTGGACAGATTCAGTGAATTTTGAGAATTTTCCTTTTTTTAATAGTAACGTAGATTTAAAAACTGTAGAAAAGATTTTAAAAAAAGACAAATTAATACTGAAAAAAAAGAATCCAAACGCACATTATGATGTTCTTTTAAGTACTACGAAAGAAACTGTAAGTCTCATATCGCTTTTTTTTATAAGTTAGATGCCAAAAGGGCAGTGCCAGAACAAAATAAATTTTAATTCTATAATGATCATTTACGCTGTAAAGATTATTGAGATAAGTCGCAAGCTACGGTATTATTATTAATAATAATAAATCAATGTTCCTTTAGCGAACTTGCTTCGTGTTGTATCGAATACATATAAGACTTCAGCTTTGTCGACATTAGTAGTAAGATAAAATTTAAATATTGAACAAAAGTTGTAATATCTCAAATAATTTTAGAGAGAAAAGACAATTTTTTAAGCTGTTCGTATATCATTCCATTAATTTTTAAATTGTAACCACATTTAATTAGAAGACTATTTTTTTTGATAATTTACTTGTTATATATGTGTAAGTCTTAGATGCACTTTTTTTAAATTAAATTTTTACAAATTTAAAATTCAATGTGAAGTTACAATTTATTGTTTATAATTTCATATATTACCAAATGAGTTCATTGTCTCACAAGAGAATAAATTATATATATATATATATATTCGTATTTAAAAGTTTAGTATTTTACGAGTTTAAGGAAAAATATATTATTCCAATTTCATAATAATTATAATATTATTTTGATTAAGAGATACCTTTAATTATCTTTTTTGTTTAAGATAATTAGTGTAGTAAGACTTTAAATTTATAACTCTTTTACAAACAATTCCAATTTAACAATAAAAATAAATTTTTTTGTAACTCGGTAACTATTTAAAATGCCTTTGTAATAGAGGATTAACATTGCAAAATATTAGTAAATAAATATATATTTATGGATTGATAGCCTTTCCTATTTTAAGCAAGACACAAAGATACTTAGTAAAACTGTGTAAATATTTGCTAAAATTTTAAAATAGAAGTGACGCTAAATAAAAGAAAATTTTTAAAACTGAATACTGAAACTCCGTGAAATGAAAAGAATTCAAACATGTGCATGTTTGAATTACACATATTGTATCTTATAATACATCTCGTGTAATAACTGTGATCTATATTGTTTAATATCAAAAATAAAATATTTGCAAAATGGTAATTTGTCTTGTTATTAATAATTTAGAGTTTTTATTTTATTTTAATTATTCTAGTTTTATATTAGAGATTTTATTAGAATTATAAATTTTGTATTAGTTTTTCTCCCGTATAAAAGCTTTTGTAAATTAATTAGTTTTTTCTAGCGTTTTTACTGAGGTAATTAGAAATATTTTAAATATTACTGAAACAAGTTTAATAATAATTTATCTGAAAATAGTAACTCTAAATAAATTTATTTCCCTAGTTTTCAACTAATTAGGATAACTTTTTTCATTTAAGATAATTTTTTTTCAATCTATATTTGAATCTATCTATATTAATTGATTTAAACGTAAATTACTACAAGCTTCAATTTAACCAATATCCAATCATTTTAGTTTTTAATCGATCTCAATTTTAATTAATCTAAATTTAAATTGATTTTCCCGAATAATTTTTTTTATTAATCCTAATGTAATTTGATTTAATTCTAATTTATCAAAATGTTGCATTCAAAGTTTAACCGATTCAATTTTCAGTTGCTTCTTTTAATCCAAATTTGGATCAATTTTATTAGCTCAAACTTTTTAAACATTTTAATCAATTCTAAATTTCATTAATTCAATTTTAATTGATTTTAAAAGGCATCATTTTATAATTTCAGTCGATCCTAATTTCATTCGATTGAAATGTTAATTTATCAAAATCCAATTAATCCAAACTTTAATTAAACTAAACTTAAATTTTACTAATTTTTAATCGATTCGAATTTCAAGTTAATGAAATTTGAATTAATTCAAATATTTCAGTTAATCCCTATTTAAATCAACGTAAATTCTAATGAATTCAAATTTAATTTAATCTAAATTTTCATTAATCATAATTTCAATTTATGCAAATTTTATTCAATACAAAAATATACAAAATATTTATGATTCCAAAAATATATCTGATGCACTTATATTATAAAATTATATGAATAATATTTTAATAAATAGTTTGTTTTCAAATTAAATGATTCAAATCGTAACATTTTGTGTTTCATAGACAAACTTTAAAAATAATAAAATTTATAGTTATTTTTTAAAACATGTCAATCAGATAAAAAATAATAAATTAGACCAATGTGTTTAAAATAAATAATAATAATGATCGAGATTATGCTTTTTGACTAAATAGTTATGGAAATCTATTGGAATTCTCGAAAGTCAATCGATAATTTTACACAATCAATAATTATATAAATAACATTACTAATATTCAAATTAATATAATTAACTTTATTATCCATATAAAATTAACCCTGAATGTTGATTTAAATTTTAATTAAGTATGTAATGGATTTTCATCAAAAGAAATAATATTTTGAGACAGTTATAATGATAAGTTCCGAGATCTGGGAAAATAACTGTAACAGAAATTATATGTCATTGTCCTCTGAATTCAAAATTTGTAAGCAATTGAAAAATGACTGATATTAAATATAATGTAATATAATTATTTCATAGAAAGTTATAGTTAATAAACAAAGTAGTAAATTCGTTCTTCTTGAGTTACAATTTTCAGATTTTTTAATTGTTTTACTTAAAAAAAAGGTCATTTATAAAATTGTGGCAATCTTTATAAGAAGCGTACTTGAAGAAATAAACTTTAATTAGTTTATTTTGGGTCATTCTGTGATTTTTAAATGAATATTCGCCCAATGTTTTAATGTCTTTCATTATTTGCCAAACTGTGTTTATGTGCACATTTAATAGCTCAATATTTATAGTTTTTCGAGGATTTTTTCAGAACAAGGTTTTGGGCATCCTTCATTTTGAAACTCATCAACTTTGTAAATTTTTTACTAATTGGTATAATAGCTGCCAAAATGTTCCAAATTTGACCAAAAATGTTTATTTATAGATGTGTCCAATTAAACCCATTATAATGTCAGGGCCAAATCCGTAAGTGCTGTAAAAGAAATAATAATGATTAACAATTTTTTAAAAATATTTTTCAAGGGAACACATTTTTTTTTAATTGTTTCTACATCGATATATTGAAATCATTAATCGTAATAACTAAAATCAATTATATATATTGTTTATAAATAATATATACATTATATAATTATTTTAATGTTATAAAGAATAATTACATACAAAAATAAAATAAATTACATAAAAGAAATAACTTAAAACGTATTTTAAATTAATTTTTGCAATTTTATGAATATTTACGTTATATAAAAAAATCCTATTGGAATATTGGATACATTCCTGGCCTCTTCATTAATTTAATGAAAACGGATGTAAAAGGGAATGTATTGATTTTATTCGAGTTGAAGAAAGGGATACATGTGCAGAAGCGAGTTTGCGAAAAATAATTATATATTCATCATTATATTCTTTTACGAAAATTAGTATTTTAATAAAAAAATACAAAAAATATCGAACAATTTCTATTAAAAAATGATAGAGACTGAGTACCTAATTCGAAATTTAATAACAATCTTTCCTTTAAAAAGTTATAAATAATCTATAGTGTATAGATTACACAAATAACCCGAAATTCGTGATTTTTCAAAAAAAGAGGATTGTTCAGAAAATAGATAAATTCAATTTTTCTAATTCATTATTAGAAAATGATTCTGACGTATTTTTTAAATATCAATATCTTTTAATATATTGTCATTGCGTGAACAAGCTGGAAGGGAGAAGCAAAAAGAAAAGAAAAAGAGCATTTACCAGGGATAAAGGAAAAGGGAAGGGGAAGCTGCTCCTGGAGGGGTTTCATTTCATCCCGAAAAATGAAGGATTGCAAAGCAGGTGGTGGTAAAACCTTTAACAACCAAGAAGAGAGGAAAAAGGGAAAAACTTCTCCATGTTTCACAATGTTAAATTTCTCAGAATTAATGCAAAATTCTGCAATTATTACCGACAATTTTTATACATAATTTCAAACAAATCTATTTTAACAATACCAGAGATTAGATTATTGCCTCTTGTTTTTATGCACAGGAAAATAAAACTTTATTAAAATGTTTTTATAAACTATTCTTGATTTCGATTTAATATCAAATTAATATATGCTTTTTTCTGCAACTAGAAGCAAGAATTCCCAATACGTACCTATAAAAAAGTATACTTATTTTTCAAAAATAAGTCAGTTTCACAAATTAAAGGTCTATAGCTGTTCTAACAAAGAGATATTTTGTTAGGATTATAAAAGTAGCTTGTGGAGAATTTACAGTCACGAAGCAGTAAAATTCTCCAAGCAAAGTTCTTTTAAATACTTAATTGCTTTTCTGGTAAAATTACCTTTGTAATAATATATAACCTCAAAAGCGAGTAATGTTTATAGGGGGTGGGGGTAAATCGGGTGTGCGAAAATGTGAAAGTGAGGGTCGGGGGGGCAGCTGGCACCGAATAGTGGGGGTCGGGTGTTAGGGGAAATTTCGTGCAGCGACGTAGGGGAAAAAGCACGAAGACAGGCGGCCACGCCGAACGGCCGAAGAAGCGCGAGTATCGTCTAGAAAACGTTAATGTCGAATTTCCGCGCTGATTTTTGTGCTATCGTTGATATTAGTGAGTGACTCCGTTATACCCGGCTTCTCTACAGCTGGTGAATATGGCGTCCGATGAGGAAGTTGACGAGAATTATGCGGGTAAGTGTTTCGAGGACGAGCGGCATACTCTGCCGGAAAGTTGGCCCCGCACGCAGGACGCGCGCTTTTTGTATGATGGCTGCCATGTCAATTGGTCCCGTGTAATTTTTTCGTCACCATTCACAGCGACAAGTTTAAACATTACGTTTTTCAATTTCCCTCAATATCCCAAGTTTACTCGGAAAAATTGTACGATTCGAATGACTGGTGAAACATAAAAGCCCTCGGAACAATAGAGACATAATCGGAAAACTTTTAGGGTTAACCTTTCATTTGTCAAATTGTAAAAATTTATCTAAAGTACGTTTACTTTTTTTGATCAATGTGACTTTTTACAAAATTGAATCTTGTTATTTACAAATTAGAAATTCTAGAAACTTGACATTGCTTTGTGTGAAACACCACATGACAGAAGACCCTTTCACGTGTTTTGATATCTTAAGAAATTTCGGAGTAAAATTGAAAATGGGATAATAGAAGTAGAGAAAAAATGTCAGTTTTATAAGAGATGTTGTTTTTGTTATTTACAAATGTCATTTTGGGGTATTTGAAAAGAACTCTGGTTTAGAATTGAGGTTTTTAAAATTTTTGTTTCCGTTTTTTAAAGAGCTGAAAAAGTGTAATGTAATTAGTGAAGAATTCTTAGGTACTCGGCGTTCAGCCATCTGGTAGCGTTGTGTACGTTTCGTTTATGTTTAGCATTACTGGTATTTGTATTCGTATTCCCTTGCCGGTTCAGAATGTTTGATTCTGATCCATGTGTTTTACTCTGATTAGTGGTAACGTTCTCTTTTTGACATTCTGCAAATTGGGAAGGTGACCAAATTTTGTATCAATTGGTGATTATGATGATAAGATTATGAGCGTAAAAGATTGGTATCAAGAGTACGGTATGCCCTTCCAAAGAAAATGGCGGCGCACACTCTCACAAAGCATTCACCGTACGCGGATTAGTTCTGAGACAATTTTTCATGTTTACGTGAATTATTTTCTCAAAGGCTTTCAGCGTCCTTTCGCTTTTCATCTGCTGAAATTAGATTGAATTTGTGATTATTGGCGGATTTTTTTCAATTAGATCTCATTTTATCTTTAGGAGTCTACGTAATTCATAAATAATTCTATGAATAAAAATTGTATTCGTATATGTTGGTAGATATATGTTTTCTGCATCTATATATACATTACTATCCTTTCGTGTAGAAACGACGCGATTCTCACCGAGACTTTTCCCTGTATAAATTGGATAATACCATTTCTGGAATCTTGATTTTTATTTTAAATTATTTTTTATATCTTGATTTTAATACATACGTAGCTTCTCTACAATGATTTGATTTTTATCTCGTTTTGTAAGATCCAATCTCTTCCTCATTTTAGAATAAATTGATTTTTAATGAGTCTAAAAGTACTTTTGAACGTACCAATGAAATTTTTATTTATTTCGGGATAAAATTTGTTTTAGACTTTAATTCACCTTGTGGAGGTAATTTTTAACTGTATTTAAATTCAAACGAAAAATGTTGATAAAAATGCTCAGTTCTTGGGAACTTTAGATAATGAAATATTTTCGTATTGATATCTTGTAAAATGTTAATCCTGGTGAACTTCCTAAATGTTGAAGAATCGCGAGAGTATTGATATTATAAAGTAAAATTTATTCAATTTTGTGAGAATAAAAATTATCTTTGTACAAAAAATTAATTTACTTGCAAAACTGGATAAAAATTAGATTTGTATTGCATTTTTTTTCAAAACGAACTCTATTTGTGAGAAACTTTTGAAAAGTATGTAATGTGAAAGGATTTTAACATAAAATTTATGTTCATTTCAATTAATTATTTTCAGCTGAAGATGAATTAGAGGAATCCAGTAGTGTTGTGCAAACTGTTGGTCAACAAGTAGATGGTTCATCAGAAGCTGAAGAATCCCAGAGACAGGTAATTCTTTTTTTTTTTTTTTTCATATCTATGTAAAACAAATCTCTAAAATTACATCTCTTTATATTTAAAGGAGGAAGACGATGATTACGAGCCGGAAGAGCGTAAAAAGAAAAAGGGAAAGAAGCGAAAAGCACGAGGTGAAGATAAGAAAGGAAAGAAGAAAAAGAAAAAGAAAAAATCAGATTCTGGAGACGTAAGTTGAATTTTACAAAGAAAATATTTCCAAAACAATCTATACTTGAGTAAACGATCTAAAATGGACCAAATTCTTGTTTTTAAAAATACTAGATAGAACAGTTTAGAATTTTTTTTCTTTTTTCAGGAAAGCGATTTCGGTGGAGGAGACAATGCAGACGGAGCTGGTGAAGATAGTGATTTCGCAAGCAACCAAAAAAGCAGAAAATCCTCCTCGAGAAAATCGTCTAGCCACAATACTTCAACTAGTGCTCAAAATCAAGATCCGTCTGGGGGAATGCCGACAATTGATGAAGTGTGCAACACCTTCGGCTTGACTGATGTACAAATTGATTATTCAGATGCCGATTATCAAAATTTAACCACGTACAAACTGTTTCAACAGCATGTTAGGCCTCTTTTAACAAAAGAAAATCCCAAAGTACCAGCACCAAAACTTATGATGTTGGTTGCTGCAAAATGGAGAGTTTTCTCCGATAAGAATCCGCACATGCAACCAGAAGCTGAAGTGTCGTCTGGTAATCTCGACGAGGAAATCAAACCAACGAGGTCGAGTCGTGGAGCTGCTGCTCAAGAAGTTGAGGAGGATGAGGAGGACGAAGAAGACAGTGAATTTTATAAACGAAAATCTCGAAGTTCTAGGGCCAGGAAAGGCAAAAAGGCCTCCAAAGTTCCTACTTTGAAGATCAAGCTGGGAAAACGCAAACGAGCCAGTTCTGTAAGTAATTACTGTAAATTATTGAATCGGAAATTATGTTAGGGTTGCCACGTGTCAGGGAAATTATTAAAAAATGCTGGAAAAATGTAAAATTAGTGCAGAGCTTAAATAACAGGCTTCACAAAAGCCTAAAAGTCCTCTATTTGGAAATTTTGTTCCTTCATATCCCCTATTTTTCACAAAAATCTATTTAAAATGGTATCTGGTGATTCAAAAAATTAATGGCAATTTAGTAAATGAAGATAAAAACTGGAAATTTATAGAAAGATTAGAAATTTTTAAGACTAGATTTTTAAGTAGTGTGGAAATTTTTAAAAAATTCCAGGAATTCGTAGATAAAAACGGGTGATTCTACTGAGAATGACACTTATATTTACATTTTAAAACGGATTTTTTTTGTACCTAGGATTATTCAGAATAATATTTAAAAACTTAATTTATAAGTTCGGGTAGACTGTACCCAAGAAAATATTTTAAGGTTAAAGTAAATTATTTAAAAAATAATAATATAAATGAAACTGAAGAAAATGATCAATAAATTGAAGAATGTAACTGAAATTTGGAGAAAATTTAAATTCAAATTTTCTTCAACAATTCAAAATTTAAGAAAGCAATTGAATTGACTAAAATAATTGAAATTTTGAAGGAATTTATTGAAAACGGATTAATGTAATTATGAGTAATGAAGAGTATGACTGAAGTTTGAAGGGAATAATTAAAAATTCAAAAAAATTATGGAAAATAATTCAAAATTGAAAGAGCTATTGAAAAGTGACAAAAATAATGTAAATTAAAAAAAAAACAAGTGCAAATAAAGTTTGAGTGGAATCGCAGAAACAATATAAAAATAGATAAGGGAGATTGTAAATATCAATTACAAAGATTGAATAAAGTAACAGTAAATTCAATAAAATATTTAAAGTTTAAAAAAATCAAGAAATTAGGAAAATAATTGTAAATTGTAAAGAAATTGCTAAAAATGTGAAAAATTTGATTGAAATAGGAAAACAATAATTGAGATTTTAAGAAAACAATTGATAATCACGAAAATAATTGAAATTTAAAGATAATTATTTAAATTTATAAAAACATTATTTTAACTTGAAGAAAATAACACGAAAGTAAAAAAGAGTAGAGAATATAAAATAATTAAAAAGGGTAGTACAATTAAAATTGCAGAACATAATTACATCACTTAAAGAATTTAACAAAAAATTTTTAAAAAATAATAAGAAATAAGGGAAAAAAGTTTTTAAAGTTAATAGTTTAAAACTGAAGAAAATAATTGTAAAATTCAGAAAATAATTACAAATTCAAGCAAATAATTAAGAATTGAAGAAATAATTGAAAACTAAAGAATTTATTTTTAAAAATTGTAAAATGTAAATGAAATTTGAAAATAATAATTTAGAATTGACGAAATTGAAAATTTTTAAATTCAGAAACATTAATAGAGATCTGGAAAAATTGATTAATAGAACTTAAGTTCGGAGAAAATAATTTTAAATTGAGAAAATTAAAGGAAATTAATAAAAAATAGAAAAATATCATTCAAGTTTGAAGAAAATAATTCAGAATTGGAAAAAAGTAATTCCAAATTGAAGAAAATAATTGAAAAGATAAGAAACGACCTTAAAATTGATTAATAAACAATTCTTAATATTTGAAACCAACTTTTTTTATGTTACAATATTAAACCTAATATAAATATTAAAAACGCTACTCAAGTACTTTGTAATATATTATTTCAAAGTTTCAATCTATAATTTTCATTTTTAAAAATTTAATTCTAATCTTGTATTCTTTACCTAATTTGAAAAATTGAATTGAAAATGGTTCAGAGTTCACAATCTAAAAATTTTGGGTAAAAAGAAAGTAAAAAATATTAGATTTTGATAACTTCAGTTAGGTTTATTAGCTTGTTTTTTTTTTTCTTCAAATTTATTCAACTTTTTTTTACAATTTTGTTCATTTTGTTCAAAGCGATTCAAAGTTCACAATCTAAAAATTTTGAGTAAAAAGAAAGTCAAAACTATTTGATTTTAATAACATCAGTTAGATATATTAGCTTGTTTTTTTTTTTTTTTTTTGCAAATTTATTTTATTTACAATATTTATTTTTTTACAATTTTGTCTATTTGTTCTCAAATTTATTTAATTTTTGATAAAATTTCTAGATACTATGACTTTTCATCAAAATTAGTTTTTAAAACTGTTTTGAAAATGTGTCTGGTGTAAAAACAATTTGTTTCATTTATTTTATTATGTTATTTACAATTTCTTTTTAAAGTTTCTTTATTTTGTGAATAATTTCCTAAACTTTTTCATTTTTAAAGGCAGTTTTCATTCTTTTATATGATTTTTATACATCTTTTTGTATTTTTTGAATTTATTATTACTGTTTTTTATCTTGTAGTTTGTTTTCCACTATTTCTTCTTTTTTAGATGTTATCCATTTTCAATGTATTGATTTATTTTTATTTAACTTTATTTTATCTATTTCAATATTAATTGGTTCCAATTTACTAATAATCCGAACTTAAATTTATCCAATTTTCAATCGATTCAGATTTCAATCGATCCGAATTCTCATTCCTTTTCAGATTTTTTTTATCTTTTACAAAATTCGCTTAAAAACAAATTCGAAGAATGATAATTCGTCTAGAAGAAAATTCTATGTAATAAAAATCTAAAAAATGAAAATAATAACAAAGTAATGAGTTTTACAACTTATTTTTGCGTCCTAATTTTTTTGCTTTTTTAAAAAAAATTAAAAATTTAAATAAATGTGACCGGAAAATACAAGAAAACGACTCGAAATTTACAATCATAAAATTTACCGTCACCTTGGCATAGTTTACGTATTTTTAAATAAATAAATATTATTGTTCACATTAATCATTCTGCACATATTTTTCTCAAACTTGTTCATGAGACATAATCTTATGTAACAAAATAACCATTTAATAGATTTTTTTGTAAAACTTCTGTTTAACATAATTTTATTTGATTGAACTGTCGTTTGACACAATTTTTACTTTTCTTATTTTTTCAATAAAATGTCTATTCCAGTTTCAGGGAGGGAGATATATTGATATTGGGGGCCTGAATTATAAATAATTTACCTTATAAGTCAATTAGTTTGTTCATATTATTTTCTTCAGCCTTTAAATTATTATCATGAATATTTAAATTTATTACACAAGTTTTAATTTATTTTTGTAATTTTTCAATTATTTTCTAAAAATTCCAATTGTGTTCTTCAATCATTAAATTATTGGCAGGAACATTGAAATTCTCTATACAAGTTTCAATTAACTTTTGTTATTTTTCAATTATCTTCTTTAAATTTCATTTACATTTGTCATTATTCAAGTATTTTTGTCCTTTTCCAATTATTTTCTTCATATTTCTATTATTTTTGCCTTTTTAGAATTATTTTCTTAAAAATTCAATTATTTTATTCAATTTTTTTTATTGTCATGAATTTTTAATTTTCTTACGGCAGTTTTCAATTATTTTTTTCTAATTTTAATCATTTTCTTTATTTTTTTTATTATTATCAAGGTTTTCTTAATTTTTTACAACTTTTTCAATTATTGTCTATAAATTTTTAATTTTTACACCAGCTTTCAATTATTTCTGTCATTATTCAATTAGTTTCTTAAGATTTTAAATGTTTCGTCAATTTTTCAAGTATTGTCTTTAAATTTGTACATTTTTACACCAGTTGTCAATTATTTTTGTCAATTTTCAAATATTTTTAACATTTTGGAATTATTTTCTTCAAGTTTTATTTATATTATTATATCTTCTTGAAACTTCCATTATTTTTTTAATTTTTTAACTAAAATTGTCTAAAAAGTTTAATTTTTACTCCAGCTTTCAATTATTTATATTGAATATTAATATTAATATTATATTTATTTATATTATTATTCTTCAAATTTTAATTATTTCGTCAATATCCTAATTATTGTACTCAAAACTTTAATTCTTTACACCAGTCTCAATTTTTTTTCAAATTTTAATTATTTTTGTCATTCTTCAATTATTTTCTTGTAACGTCAATTACTTTTCTCAAATTTCAATTATTTCGTTTCAATTTTTTAATAAAGTCTTCATTTTTTGATTTTTAATCAATTTTTAAATTGAATTATTTTTGTCATTTTTCAATTATTTTCTTCATATTTCAATTATTTTTGTCATTTTCGAATTATTTTCTTCTGGAAATCAGGGAAAATGAAAATGGAATTCTTGTGGCAACTCTGTATGTTTTTATTAATTGAAATATTATTAAAAATTATATTATTGATTATTATTTTGTAGGATGAGGAAATTGAGAATGCAAGCGTCGGTTCTATGCGAGATTCGGACGTGGAGTTTGAGCAAATGATCGCTGATGATGAACCAATTGCTGAAGAAACCACGAAAGGTACAGAAGAAGCCAATGCTGAAGTACCAACAGACCCTCCAGTTCGCAGAAAGGCCAAGACAAAGATTGGCAACAAAAGTAAAAAGAAAAAGAAGACGAAAACGACATCTAAATTCCCGGATGGAGAGGAAGGTCTCCAGGTAGAGTTAAGCTGCTTACGGCTTGTGCGTTCGTTGCTGTTACAAGCTGCTTTCAATAATTGGCTGTGTTTATTATTTTCTAGATGAAATATTCAAATTTCTGACAAATAGGAAAAATTGTTCTATTTCAAGCTTTTTGGCTTACTAATCATTGGCGGTATTTTGGAATTCCCAAGATGCCGGTTTAAATTTCTTTTAATAGCTCTTTAGCGATATTAAAGATGCATGATTACAAAAAATTTATACTGATGATTATTAACAAATTAGATACATTGACAATTTAACAATTTAGTTATACTCTTACTTAACCATCTAGATTTTCAGTTTACTTGACAATTTTGTTACGCAGTAATTTACCAGTTTAATTATTAAATTAAAAATCCAGGATTTCAAAATTTTTAATGCAAAAATTGAAATCAAACAAAAAGAACGCATATCCTTGGTTGCTTATCTCTGCCTCAATAATTTTAAAATTTCCATTTTTAATGCCGCATGTGCTAAACTTAAAGTAGCTTATGGCATTATATAGAAATGATAATTTCTCGAAGCTATTTTCAGATTTGCACGATATGGGTATTAATTTTTAATAAGATTTTCACCTAGAATAACCAAAAAATTGCTTTTATACAGACTGACCATCAGGATTATTGTGAAGTTTGTCAACAAGGCGGTGAGATTATTCTTTGTGACACTTGTCCAAGAGCTTACCATCTTGTTTGTTTGGAACCTGAATTGGAGGAGACTCCAGAAGGAAAATGGAGTTGTCCTCACTGCGAAGGAGAAGGTAAATAAATTTTAATTAATTACAGATATTGTTAAAAGTCTGTGTAGAAAATACATCTGTGGAAAGATATTTATTCTCTTATTTTTTTACCTTTCGTTATTAAAGCTACTCGGAAAAGTTAAATTAATTTGATATTTAATTCTGATTATTTTAAAATTCTAATTGAATCCTGTTAATAGATTTGTTGGTAATGTTCTTAATTCATATAATATTACTTTTCCGGATGGTACTTTTATCATAATACGGTAAAAAGTGTTCTTTTATTAAATTTATTTATGAATCCTTTTATTTCCACTGGTGTAAAATTTGTATTGTACCTATATTCCAATTTCTAGATAATATAATATTCAAAAAGTGTAAAATAGTTTCTATTGAGTACACTTGTAAATTGAATATTTTGTTTATATAATTCTATGGTTCTCTTTAAATTATTTAGTTTGTGAACAAAAATTTAATGAAAAAAAAACGTCCTTATTTGTTTATTTTTAAAAATTATTTAGCTTGCAGGCATCACAAATATTGTAAATTAAAACATGATTTATTTATTTATTTATTATTTGTCATTTTTATTTGGGAAAGGAGGAAATGCAGTTTATCTTTTTTAATTTTCTGATTTTTTTTAGATTCGCTCATCTTTTTATAAATTAATCTGATTTATTTTCACATTTTTTTTTTCTTTCGCAAACTTAATCTTTTTCATAACATTTTTAGATTTTCTTGATTTTTCTAAAATTGTTGTTAGCATCTTTTAATCCATCCAAATTTGTAACGCCTAGAGGTGCCAATTTTTCTTTAGCTTAATTTGGGCATATAAAATTATCTTATAATGTTAAAAATTAAAAAAATTAAAATTTAGACATGTTTAAAATTTTTATTTTCGAAAAAATGAAAATTTTTAAAAATCTATCTTCCACAATTTTTATTATTTTCTGTCGCCAATTTTTTTACTGGCTTTTTTACAATTCTGAATAAAATTACGCATGGATATTAAAAAATGTTATTAATAAAAAAATAAAATGTGTCTTTTTATGTCAAAAAACTTTATTTTTCAATGTTTTACAATATACTGCAATTCTAGACCCAATATTATGCCAGAAAAAAAATTGATACCCTTTAGTAACAAGTTGAAATTTTGTTCTCTCTTATCTAAAATATCTAACTTCTACAATTTTCAATTTTTTTAACGCCAATTTTTTTACGGTCTTTTTTTTACAATTTTGAAGAAAAATTGAAAATTCTAAAACCCATCTAAAAAAATTTATCACTGTAAAATAATTTTAAATCCAAAATATTGCTAGAGAAAAATTTAGGATCTCTAAACAACGTGATTTACTGGCTTCACATTTATAAAATTGTACCCTAAACTCCCTTTTTTTCACGAAAATATATTTAAAGTCAAGGTATCTACAGATTTTCAATATTTAAATTTTTATTCTTTTTTCAATCTTCAATTATTTCTGTCGTTTTTAAAATTATTTTCTCAAATTTTTAATTTATTGAATTATATTTCAATAAATTTCCTGAATTTTCAGTCCTTCATCTCAGATTTTAATTATTTTCTTCAATTTACAATTATTTTTATCATTTTTCTTACAATTCATACTTATTTGTATTATTATTTCATTAATTTTATAAACTGTCAATTATTTTCATCACATTTAAATTATTTTAATGAATTTAAATTATTTTTTCGATTTATTAAATACTTTCATTAGTTTTCAATTAATTTCCAAAACTTGCAATTATTTTTTTACATTCTAATTTTTTACATCAAATTTTAGTTATTTTATCAAATTTCAAAAATGTTTTGCAGTTTTATCACTTATTTTTCATAAATTTTATTTATTTTCTATAATTTTGAAACTTTTTTCTCCAATTGTTAGTTTTTAAAATTATTTTTTCATACACTTTCTACATTTTTTAATTATTTATCTCAAATTTCAGTTATTTGTATTATTTTTCAATTATTTCCATCATTTTTAAATTGATTTCTTTAATTTGTCAATTTTGTGCTCCAAATTATAATTTTTAAAATTTTTATCTGAGATTCCAATTCTTTTCTTCAGTTTACAATTATGGTTATCATTTCTTAATTTTTCCTACCATTCATATTTATTTGTTTTCTTTTTTGAATAACTTCAGAAACTGTCTATTATTTTCAACAGATTTCAATTATTTTATTCAATTTAAATTATTTTTTCCTGCTTATTAAATATTTTCATTATTTTACAATTAATATCCAAAACTTGCAATTATATTTTTATATTCTAATTTTTTTTTTTCATTTTTTCATTGTGTTTGTCATTTTTCAGTTATTTTATTAAATTTCAAAAATGTTAGTAATTTTATCACTTATTTTTCATAAATTTGATTGGTTTTCTTTAACTTTCAATTATTTCTATAACTTTGAAAATATTTTCTCCAATTTTTAGTTTAAAAAAGTATTTTTTCATACTCTGTCTACATTTTTAATTTATTTATATCAAATTTCAGTTATTTGTAAAAATTTTCAATTATTTCCATCATTTTTAAATTGATTTCTTTAATTTTTCAAAATTTTTCTCTATTTTATAATTTTTAAAATTAGTTTTTTACTGATTTACTAAACATTTAATAATTTATTTCAAATTTACAATTACTTTCGGTATTTTGTAATTAATTTCCTAAATTTTTAATTATAAATCTCAAATTTCAATTATTTTAAAAATTTATCATTATTTTTGCCATTTTTCAATTATTTCCTTCAATTTGATATATATTTTGTATTTTTTTTCAATTGTTCTTCTCAATTTTCGATTGTTTTCTTCAATTCTCAAATATTTTCTTAAATTTTAATTACTGTCTTCAATTTTCAATTATTTCTATAATTTTGCAATTTTTTTCTTCTATTTTTAATTTTTTAAATTATTTTCAGTTTGATTTACTTAATCTTCAATTATTAATCTTAATTTCAATTCTTTTTTTTTTCAATGTTAAATTTTTTTTATAACCTTCTCATTGATTTCTTCGATTTTAAATTACCTTAATCATTTTTCAATTAGTTTTCTAAATTTTCAATTATTTTTCTCAATTCTCGATTATTTTGATCAATTTTGAATTTTTTTTCAATTATTCTCATCACTTTTAAATTAATTTTTTCAATTTTCAGTTGTTTCTATAATTTTGCAATTATGGAAATAATTTTTATTTTTTAAAATTATTTTTAAATTGATTTATTAAATCTTCAATTATTTATCTCAAATTTGAATTCTTTCTTTTAATTTTTATTAGTTTTACAATCTCTTTTAATTTATTTTCTTTCAATTTTAATTATGTTCATAATTTTTTAATTAATTTTCTAAATTTTCAATTTTTGTTTAATTTACCATTATTCTTATCTTTTTTCAATTATCTTCTCTTATTTCATATATATTCATTACTCTTTCAAATTATTTTTTCCATTTCTCAATTATTTTCCTCAATTTTTAATGATTTTCATAATTTATTTTTCAATTATTTCTAAAGTATTGCATTAATTTTCTATAATTTTGAATTATTATTTATCAGTTTTAAATTACTTTCCACAATTTGTAGTTATTTATTTTTTTTTTAATTTGAAAATTTTGTAATTTGATTTTCTTTATCCTACAACTTTGTAATTTTATCCTAAATAAAATAATCGAGGTTCTACTGTATATATAAAGTTTTTAAAGTACCCTAAAAGTTCCCTATTTTTGTATATTCAGTCCCATATTTCCCCTAAAACATCCTTCATTGTTACTATGAAGCCTGAACAATAAAAAAATTTTTATTTTACGTCTATCTTGTAAAAAATCTTAGCTTTTTTTAAGGAAAAAAAATATTGTGATGCCTATTAATAAATATTTGTATCATTAAAAATTTGAATTAATTAATTTTCTGTTATCAATTGAGAAATAAAAATTAATAAATGACATTTTTAATAAATTTTAATAGGAGCAGCAGAAGATGATGATGAGCACATGGAGTTCTGTAGAGTTTGTAAAGATGGAGGAGAGCTTTTGTGTTGTGACAGCTGTACAAGTGCGTACCACATTCATTGCTTAAATCCACCACTTACTGAAATTCCTGACGGCGATTGGAAGTGTCCGAGATGTTCTTGTCCTCCGATTTACGGGAAGGTGCAAAAGATTTTAACCTGGAAATGGAAAGAGTGTGAAGACACGCCTTCAGAAGAGCCTTCGACTAGTAAAGCTGCGCCAAAACAGCGCAAGACTCGAGAGTATTTTGTCAAATGGGCAGAGATGTCGTATTGGCATTGCGATTGGATCTCGGAACTTCAACTCGACGTTTTTCATCCTCTCATGTTCCGAAATTACATCAGAAAGTATGATATGGACGAGCCACCAAAACTAGAGGAACCTCTGGACGAAAGTGACTCTCGGTACAAGAGGTTGCAGTGCCAAGAAGGTCAGAATCAGAGAGACGAATTCAATCTTGAGGAACGTTATTATAGGTATGGAGTGCGTCCCGAGTGGTTGATTGTTCACAGAGTTATCAATCACAGACTCTTGAGAGACGGTAGAGCTACTTATCTCGTCAAGTGGAGAGAGCTAGGATATGATCAAGCAACTTGGGAAGAGGATGGTGACGATATTCCCGGATTGAAACAAGCTATTGAATATTATTTGGATCTGAGAAACGCAATCTGTGGAGATGGTACTTCCTCCCGGAAGGGAAAGAAGGGTAAGGGTAAAAAGTCCAAGACTCGGGAGATCATTGATGACGAGGAAAAAGCTCCTAAAAGATATACTCCACCTCCCGATAAACCGACAACTGATCTTAAGAAGAAATATGAACGACAACCTGATTATTTGGACATAACTGGAATGCAGCTTCATCATTATCAGTTGGAAGGTTTGAACTGGTTGAGGTATTCTTGGGGCCAAGGAATTGATACCATTCTTGCCGATGAGATGGGTCTGGGAAAAACAATTCAAACTATTACTTTCTTGTATTCTCTCTATAAAGAAGGTCACTGCAAAGGACCTTTCTTAGTTTCTGTACCACTTTCGACAATTATCAATTGGGAAAGAGAATTCGAGACTTGGGCGCCTGACTTTTATTGTGTTACGTATGTTGGAGACAAGGACAGTCGTATTGTTATTCGAGAGAATGAACTGGCCTTTGAGGAGAATGCAACTCGAGGTGGAAGAGCCACAAAAATTCGATCGGCAAATATCAAATTTAACGTACTGTTGACCAGTTACGAATTGGTTTCCATCGATTCTGCATGTCTTGGTTCTATTGACTGGGCTGTTCTCGTAGTCGACGAGGCTCACAGATTGAAATCCAATCAATCGAAATTCTTTAGGCTTCTTGCGTCGTACAATATTGCCTACAAACTTCTATTAACTGGTACTCCGCTTCAGAATAATTTAGAAGAATTGTTCCATTTATTGAACTTTTTGTGTCGAGACAAATTCAATGATCTCTCGGCTTTTCAGAATGAGTTCGCTGACATTTCAAAGGAGGAGCAAGTGAAAAAATTGCATGAAATGTTGGGACCTCATATGCTGCGAAGATTAAAGGCTGATGTGCTGAAAAATATGCCCAGTAAATCAGAATTTATCGTGAGAGTTGAATTGTCTCCAATGCAGAAAAAGTATTATAAATACATTTTGACGAGAAATTACGAAGCGTTGAATCCAAAGGGAGGTGGACAGCAGGTGTCATTGCTGAATATCATGATGGACCTGAAGAAATGTTGTAATCATCCTTACCTATTCCCGGCCGCTTCTCAAGAAGCTCCAACTGGACCTAATGGAAATTACGAAACTTCTGCACTGATAAAAGCTGCTGGAAAGCTCGTTTTGTTGAGCAGAATGTTGAAGAAACTTCGCGATGAGGGACACAGAGTTCTTATTTTCTCTCAGATGACAAAAATGTTGGATATCCTTGAAGATTACTTGGAAGGTGAGGGCTACAAGTACGAAAGAATTGACGGTAACATCACTGGTACACAAAGACAAGAGGCTATAGATAGATTTAATGCTCCCGGTGCTCAACAGTTTGTGTTTTTGCTTTCAACGCGTGCCGGTGGTCTAGGAATCAATTTAGCAACAGCAGACACTGTGATAATTTACGATTCCGATTGGAATCCACATAATGATATTCAAGCTTTTAGCAGAGCTCACAGAATTGGTCAGGCTAACAAAGTCATGATCTATAGATTTGTAACTCGAAATTCAGTAGAAGAGCGGGTAACTCAAGTAGCTAAACGTAAAATGATGTTGACGCATTTGGTGGTACGACCTGGAATGGGTGGCAAAGGTACTAACTTTAGTAAGCAAGAATTGGACGATATTCTGAGATTCGGAACTGAGGAATTGTTCAAGGAAGAGGAGGGTAAGGAGGATGAGGCAATTCATTATGATGATAAGGCAGTTTCGGAACTTTTGGACAGAAGTAAAGAGGGTATTGAGCAGAAAGAAAACTGGGCCAATGAATACTTAAGCTCGTTTAAGGTTGCCTCGTATGTGACAAAGGAAGGCGAAACGGAGGAAGAAGCTGATACGGAGATCATCAAACAGGAGGCGGAAAATACAGATCCGGCTTACTGGATTAAGTTGCTGAGGCATCATTATGAGCAACAGCAGGAGGATATTGCTAGGACTCTTGGAAAGGGTAAACGAGTTCGTAAACAGGTTAATTATAATGATGGAGGAGTTACTGGAGATCAGGGGGCCAGAGACGATCAACCTTGGCAAGAGAATCTTTCTGATTACAATAGTGACTTCAGTGCACCAAGCGATGATGACAAGGAGGATGATGACTTTGATGAAAAGGGAGAAGGAGATCTGCTGTCGCGTAGAAGCAGACGTCGCTTGGAAAGACGAGATGAGAAAGATAGACCTCTTCCGCCACTTCTTGCCCGAGTTAATGGAAATATCGAGGTTTTGGGATTCAATGCGAGACAGCGGAAAGCTTTCCTCAATGCTATCATGCGCTACGGTATGCCACCTCAGGATGCTTTCAATTCCCAATGGCTGGTGAGGGATTTGAGAGGAAAGTCGGAGAAGAACTTCAAAGCTTATGTTTCTCTCTTTATGCGACATCTTTGCGAGCCTGGTGCTGATAATGCCGAGACTTTTGCCGATGGAGTTCCTCGTGAAGGTCTGAGCCGTCAGCATGTTTTGACGAGGATTGGAGTCATGTCTCTGATACGAAAGAAAGTGCAGGAATTCGAACATATTAATGGATACTATTCGATGCCGGAAATGATCAGAAAACCGGTAGAGCCAGTGAAAGCTGCGGAACCTGGGGAAGCTGCCACAGGAGCCAGTAGTACCAGTGCAACTCCTGCGACTTCGAATGCTCCGAGTCCCAGTCCTGCTGCTACTCCAACTCCGGCTAATGCCACAGTAGCTGTGAGCAATGACACGAATAAAGCAGAAACACCCGAGACCAAGGAACAAAAGGATGACTCTGCTGAAAAGAAGGTAAGACAAATTGTTGTAACAATTTTCTTTTAGGGGAAAGTCGCCTAAGACGAGCCATATTTTGCAAACAAATTTTTAGTTAGTGAATTAAGAAGGAAACGAGAATGCACCTAGATTTATTTTTAACATTTCGTTTAAATAATTGATAAGATGAAAACTTTTATAATTGTCTAAAAAACAATTAACTTTAGTGTTTAAAAAAAAGTTCGTACTAGCCCGTTTTAGGCTTCCTGGTAGGATAAGATGGGCCCTTTTTAAATTCCCCTAAACCTATTTACTAAACAAATTATATTGTTCAATTAGAATTATTTAAGATATTTTAAACAAAATGTATGCCTTTTTAAAGTCCTATATTCAGGGTGGCCACGAGTCAGTAAAGTCAGTAAAGTCAGGGAAATGACAGGAAAAAAATTTTTTGTCAGTAAAGTCAGGGATATGACAGGGAATAAAGTTTTTTGTCAGGGAAATTAAAGAAATTGAAACGGACCATAGTGCGGTCAAGCTATTTTTTTGACAATAATCTTTAGACAACTCGAAAATGAATCGATTTTTTCTTTTTTGAAAATACTCATAAATGTTTGTACAATAATGCTTAACTACTAAAAAAAATTAAGACTTTTATTAGTAACTAAACAAACGTTAATAAATTTTAAAAATGTAAACAATTATTTTTTGAGAAAGTAATTTTAAGATTTTTTGATATCAAAAACTATTTACACCAAAGTAAATTATATATTTTATACACAAAACTTATCTAAACTATTTTAAATAGTTCTAGTTACTAACCAACAATTTTGATTTGTTTAAAAAATCTTAGTTAAATAAATTCATAACTTCAAAAGCGTTCCTTACTTACATTTCGTTTCTTTGTTTAAATTAATTAATTAATTACTATAATAATTCAGAAATCTTTTGAGATTATTTCTTTGTTAACTAAAACTGTTTAAACGATTTAAAAATAGTTGGTAAGTATTCAAAACTACCATGAAACTCTATGTCAATAATAATCAAATAATTTTACAAAAGAAAAAATCTAAGTAATACAAATTTTTGAAGTTACTTATTTGTTAATTAAGATTGTTTAGACAATCTAAAAATTGTTTGTAAACATTCTAAATTGTATTAGAACTCTATGCCAATAGTGACAAATTAATTTTACAATAGAAACGAATTCTAAGTATGTAATGAAAACTTTTGAAGTAATTATATCGAAATACCTTGAAATCACTCTAAAAAAAATGATTTTTTATATTTTTATAAGTTATTAACATTCTTTTTAGTTACAGTCGAACTTCCCAAGAGTTAATTTTGGTGAGGCGCATGAATATTCCCTAAATCTCATTTAGCCTAAATCCCATTAAGCCTAAAATCAAAAAGCCTAAAATGCATTCAGCCTAGAGTTCCTATAAAGAGAGTTAGGACACGTGAGGTTCAACTTTTGATTGGCTCAGCGTAACCGGAGACGGAAGTGTATTGAAAGTTTTTTCATTGGCTGAAAAGAGCGCGTTGATTTTAAAATGCTTTCTTAACAGACATTTTTAAACTTCGCCCGCCCTTTTCAACCAATCACAAAAATTACTTCATCATCACTTCCGTCTCCGGTTTGTCAACAGGCTAGTGGAAGGGGGCACGTGTCCTAACTCTCTTTATAGGAACTCTAATTCAGCCAAAATCCCATTTAACCTAAATTGCATTTAACCTAAATCGCGTTTAACCTAAATTCCATTAAACCTAAATTTCATTTTACCTAAATCCCATTCAATCTAAATTCCATTTAACCTAAATCTCATTTAACCTAAATCTCATTTTACCGAAATTCCATTTAACCTAAATTCCATTTAACCTAAATCCCATTTAACCTAAATCCCATTTAACCTAAATTCCGTTTAACCTAAATCTCATTTAACCTAAATTCCACTTAACCTAAATCCCATTTAACCTAAAACGCATTTAGTCTAAATTCCATTTAACCTAAAATTCATTCAGCCTAAATCTCACTTCACCTAAATAACATTTAACCTAAATCTCATGTACACTGTAAAAAAAGTTGATGGATTTTTACATCATTATGCGATTAGTGAAATAAGTCGATTCACGTCTAATGTAGGAAAAGTTCAGACGTTATGGAATATAACACGTCTAACCTAGGAAATCTTCAGATCAATCCGAAAAATTCCTAGGTTAGACGTGTTATATTCCATAACGTCTGAACTTTTCCTACGTTAGATGTGAATCGATTTATTTCACTAATCGCATAACGATGTGAAAATCCATCAACTTTTTTTACAGTGTAACATAAATTCCACTTAACCTAAATCCTATTTAACCTAAATTCCATTTAACCTAAATCCCATTTAACCTAAATATCATTTAACCTAAATTCCACTTAGGGGTCGTCCGCATATCACGTGATATCTTTAGGGGTGGGAGGGGGGTAGGCAAAATATCACGGTCCATGGAAATAAATTTTTTTAGCAATAGAAAAAGTATCACGAGGAGGGGGGAGGGGGTTCAAAATAGCTAAAATTTGTATCACGTGATATGTGAATGATCCCTTAATCTAAATCCCATTTAACCTAAAACGCATTTAGTCTAAATTCCATTTAACCTAAATTCCATTTAACCTAAAACGCATTGAGCCTAAATCTCACTTCATCTAAATCCCATTTAACCTAAAACTTTATTTGATTCAACTATATTTATCCTTAAATTAAAAAAATTTTTAGGTTCAATGGGATTTAGGTGAAGTGAGATTTAGGCTCAATGCGTTTTAGGTTAAATGGAATTTAGGTTAAATGGAATTTAGACTAAATGCGTTTTAGGTTAAATGGGATTTAGATTAAGTGGAATTTAGGTTAAATGAGATTTAGGTTAAATGGGATTTAGGTGAAGTGAGATTTAGGCTAAATGCATTTTAGGTTAAATGGAATTTAGACTAAATGCGTTTTAGGTTAAATGGGATTTAGGTTAAATGGAATTTAGGTTAAATGGAATTTAGGTTAAATAAAATTTAGGTAAAGTGAGATTTAGGCTGAATGCATTTTGGGTTAAATGGGATTTAGGTTAAATGGAATTTAGGTTAAATAGGATTTAGGTTAAGTGGAATTTATGTTACATGAGATTTAGGTTAAATGGGATTTAGGTGAAGTGAGATTTAGGCTGAATGCATTTTAGGTTAAATGGAATTTAGACTAAATGCGTTTTAGGTTAAATGGGATTTCGGTTAAGTGGAATTTAGGTTAAATGAGATTTAGGTTAAATGGGATTTAGGTGAAGTGAGATTTAGGCTGAATGCATTTTGGGTTAAATGGAATTTATACTAAATGTGTTTTAGGTTAAATGGGATTTAGATTAAATGGAATTTAGGTTAAATGAGATTTAGGTTAAACGGAATTTAGGTTAAATGGGATTTATGTTGAATGGGATTTAGGTTAAATGGAATTTAGGTTAAATGGAATTTAGGTTAAATGGAATTTCGGTAAAATGGGATGTAGGTTAAATGAGATTTAGGTTAAATGGAATTTAGTTTGAATGGGATTTAGGTAAAATGAAATTTAGGTTTAATGGAATTTAGGTTAAACGCGATTTAGGTTAAATGAAATTTAGGTTAAATGGAATTTTGGCTGAATGCATTTTAGGCTTTTTGATTTTAGGCTTAATGTGATTTAGGCTAAATGAGATTTAGGGAATATTCATGCGCCTCATTTTGGTGGGGATTAACTTATGGGAGACAAAGGCAAATGAGGGGAAATTTTATGTATATTGTCGCCATCTTGTTCTGTCTGCGCATGCCAAAACATGAGGAAAGGGACCACAAGAGGAGAAAATTAACTCTTGGGAAGTTCACTCTTCGGAAGTTCGACTGTAATATTAAAAATCTTAATTTTTGAGTACCAACTTGAGCGTTATAGTACAAATATTTATGAGTATTTTAAAAAAAAATAACATTAAAATTGGTTCATTTTTTAATTGTTGGCAGATTTTTGTCTTTGTTCTGAATAAAAAAATTTTTGTCAGGGAATTTGGTTGTAAAGTCAGTAAAATGTCAGGGAAATGACAGGGAAATTGATAAAATTAATCTTGTGGCCACCCTGATATTAGAAAGATTGATGAAATAAAAGCAAAAAGGCAATACATAAGACTATTATATGAAATATGATTTTGATGACATTAAAATAATAACTAAATGAAAAAATTGGACTATCTTAAACAATTTTACATTTAATTTAAGAATTTAACTGTTTCACAGCATAAAAATAGCTTTTGTTTAAAGCTTTAGGTTAGAAAAAGACGCGGCAAATTTGAATTTCTAAAATTTTCTGTACATTATGGGTTATGATCACTGTTGGCACTGTACCTTCATAGGGTAAAGAAGATTCCGCTTTAATCGAAAATTTTACAAATTCATGGGGCCCATTTTAGGCGACAGGCTTTTTTTAAATATATTTACGTTTTGTAATTATATAAAGTAAATATCAATTAAATATATGTAAGATTTTCAAACATTAGAGAATACTCTTTGAAATAAAATCCAAATGACATTTAATTTTGAAAATTTCCAATTTGAAAACAAGTTTGTATTTCATCTTCTGAAGTGTTAAAAATATTTTTCCCTCTTATTATTAATATTTTTTTGAAAAGTGCAAAACAATGCTTTTAAATTAATTACATACACTTCAATTACATATCCACGTACACAATTGTTTAATAAGTTTATTTTTTTCAAAGATATTAAAGGGTGCCCGTCTTAGGCTACTCTCCCGTATAATCAATAGTATAATTTCTTTAAAAATATATATAAATAAAAATACATCGATGCGTTATTTGAACTAAAATTTAGCTGAGCCTCAAGTTACGAATTATTCTTTCTAATATTTAAATAATTATTTATTAAAAACTAAAGCATTTGACCAGCGACACAAAAACTGAGGTACAACTTTGAGAATAAAAAATGTATCACATTATTATAATACATTTTCTTTAAGCACTCTTTATTTGATTTATAATTATATTTTTAACTAGTTCCCAATTTAAAATTATTTATTTGATTAATAAACTGCAATAAAAACTGAAAATTATCAAAAAGACAACAGAAGTGACACACTCTAAAAGACGGAATAATGAAATTAATTGTAGCAAAATACGATGAAAATAAAAATATTAATTCAAAGTAAAGTTTGAATAATATTTTTCATTTATCATTTAATTGTAAATAAATGTTTAATAAACATTAACTATAATTTGATGCTTTTTTGAAGTAAAAAATATAAGGAACACTAAAGTTGAAAGTTTCAGAGATTTGCCCGCATATAAACTGGAAATTTATAAAAAGATTAGAAAATTTTTAAAGTGACCCGGAAATTTTTGGAATTCGTAGATAAATGTACGGAAAATTTAATTTTAATCTTGTATTCTTCAGTAACTTGAAAAATTGAATTGAAAATGGTTTACAGTACGATCTAAAATTTTTGGGTAAAGTGCGAGTCCATGAGTCTTTTAAAACATTTCGGAGTAGGTCCAGGGATTGAAATGAAACTTCGTATTTTTATTCTTAGTGTTAAAATGTTCCAAAAACACGAGGTTTTAAGTAAAAACAATTATTAGTTTAAAAAATAAGAAGTTTGTTTACATTTTTTAAAATGGCTATATCTTCTGAACGGTTAAAGATAATTAAGTTTTCTTGGTGGCAAAAAATTCAGTAATATAAGGCCATTAAAATGTGTTCAAGCATTTTTAGCATATTTTGTTAATTAAAAAAGTTATTTAAACAAATTAAGATAACTTACGACCGTGATGTCCAAATTGAAAATTTTAAAGATGAAAATAATCCTTACGTTGCACTCTGTCATATCGAAAAAGAAAACAATAAGGCACTCTATAAACTTTGCTAATAATTAAGAATTTGTGTTCTGTTTGACAGAACTTTGTTGTCTGCCAGTCAGCCGTTAGAAACTGCGCGCGCCGCTTTAGTCTCACTTACAAAGAACGTGTTACATGTTGAGCAATTGAGCAGAAATAAACACTTGTGAAAAGTGAGGTTTGGCTTCTAACTAGCTTCAGAATTGCAAATAATGCAAATTGTTTTTTTTAAATTTGCAATTCTGATACTAGTTAGAAGCCAAACCTCACTTTTCACAAGTGTTTATTTCTGCTCAAATGCTCAACGTGTAACATGTTCTTTGTAAGTGAAACTAAAGCGGCGCGCGCAGTTTCTAACGGCTGACTGGCAGACAACAAAGTTCTGTCAAACAGAACACAAATTCTTAATTATTAGCAAAGTTTATAGAGTGCCTTATTGTTTTCTTTTTCGATATGACAGAGTGCAACGTAAGGATTATTTTCATCTTTAAAATTTTCAATTTGGACATCACGGTGGTAAGTTATCTTAATTTGTTTAAATAACTTTTTTAATTAACAAAATATGCTAAAAATGCTTATAACACATTTTAATGGCCTTATTTTACTGAATTTTTTGCCACCAAGAAAACTTAATTATCTTTAACCGTTCAGAAGATATAGCCATTTTAAAAAATGTAAACAAACTTCTTATTTTTTAAACTAATAATGGTTTTTACTTAGAACCTCGCGTTTTTGGAACATTTTAACACTAAGAATAAAAATTCGAAGTTTCATTTCAATCCCTGGACCTGCTCCGAAATGTTTTAAAAGACTCATGGACTCGCACTAAAAAGAAAGTCAGAAATATTAGATTTTAATAATATTGCAGTTACATTAGCTTGCTTTTTTTTGCAAATTTATTCAAGTTTTCCTTAAGGTAGTTCTCTCGGAAAAACTTTTTCTTTGAATATTTTTTTAATTGAAATATCATATAATAGAACATTCAACGAATACAATGATATTTTTTTAAAAGTAGGAAGCGGTGCTACTTTTTAAGATATTTAAGAATGAAGTTGAACTTTTAACATGGAAGAAAGTAGAAGCCATGGTTAAAAAATATAATTTTGCTAACCACGCAATGAATTTTCTTTAGGTTTAAAAATAAAAACTACTAAATTATTCTTTAAAGTATAAGGAATAAGATCCCGTTTTGAAAAATATGACTTGCGGTACTACATCTTGAAAAATAGTATTTTGAAATACACGTTTTGACGTTTTATTCATTTTTTTTAATAAATACAAAAGAGAGAGACTATACACCTTGAAGTTGGCGCTATTCATTAAACATCACAAAATAAGGAAAAAATGACAAAATTTGAGATGAGAACCACTGAACCAAGAGAACTACCTTAAATTTTGTCTATTTGTTCGCAAATTTATTCTTTGATTAAATTTCTAGATTCTATGACTTTTCGTCAATATTTGTTTTTAAAATTGTTTTAAAAATGTGTCTGAAGTTGAAAATTTTTGTTTCTTTTATTTTGTTAAATTATTAACAATTTCTTTTTCCATTTTTTTCCCCACTATTTCTTTATTTTTAGATTTTATCCATTTTCAATGTATTGCTTTATTTTTATTTTTATTTTATTTTATTTTATCTCTTTGAATATTAATTGGTTCCAATTTACTAATAATCCGAACTAAAATGTACCTATTCTTTATAAAATTAAAAAAAAATAAATAAACTAGAGATGGTCAGGATACTATCTAAAAATTTTAAGTAGAAAGAGAGTCAAAAATAGTATTAAATTTGAATATCTCCAAGTCATTAGAATTTAAATAAATTTCAAACAACAATTAACTTATACCTATCTCATATTTTAATTTATTAAAACTTTCAAATTTTAATAGCCAAGAATTAATCTTTTTGCATATTAACAATAATCCTTGTTCTTTTTTTTCTAAGACATTGGAATTTCTTTTCAGCTTGTTCTTGTTTTATGTACAATTTCTTATTTTATCCAAAAATTTATTCAGTAATTTGTATTTTTGGCATAATTTTACTTTAAATTTCTCGGTTTTAAAAGATATTTTCTTCTCTATGTTGTAAATTTATTTAATTCCTTTTTATATTTTGTTCATTTTTTCGCAAATTTACTTATTCTTTCATAAAATCATTAGATTTTCTTGATTTTTCTAAAAAAATTCCACGGTTGAGGTGATAAATAGGTACCATTTCTTGTCCGGTCTCATACATAATTTTTTTATTATTTTTATTAGATGTTCTTAGTTTCTAAAAAAATTCCTTGAATTTTTTGACTTGTTCTTAAATTTTCTTCTCATTTTTAGGGTTCCGTACACAAAGTGTCCAAACGGAACCCTTATGTTTTCACTCGTTTGTCCGTCGCCCAAAACCATTACCCCCCCCCCCCCTAGCGGCCAAACTATTTGAGATAGAGAGTTGAAATTTGGTACACTTATGTATTTTCACGTGTAGATTACAGGAAAAATATAGCGAACATGATTGAACATGATGTTCATAGCGTTGTCAAGGAAAAACTTTTTTTTTTCAAAAAAAACGTGTCCCCCCCCCCCCCCCTTATCTTCCAAACCATTTGACCTAGAGGTTTGAAATTTGGTATATCTAGGTATTTTTACGTGTAGATTACAAGAAAAATATAGCGAACGTTGCTGGACTTAATTTTCAAAAGTTATTAATGAAAAGTTGAAAAATGACAAAAAACCTCTATGCTAGAGCTCAGCGTATTTATCCTGAAAGGTTGGGAATTGGTTAAAAATGTGTAATTTTATGCAGAATTTTTTATAAAACCATAAAAATTGTGGTTTAAATTTATTATCATAACATTTTTTCCAAAAAACTGAAATTTTACCAAAAAAAAATTTTTTTCTTCTAAACAGCTACAATATTTTATAGTTTCAGATTATTTTTTTGTACAAAATGTTTATGTTTATGTTTAAATTACTTTAAAAGTTAAAAAATAAAACAAAATTAAAAAAAAAATTTTTTTGGGCTTTAAAATTTAAAATTATATAAAAAAGCTTAGTCTATTTAATTGCAAATTTTTAATCTTATAAAAATCATTAAGTTTATACTTAAATTTCTTTAAAAATAAAAAAAATTATTTTAATTTATCATTATTTAAATTATTATTCAAATAATCTCTGACTCATATAATTGAAAAAAATTAGAGCGGTACGGAACCCTTCGACTTGGTACGAGTGTAAATCGTTCTTGCCCGATATTTTAAAATATGTTCTTTCATAATCTTTTATAATTCATTGATGTCTTAATTAACTTTTGAGGTTTTATTATCATCTTTCTATTTCTTAAAAATATTTTCCCTTTTTTTAAAATTGTTTAATTTGTATTCTATAATTTTGATTTTGTTAAAAAATTCTGTATCTTTTTTCACATTTTTTGCTAATTTTTTTAACGTCTTGAAGACTTTTCTTAATCTTATTTTTTTTATGTAAATTTAACCTTGTATTATATTTCAACTTGTTGCATTGGTTTTAAATTTATTTTCTTATTTTAAAAAAATATCAGAATATTTTATTTTTAAAAAGGCTTTTCTACTTTGTTATCTATTTTTTGTCATTTTTATTCATTGTTAGGTTGTTTTTTTTAAATTTTCTATTTTTTAAAATAATATCCAAAACTTTTCTAATTCAAAAAAATTTACTCATTTCTTTTGTAGACTATTTTTTAATCTTTTTTCATTTTTATATTTTGCTTTTACATTTGCCTGTTTTAGTAGCATTTCTTCAATTTTCTTATTGTTTATTGAAAATTCCCAATTTTTTCTTATTTCTCTTAAGCCTTTTTGGATTATTTTTAAATATTACGTTTTGTTACGATTTTTTATATTTTTTTCATAGACTTTTTGATGTTTAGAAATCTTTTAATGATTTTCTGGTTTTTTCTTGTATTTCTTTTTGAAATATTTTTCTAAAACATTTTTTTTTCTAGTTAAAAATGACGTATATTGAAAGTTTAAAGCTTCTCTTCTTAATATATTTTTTAATAAACCAATTAAGTATTAAATAATTAGCTTTCAATTATTAAAGCAAAGCAAAATTAAAGTAATTAACGAAAAACTTTTAAAATATTGTTCTATAAAATTCCTTGAAGTAATACGTCTACTTTCTGTACGTAATTTCAGTCCACGGAGACAAAGGAAGTGAAGGAAGAAGATAAGGAAACTAAAGAAGCTAAAGAAGAAGAGGAACAGCCATCTGGAGAGAAGGAAAAGGAGAAAGAAAACGAAAAGGAGAAAGAGGGAGAAGAGCCCAAGAAAGAGGAAGAAAACACAGAGATGGAAACAAACGACAAAGATAAAGATAAGGGTAAAGAAAAGGAGAAAACAGAAAGTGTGAAGGATGAAAAATCTCCTGTCAAGGCTGATGAAAAGACGGAAAATTCAGATGCTAAGCCTAAAGCAGAAAATGAAGAAGTCGTCATTGTGAAAGATGATGAAGAGGAAGGAGAAAAGAAAGAAGTAAGATTTAAAATTATTAACTTTTTTATATTTTAAATATATAACTACGATAGTCGTTTCTTTTAGGAACCATTTTTTTCAATTTGAAGTTCTTATATTTTTTTGTTTAGAGATTATGAACTGTCAGAAAAAATACGTTTTTATTATTTTATTAAATATTTTCTATTTTTAGGAGAAAGATACTAAAGAGAAGGAAACAAAAGAGGGCGAAACGGAAGTAAAGCCAAAACGCAAATTCATGTTTAATATCGCCGATGGTGGATTCACGGAATTACATACTTTGTGGCTTAATGAAGAAAAAGCAGCAGTACCTGGACGTGAATACGAAATCTGGCATCGAAGACACGATTATTGGCTACTTGCCGGTATTGTTACACACGGTTATGGGCGTTGGCAAGACATTCAAAATGATATTAGGTAAGTTAATTAAAATTGAATAATTACCGAGTTAATTTAAGGAAATGAATGATAATAAAATAATTATTTTGTTTCTGTCCAGATTTGCAATTATCAATGAGCCTTTTAAAATGGATGTTGGTAAAGGTAACTTCCTCGAAATTAAGAACAAGTTCCTTGCCAGACGATTCAAACTTCTAGAGCAAGCTTTGGTAATTGAAGAACAACTTCGACGTGCCGCGTATTTGAACTTAACACAGGATCCTAATCATCCAGCTATGAGTTTAAATGCTAGGTTCGCTGAAGTTGAATGTCTTGCTGAATCTCATCAACATCTCAGCAAGGAGAGTCTTGCTGGCAACAAACCTGCAAACGCTGTTCTTCATAAGGTAAATGGTTTCATTATTTTCTTTTAAATTCTTTTTTATTCTATTTTTCTGTTATTTAATTTTTAAAAAATCCCATTTTAAATAAATTGAGATTAATTGCTAAATTTGTTGAAATCCAGGTGCTAAATCAGTTGGAAGAGCTTCTTTCCGACATGAAGTCAGATGTGAGCCGTTTGCCGGCAACTCTAGCAAGAATTCCACCAGTTGCTCAACGTCTCCAGATGTCGGAACGTTCAATTTTGAGCCGCTTGGCTGCAACGGCTCCAGGTGGTAGTGCAACTCCAACTGGACAAGCTGCACTGTTAGCTCAACAATTCCCAGCTGGTTTCTCCAGTGGTCAAATACCAGCCACTTTTGCTGGTGCAGCTAACTTTGGTAACTTTAGGCCAAATTACTCTGTTCCGGGTCAACCACCACAAGGTTTTACGGGTAAGAAAATGGTTAATTTAATATCACGTTTAACAAATTTGAATCACTATAATATTTTATGATATAATATAATATAATATAATATTTATAATTTTTATACACATCACGAAACAGTTTCTGTCACTATCTTATTAGAAATTTCACTTGGAACAAATTTATAGGGTCAAACCCATTTTATTTCAACCAGAGTGGTCGTGGACCGATTTTTAGAAACATTGATACTTTCAGAAAAGATTTGACGATATTTTTTTAATATAAAATACAGGGAATTGTTTTAAAATTATTATTATTTCTTTTAATTGTGAGTTTAAATCGTAGGAGTTATAAAAAACTGTCTTTCTTCAGCTGGAAGAGATTGAGAAAAAAAACTAGAATTATCTTTAGAAATGTGAAAAGATGTATTTATGTTTGCCTAGAATTTATTATTAAAATTATTATTTTTAGATGATTAACGCATTTTATTATATGGGACATTTTATTTCTAAACGACTCCCTTCAGAAACAATTGTCAATTTCGGCCAATTTGAGACAATTTTTAAATAATTATTTTTCTTTTTACTAAGGCCAAATTACTTTTGTAATTAGCAGCTTTAAAAGAAAAATGTATAAATTTTACAATGATAAAAAGAATTTTGTTCTATCATAAGTAAATTATATACAAAATGTAGTTTGAAAGTTAACCTTTTGAATATCTCAAAACACGTTGTTTCAGATTTATTAAAAATGTATCTTAAAGAAAAACTTAAATATTCTAGTTTTTAATTCCGTAAAGCGAATATGGACATTTCAGGCGATATGGAGGATTCAATTAAAATTCACAATTAATTCAGAGGTTAAAATAAATATATGAATTGAGAAACACTTTTTGAACAGAGCGGCATGTTTTTTTTTTAATTTGTGTTTTATTAACTTTCAAATTATATAATTTTATTTATATATAAATATATATTTTGTTATAATTATATATCATTTCTTTTTAATTTTGTATTTTATTAGCCTTAAATTAAATGAAATTAATGTGAAAAAACAGTTTTTGGAAAAAACAAAACTCTTATGATTTAAACTAATAATTCAAAAGAAATAATAATAATCTATAATAATAATCCACAAAATTCATTCATTCTTCATATTTTTTTGTTTCAAATCAGTTACGTTTGAAAAGAATGTATATTTTTAAATTAATTTTTAAATTAGTTATAAATCATATGAGTTTTTATTTTATGTATCTAATTATTAATTGCCTTTTATTACATAAGTAGAATAATCAATACTATCATAATAATAATAAATTTACAAGTTACTTAAACATCTTTATAAAATAATTTTTTTCATTTCTTAATGATTAAAATTTTTTTGCTTCAAAACTTCCTACGTTTTTTTTTTATTAAAAGAAACCTACTAAATTAATTTTTTTTAAATGAATGTTGTATTTTAGTTCTCAAAATCCTTCTTTTTTATTGCATGAGCAAATTATTATTAAACTATTTAATTCCTAATTAAAAATTATATAAAAGATATAAATTAAAATCAGAGTCTATTTTGATTAGAATCAATTTATTGCATTTAAAGAAACTAAGAGTAATAAAAAATATACTTTACTCTAAAATATTGATTTTTCTTTATTTTGTCATTATTTTCTTTAATTCTCAATTATTTTTTTCAGTTTTCAATTGCATTCTTCGTTTTTCAATTATTTTATTCAATATTCAATAATTCTCACATTTTCTCAATTATCAATTATTTTCTTGATATTTCAATACGATTCTTCAATTTTCATTTATTTTCTACTGCTTCTTCCATAATTTTCATCAGTTTTCAATTAACAATTTATTATTTTTCATCACTTTTATGATTATTCATTAATTTTTAAAAAAATTTTGTTCAAATGCCGATTATTCTCACCATTTTTCGATTTTTTTATTTAATTGTTTATCTTTTTTTAACAGTTAAACATTTTTGTCAATATTTAATTATTTTCGTCATATTGTAATTTTTCTTTTAATTATCAATTATTTTCTTGAAATTTTCATGTATTTTTTTAATTGAAAATTTAATTCTTCAATTTTTAATTATTTTTTTCAATTATCAAATATTTTCTTTAATTTTCAATTATTTTTATCGAGTTTCAATTAATTCCTCAATATTCAATACTTCTCGGATTTTTTCAATTATCTTTTTCATTCATAAAAATTGTTTTAAAATTTCAATTCAATTATTCAATTCTAGAACTATTCTCTTCAATTCTAAGTTGTTTTCTGTATATTTAAATTACACTCTTTAATTTCCAATTATTTTCTTTAATATTAATTATCACCTTTTTTTCGATTATCATTAAGTTTCTTAAATTTTAAATACAATTGTTCAATTATTTCCTTAATTTCTTAATTCCATTCTTGAATTTTTATTCCATTTCTTTAGTTTTCAATTGTTTCCTTTTATATTAATTAATTCTCGGCTTCTTTCAATAACTTTTTTTCAATTTTTAAGTATATTCCATAAATTTCAATTTCTTTTTTCAATTTTTTATTGCTTTCTCAAATTATTATTATTTTTTTCAATTCTCATTTATTTTTTTCAAGTTTAAATTCCACATTTTAATGTTCAATTATTTTGTCTAATATTAAAAAATTATCGCCTTTTTTCGATTATCATCAGGTTTCTTTGATTTTAAATACAATTGTTCAATTATTTTCTTTAATTTTTATTTCCATTTTTTAGTTTTCAATTGTTTTCTTCTGAATTCATTAATTCTTGGCTTTTTTCAATTAATTTTTTTTTCTATTTTGAAGTATGTTCTTTAAATTTCAATTCCATTCTTCAATTTTCTATTATTTTTTTCGATTTTCAATCTAGTTGTTAAATGTATAATTATTTGCAACGATTATTCTTATAATTTTCCTAATTTTTCAATTTACAATTATTTTCTTTAAATTTAATATTTCTTGTTTACTTTTTTCAATAATTTTTTTCGGATGTCTATTAATCTAGTCATTTTTTGAATTTTGTTTTCAATTTACAATTATTATCGTCATTTTTCACATATTTTCTTCAATTTTTTAATTCTCGTCATTTTTCAACTATTACCTTCAATTATTATTTATTTTTCGCAATTTTCAATTATTTCCTACAGTTTTGTCAATTTTCAGTTATTATCTTAGAATTTTATAATTATTCTTTGATTTTTTAAATTATTTTGTTCGGTTGTGTATTAATCTATTTCATTTTTTGAATTTTGTTTTTAATTGTAAATTATTTTCATCATTTTGTAATTTGTTTTTATTTATCAACTATTATTTCAAATTTTAATTTAATTCTTAAATTTTTAATTTATTTCTTGAATTTTCAATTTATTTCTTTAACTTTCAATTTATTTCCTCAATTTCAATATTATTTTCGATTTGTTATCCAGTTGTTCAATTTGTAATTATTTCCAACAGTTATTCCTATAATTTTCCATTTATTTTGTTTAAATTTAACATTTATTGTTTAATTGTTTAAACTATTCTTCTTAATTGTGTAATTATGTAGCCATTTTTTGAATTTTGTTTTCAACTGTGAATTATTTCCGTTATTTTCCAGATCCTTCAATTTGAATTTGCAAAAATTTACAGTTTTAAATGACCAACAACAATGCAAAGTTTATTGCAACAATGTTGCTAGTTTTATAATAATTCCTTGTATTTTATACTTAATAAAATATCATCGAATCATTTTTGAAAGTACCAATTTTTTAAAAAATTGATCTGCAACCAACTTTGATTGAAATAAAATGGTTTGACCGTATAACAAAATTAATTTGTGGAGAAATTTTAACAATATTTTCCGTTTTTTGTAGCTTGAACTTATTTAACGGAGTGGCAGCAGCGACCGCAGCTCAAGGATGCAAAACTCACTGGCGCAGACTACATTCCCACCTGATTGAAATGCGCTGTAATTTTATTTTTCGTAAAATACAATTTCTAGCTGAATTTTCACTAGATAAGGATCTAAAGTTAATTAAGCAAAAAAGAAAAAAAAATTGAAAAAAAACCGCTAATTATAATATTCTTATGCTAAGAAAGGAAGGAATCATATACATTTATTGTATTTATTATGTGTACATTCGTCGTCCGACAACAGCGTGTTTATCATGTTTTGTATCGGTAAAGGCGGGTCGAAAACGCAGAGATGCAGGTCACTTTTTCGAGAGGATGCGATTTTATATCCTTTTGACGTTCGACGTCTGCATAATTAATAATTCTAACGATAGCAACAATTATAATTAAGTACATTTTACTTAAATTTATTTAAGGACTCGCACATATTCGTTGGGACTTGACACATTTAAATGAAATAATTGAATTATCTGTTGATATATATAATTTATTTGTCAAATTTCTATAGCAGCAATTTGACACTTAAACGTGGAAAGTTAAGCGAACCTCGTTTATTTAAAAAAAAAGCCTTGAATAATTTTAATTGAGACTGATGCTGGAATGGGGCATCCAATCAAATTATAATACATGTTGGTTTAATAATAATAATACTGTAAAACGAAGGGTCCTGCAACGAAAGGATGCACATATTTTTTGTGCGGAACAAGTGTCGAGAATGAGTTTTAAAAAAAATACTACAAACAAAATATAAAAGAAAAAAAAAAGTGGAAAAGTTTTCTGACAACTCCTGTGCTCTCGGGAGGGCAAAAGGAATAGGAATAAGTTCTAATTCTTCTTTTTTTTTTTTTTTGGAGAGGATTCAGCTTGCATTTGTGAAAGAGCATCACTATTAGTGTTTAATTTGTTTTTAAACTGTATGAGAATGCTGAAAACTATCACCCGTCTAGTAAATGATCAATAATATAATAAAAACAATAAAATACAAAATACAAAAAAAAAAATGGAATGAGACAGATTTGAAATGAGTAGAATTTTTAATCCATCGGTAAGGCGAACTATTTCTCTGTTATATGTAAAGTTAATACAAAGGTAAAGGGGACTTTTTATGACATTTCTATTTAGACTTTTTCGAATGCTTTATTCATATTCTAATATTTGTTCTTGAGCAAAATGCAGCGATATTCGTACATGTATCTAGATTATTCGGTGCGCTCTGACTTAATTTTTATTTCACATCTACCAAACTCTGTACATACACAATGTGTTGCACTGGAAACTCTGAAATATAAATGTTAAACTGAAAATAGTAGTGACATTTCTCTTGTGTTTCTATTAAGGGCGAATTTTAAAAGAATTTTTATTATGATCTGATGATATATTCAAATAATTTGCATAATATTGTAGATATTATTTTTAATAAAATTCTTAGGAAAATTTTTATATTTAAAATTTTAGAGAATAAGTAACACTTGAACTGGAATTTTGTTAATTATCTATGTACAATATTCCTGTGATTGGAATAAATTTCAACAATTGTATGGAAAATGTGCTTTTCTAGGATTTTAAATTTCCTGTTAAAGTTTAAGTCAATATGGCAATTTTACTAAAACTTTTATTACAATTTTAGGAAAAATTACGCGTGATTATGTTCTACTTCTGATTATTTCGAACTTTCAATTGGCAGAATTTCATTAAACAGTACTTTGATGAAGTGAAATGTCTTTTTTATAGAACTTTTTTTCAATCGAATGTGAAATAATCCTTTTCTCACTAAGTAGAATTTCCAAGTCACCGAACTGATATTCGACATAAATTTCTTTTCTCAGAATTTCTATTTATCCAAGTCCTTATTAAAAAAAAAAAAAAAAAAAAAAAAAAAATTAAATTCACCGAATGTCTCAAATTTTAAAATTAACCAATCAGAAATTGTCAGTAAAATTATGATTGGTTAATTTTAAAATTTGCGGACTTTTGCAGTGTCGGACAAATGGAAATTCGACGTTTTAAGGATTCTAGCAAATATGAATTTGTGTAAATCAAAATTCGTCCAAATAAACATTCTGTCAGTTAAAAATTCGACTAAATTAACATTCTGTTAAATGAAAATTCTACTGAATTAACATTCGGTGAAATTAGTTTTCTTTTTAATAAGAAGTTAGATAAATAGAAATTCTGTGAAAAGAAATTTATGTCTAATATGAGTTCGGTGACTTGGAAATTCTACTTAGTGAAAATACGATTCACATTCGATTGAAAACAAGTTCTATAAAAAAGGCATTCGACTTCATGAAATTCTACAAATGGAAAGTTAGAACTAATCGGAATTAAAATAGTCACGCGTCTCTGAACTTTGTAAGGTGTAATTTCAAAATGAATTATTTTACTTTTAAAACTTGTTCGCACATAAAGAATGAAAGTTCAACATTTTTTGCATATCTAATGTTTGTTCTTTTTTTTAATCAAAAATTAAATTGCTTGCTATCATGAAATTAATTATTTTTAAAAAGACAATAACGTTCGTATTTTTTTTATTAAAGTTACATAACGAGATGAAGGTAATAAAAAAAAACAGTAAATTTGGTAGAACATGTTAAATAAATTTTTCATTTTATTCAGTATATATAAAATGTGGTCGGTAAAGTAATTTATTAGCTAATTAACACTAAAATAAGTGCTAAGGGTAATTTAAATTGCTCGTTAAAAAATTGTTTATCTGGATTTAACTTGTTTCTATAAAGTACAGATTCCAAGAAATATCAATGAAAAAAAGTTTAATAAATTACAGTGTAAATAGAAATGAGATGTTCTTGAACTCGATAATAACGAGACCGAAGAAATTAATGTAAATTACAAAATTTGCTCACTATTTTTTAACCAGAAGATTCTTTATTTTGCCTCTGCTGGACCATTTCTCGGAGATTGTTTTCACTTTCTTTCAAATTTTTTTGAAGGTAAGATTTATTGTTCTCTAGTGTTTTAATCTTTTCCTCAGCAGTTTTTGTTCGTTTTTCGAGTCCTTCTTTTACACTTTCGATATCCTCGAGGAGGAACATCCTGCCTACAGATTCATAAGTTCTTGTGTTTTGAGGAAGAGAGGTTAACTCCTTTGAAGTCAACTCGGCTCGTTGTTTGGTGCGTCGTAATGATTCGATTTGAACATCCGATAATTTCAGCTTTTGACTTGTATCAATCATCTTCTCTTGAAGCTCAGAGAATGCCTTTTTAAGTTCTTCGTCAGGTACTCGAGCCATATTTGGAACAGTGAGATCTGTCAAAATTTATTTCTCAATTAGCGGTATTACTTATAATATAAAACATTATATATTTGTAAAAAATGTTAAAATTATTATAAAGATTTATTTTAAGTAAGGATTTAATAAACAATATAAATAACTTACAGTCTAAATATATAAATAGAAGTAGATGGTAAATGAATAATGAACTTGATTTTAAAAATAAATCAGGTTAGGTTTCTAAAGGATTACGCGCATGCGTAAATTTGCAAACCTGTCATCCAGGTAGCCGCCATTTTGAATTTTTCCCCACCCAACTTGAATATCCTTATAAAATAAGCGCGAAAAATTCAATTTTACTTCAATATTCTCCAAGTCTTCTTTATTTGTTTAACTTTTTACAAACAGTAAACTGAACTTTAAGTAAGCAGAAATTTAGACAAAAATGATTTTATTTGAAATCCAAAATCCTCAAAATAATCAATTCTTATTTTAATTAAGGGTGCCGTCTCATGCTAGGGATTAATAGATCAGGGATTAGAATAGACCAATCAAAAAATACTTTCCAATGTGACCAAGTATCTGATTGGTCTATTCTAATAAGGATATTCAAGTTGGGTAGGGGGAATTTCAAAATGGCGGCTACCTGGATGACAGGTTTGCATTACAGTCAATGGGACGAAATCAGTTTTTGTACAATAACTTTTAAAAAACAAATTTGCGAACCTATGTTTATTAACAAAATATTTTTCATTTATCGAAAGCTATTTTTTAAAATAATAAAATTGTATACAATTTTTAAATGAGTTTTTATTATTTTACAAAACCGGAAATTGGCGCTATTTTGAAAGAGGAAACAGAAAAAATTTCCAACTGTAGATTGAAACAATGCAATATTGCATTACAAAATATAAGGAAAATACGTGACGCATAAATTTATACCGATTGACATTCCCAGTAAGAAGGAGGAAATTGAAAAAGATTGGAATTTTATGATTTTCGAAGAAAAAGTCAAATTATGTAATCTTTTTTAATACGTTTTCTGTCCAATCCATTTGTATCCGGTGATAACACCTACTTTTATCCGCAAATCAATCCTTATTAATATGGGTTCAAATATTTGTCAATCCAAATTAATCCCTTTATAAATACAGAAAATAAAATGAATATTTTTTAATGTCCGCAGTTCAGGTTATTCAATACAAATGAATCCCTTTATAATGAAATTAAAGTTTTTGAAAAATCAATATTTTTGAAGACCTACAGTTTAGATTTAATTAATCCAATTGAAACCTTTTATAATTAAAAAAATGATATGAATATTTTTTAATACCTACAGCTTATAGATTATTCAATACAAATAAATCTCTCTATAATAAAATTTAAATTAAAATAAAACTAATATTTTTAAATACCGACAATTCATTTCATCTCTACATGTGATTGAAACTTAATATTTGATAAATTTTTATTTATTTCAGATGAACTCATTTATAATGCGTCTTCGGCACAAAATTATACACCGTTTTTATACACTGTTGCATCTTAAGATATTTCTCTTCCAGTTATAGGTACTTAAAAAAATCGATTCTCTATGGATTAATGGATTTTCTTTAAATTGTGAGAAAACGTTATTTTATATGTGCCTTCTATCTAATTAAGATTTCAGGACCCTTTACCGTCTAAAATTTGAGATATTCTTGTTCGAAATTTCAATTTTTTATCATTTTGCATGTAAAATTGAAATTTTGAACAAGAATATCTCAAATTTTAGACGGTAAAGGGTCCTGAAATCTTAACCAGATAGAAGGCACATATAAAATAACGTTTTCTCACAATTTAAAGAAAATCCTTAAAAAACTATTTTTTCAAGTATATAACTGCAAGAGAAATACCTTAATTGTGGGTTAAAAAGCGAAAAATACGTAAATTTGAAGATAATTTTTAGTGATCTTTATAATTTATTAAGACGTTGATGAAAGTTTCTTAAAAGTGTTCATTAATAAAATTTTTTTTTTACTTAAATATTATTCTTGAATACATTTTTAAAGAATTTAAATTAATCATCTTTTGAAGCTTTTTAAATCTGAATTAGTGGTTTTCTACTATTGAATTAGTGAAAGGTAAGCTACTATTAAATAGTAATAATTTTACTAATTTTTTAGTAGAAAACTACTTATTGAAACAGTGAAACTTTAACATTTCAATTAGTAGTTTCCTACTATTTCAATTAGTAGTTTTTTATTAAAAATTAGTAGTTTTCTACTAAACAAATTAGTAAAATTATTACTAATTTTACTAATTTGTTATTAATTTTTCCACTTATCAATAATTTATTAATAGAAAAACACTAATTCAGATTTAGAGAGAAAGTTATTAAATTTTGTTTAGACTTTATTAAAAAAAACTTTTTTGAAATCTGTATTGACAGTGTGTAATTTTTAAAATAAAAACACAACTTCAATGTATGCCTCAATGTATGCTCCTCAGTCAACATCATTCTTCAACTTAAACTTAAGAATAAAAGAACACAAAGATGATGTTTATGAATCACCTAATAAATGGACTGCTCTTACCGAATATGCCTGTTTTAAGGACCATACTTTCGATTTTGATAAAGTAAAAATTGAGGCAAAAATTTTAGACAGAACGGGAAATTATAAAAAACGTATGATCCTTAAAATGAATTAACGGATACAACAGCAGTTAACGAACGTAATGACACTAACAACTTATCTGTTTTTTACCAAGCAATTTTATAGTTTTAATCTTAGCAATATTTCTGTTTATATTTTCACGAGTATTTTCATTTACATCGTCACAAAAATGTTTCCCGAGGTCTCTAAAATCTTGACCCCTTCATAACAATGCACCTACACAAACAAGTTTTTTTTCCTATCGAGACAACTAAAACTTTTCTTGAACCCTCGCTTGATCCTTTTATGACTTTTAACATGTGTTTCATCTCAACTGTCACTTTCCTTGTAAACTCAGTTTTCGTTAAATTTTGATCCGGTCAACACGTACCAAAAACGCTCATTCAAAACTTAAAATTAAATTATACTGACAACATTTTTTTCGGTTTTCATTATAAAAACAATAAAAACGGTTGTGAAAGTGCTATATGGACTGCCAGACTTTCTGGATAGAAAAATGGATACTATTACTAAGTAAATTTTAGGTACATATTATTTTCGTTTTTTACACCACAAATTATTAGCAATAGTTATAATATTTAATAGTTAATTATTTTCGTCATATTGTAATTTTTCTTTTAATTATCAATTATTTTCTTAAAATTTCCATTTAATTCTTTAATTTCCAATTTATTTCTTCAATTTTTAATTATTTTCTTTAATTCTCAAATATTTTCTTTAATTTTTAATTATTTTGATCAATTTTCAATTAATTCCTCAATTTCCAATAATTCCCGGACTTTTTCAATTATTTTTTACACTCATAAAAAATGTTTTAAAATTGCAAATCAATTATTCAATTCTAGAATTCTTCATTTCTCAGTTATTTTCTTCAAATTTAAATTCCACTTTTCAATTTTCAGTTATTTTCTTTAATATTAAAAAATTATCGTTTTTTTCTATTATTTTGTTCGATATCATTAAGTTTCTTTAATTTTAAATACAATTATTCAATTATGTTCTTTAATTTTTAATGCCATTCTTCAATTTTTATTTCCAATCTTCAGTTTTCAATTTTTTTCTTCTAAGATATATTCATTAATTCTCGGCTTTTTTCAATTACTCTTTTTCAATTTTTAATTATATTCTTTCAATTTCAATTCCATTCTTCAATGTTTAATTGCTTTCTTCTATTTTCAATTACTTTTTACAATTTTAATTATTTTTTTCGATTTTCAATCCAGTTGTTAAATGGACAATTATTTCCAACAATTATTTCTATAATTTTCTAAATTTTTCAATTTACAATTATTTTCTTTACATTTAATATTACTTGTTTCATTTTTTCAATTATTTTTTTCATTTGTCTATTAATCTAGTTATTTTTTAATTTTCTTTTTACTTGACAATTATTTTCGTCATTTTTCACATATTTTCTTCAATTTTTCAATTACTCTAGTTATTTTTTAACTTCAATTTTTAAATATTTTCCGCAGTTTTCAATTAATTCCTACAATTTTTCAATTTTAAATTATTAACTAAAAATTTTATAATTATTCTTTGATTTTATAAATTACTAGCTTTCGAGCCCGCCTTCGGCGGGCATCGAAATCTAGTGGCGTGCCATCAACAGTATTTTTTGACCAAAAATATTCTCTGACTGAAAGTATTTTTTAAAGCATGCATTTTCCGACAGAAAGTATTTTTTGACAAAAATTATTTTCATGCAGGTGTTTGAAACAAATTTGGGTGTACTTCGCAGCTTAAACCTCAAATCTTTTTGATACTTCGTATGCTTACGTAATTTGATCCGCTGTTTACAAATATCATAGTGAAAAGTGTGTGTATATGTGAGTATGTGTTTGTGTGTATATGTGTGTGTATGTATATATGTATATATGCATGTTTATGTGTATGTATGTACGTATATGTGAAAATGTGACTTAGTTGTATATCTCAGCTTTTAATAATATTTTCTAAAATTTTTTTTTTATAAATCTAAGTAGAGTGACACTCTAATACTCTGCCAAATTTCACCTGAATCGGCTGAGCCGTTTTTAAGTGATGCCCGGACAAAAAATCCTGGACAGACAGACAGAATTTTTTTTTTTTGCATTTTCGCGATTCTTATCACTTAAAACGAAAAAGTATGTAAAATTTTTTGAGTTTGGCGCAATGTACAGACAAAATGTTGATTTTATTTATATAGATTTTGTTGAGTTGCGTGTTAATCTAGCCATATTTTGAATTGTGTTTTCAGTTGTCATTTATTTTCGTCATTTTGTAATTTTTTTTTCAGTTATCAATTATTATTTTTTAAAATTTTAATTTAATTCTTAAATTTTCGATGTATTTCTTCAGTTCTCAATTTATTTCCTCAATTCTTTAATTTTCAATTTATTTCTTCAATTTTTAATTATTTTCTTCAATTCTCAAATATTTTCTTTAATTTTAAATTATTTTGATCGATTTTCAATTAATTCCTCAATTTCCTATAATTCTTGGACTTTTTCAATTATTTTGTACACTCATAAAAATTGTTTTAAAATTGCAATTATTCCTACAATTTTCTTAATTTTTCAATTTGCAATTATTTTCTTTAAATTTAATATTTCTTGTTTAATTTTTTCAATTATTTTTTCAGTTGTCTATTAATCTAGTTATTTTTTGATTTTTGTTTTCAATTGACAATTATTTTCGTCATTTTTCAACTATTTCCTTCAATATTATTAATCATTTTCCGCAGTTTTCATTTATTTCCTACAATTTTTCAATTTGCAATTATTATCTTAAAATTTTATAACTATTCTTCGATTTTTTAAGTTATTTTTATCGGTTGTGTATTAATCTAGCCATCTTTTGAATTTTGTTTTCAATTGTTAATTATTTTTGCCATTTTGTAATTTTGTTGTTTATTATCAATTATTTTTTTCAAGTTTTCAATTTATTTCCTCCATTTTTATTATTTTCTTCAATTTCAATTATTTTTATCGATTTTCAATACAGTTGTTCAATTTACAATTAGGTATTTCCAACAGTTATTCCTATAATTTTTCAACTCTTTTGTTTAAAATTAAAATTTATTGTTAAAATTTTTAAAATATTCTTTTCAATTGTGTAATTATGTAGCTATTTTTCGACATTTGTTTTCAAAGGTCAATGTATTTTTGTCATTTTTCAAATATATTCTTCAATTTCGTAAGTTTCATTATTTGAATTTGCAAAAATTTATGTTTTTAAATGACCAATAATGTAAAGTTTTTCGCGCGCTTGAGCACGCGTTAATGTTGCTAGTAAATAATAATTGACAGTCAACAATTTTTATTTTTCTAACCATAGGCCATTAATTTGTAAAATTAGGAAAAAGTTGTGTCTTTCCAGGTGAATTTGTGAGTAATTAATCATTATTAACAATAATTTGTTTATAACAATTGCAATTGGTTGTTGTGGTTAATTTGACTGAATAAGTTATTGTTTTAAAATATAAAAAAATAGTTAAGTCAGAAAAGACTACAACTCGCTAGGTTCATTTGGATATTAGTTATAAATTAATAATTACATAAATTGTGTATAAATACCCCCCATTTATGGGAGTTGTTTATAACCCTATAGGGGAAAGTGGGGCAAAACCGCTAAGCGGGGCAAAGACGTTTTTCAAAATATCTCCCTTATTTCTAGACCGTTTCAACTTATGTTTAAAGTTTATCACAATTGTAACAGGAGCCACAGTTTTATAAAAAAAAAATCTTAAAAATATAAAATGCTTTGGCAAATATATCAAAAAAATCGTTTTTACAAGTATAAGATGAAAATTTTATTGATCAAAACTAGTAAATTTTGAATCTAAATGTGAATTTTAAAAAATTTTAAATGTCACGTTCTAATAGAGTAATCATTTATCTACACAATCTCTGTGGAATCCAGGTTTAATTTTCAATCTAAATATATAAAATTTTAAATTAAAAAAAGATTTGTCGTTTGGGGCAAAGACGCTTGGAAAATATTTCATAAAAAACAATTGAATATTAAAAACTGCATTAGCATGTAATTTTAAATGATGGAAACTTCATGCTAATCAACTGTTAACCTGCATTTTTTCATCAAAACAAATAAGTATTTTTGTCTGTTAAATTTATTGTTATTATTATTATTATTTAATCATTTAATTATTTATTAGCGTTTACTACTAATTTGAAAAAAAAATATGAATTTTGAACATTAAATAAGCATTATTATTTAATCATATTTTCGCATGGATATTTAAAAAAACATTCTATTTTTGAAAAGTCGATAAAGTAGATTTTGAAACAAAATAAAAAACAATTAAATTGAAAATATGAGGTTAAAAATACAAGTCGTCATTATTTTCAATAAAATCGATTAAATCTCTTTTAAAATCTGTAAAATATTTATGTTTTATAATTATTGCACCAATAAATGTTATTTAGAGTATATTTTAGATCATTTATTATATTTGCAATAATAATATTAGCAAAAACGTCTTTGTCCCAACAGTTGGGGCAAAGCCGCTAATTTGAATCTTTTTAAATACAATTAAATAATGTAATTATGATTATGATAAATGTAATAACGACTATTAAAATCTGTTACTGGTTAGTTTTAGTCGTGTAACAAACAAAAATGACTCCAATTGAATGTATAGTTAAAAATTTGTGCATCAGTAAATTTAAACCTAGCGGTTTTGCCCCACCTTCCCCTAAATCGAAATTAATGAAATTAATTTCAAAAATTGAAATTCTTTGTTACTTCTTTGTTTACACCTTACAGTGATTTCAAATGTGCTCTTTTAATCTGAATTAGTGAAAAACGGTCACTAATTCGAATTAGTGGAACTTTTTACTTATTTTTAGTCAATTTTCACTAAAACTTTAGTAAAGAATTTAAAAAAATTAGTAGAAATGTATATTAATTTGAATTTCTTCAGTGACTTTTCACTGATTTATTTTTAAAGAGATGAGTATTTAGAACAATGGATTTGGTTTTATTTATTTAAATTATAAAGAGATTAATTTGGATTGAATAATCTGAACTATGTGTTTTCAAATATTAAATTTTCATTTTTTTTTCATTATAATGGTATTTATTTGGATTAAATAAAACTGAATCGTGAGTATTTAAAATGTTCATTTTATATTTTTCAATTATAAGGGTATTCATTCGGATAAATTTTCATTTTATTTTAATTGCATTTTTATTATAAAAATATTCATTCAGATTGAATAATCTGACGTGTGGGTATTTAAGAATAACTAGTTTATTTTTTCATTATAAAGGGATTCATTTGTATTCAATAACCTGAACTGCAGATATTAAAAAATATTCATTTTATTTTTTTTCCATTATAAAGGAATTCATTTGGATTGACAAATTTTTTAAACCTATATTCATAAGGATTGATTTTCGGGTAAAAGTAGGTGCTATCACCGGATACAAATGCATTGGACAGAAAGCGTATTCAAAAATATTAAAATTTTTTAATATTTTTTAATTACTCTCTTCTTACTGGGTTTGATCGACTGGACATTTGGACGAAGGGCATTTGGACGAATGGACATTTGGACGAATCGACATTTGGACGAAATGACATTTGGACGAATCGACATTTTGACGAAAGAACATTTGGACGAATCGACATTTTGACGAAAGGACATTTGGACGAATCGACATTTTGACGAAAGGACATTTGGACGAATCGACATTTGGACGAAAGGACATTTGGACGAATCGACATTTGGACGAAAGGACATTTGGACGAATCGACATTTGGACGAAAGGACATTTGGACGAATCGACATTTTGACGAAAGGCCATTTAGACGAATCGACATTTTGACGAAAGGACATTTGGACGAATCGACATTTGGACGAAATGACATTTGGACGAAAGGACATTTGGACGAATCGACATTTTGACGAAAGGACATTTGGACGAATCGACATTTGGACGAATCGACATTTGGACGAAAAGACATTTGGACGAATCGACATTTTGACTAAAGGACATTTGGACGAATCGACATTTTAACGAAAGGACACTTGGACGAATAGACATTTTGACAAATGGACATTTGGACGAATCGACATTTGGACGAATCGACATTTGGACGAATCGACATTTTGACGAATGGACATTTGGACGAATCGACATTTTAACGAAAGGACATTTGGACGAATCGACATTTTAACGAAAAGACATTTGGACGAATCGACATTTTGACGAAAGGACATTTGGACGAATCGACATTTTGACGAAAGGACATTTGGACGAATCGACATTTTGACGAAAGGACATTTGGACGAATCGACATTTTGACGAAAGGACATTTGGACGAATCGACATTTTGACGAATGGACATTTGGACGAATCGACATTTTGACGAAAGGACATTTGGACGAATCGACATTTTAACGAAAAGACATTTGGACGAAAGGACATTTGGACGAATCGACATTTTAACGAAAAGACATTTGGACGAATCGACACTTGGACGAATCTTTTTTGGCATATAAGTTTACTCTCTATGTTGTACTTGTTCATGGTTTCAAATTATCAAATATTCCAAGTGTTGTTTCTCCGTGAGATGGAGCTAGGGGTATTAAAATTTAGGTAATCTGTAGGTAAATTACCTAAAAATTATCAAAAAATATAAAAATTTCATTTTATACACAATTGTAATTCTCCTAGCTCCATCTCTCGGATAAACACTGAACCCTATCAACACTTGGAATATTTGATAATTGGAAACCATGAACAAGTACAACATAGAGAGTAAACTTATATGCCAAAAAAGATTCGTCCAAGTGTCGTTTCATCAAAATGTCGATTCGTCCAAATGTCCATTCGTCCAAATGTCCAATCGTCAAAATGTCGATTCGTCCAAATGTCCTTTCGTCAAAATGTCGATTCGTCCAAATGTCTTTTCGTCAAAATGTCGATTCGTCCAAATGTCCATTCGTCAAAATGTCGATTCGTCCAAATGTCCTTTCGTCAAAATGTCGATTCGTCCAAATGTCCATTCGTCAAAATGTCGATTCGTCCAAATGTCCATTCGTCCAAATGTCGATTCGTCCAAATGTCCTTTCGTTAAAATGTCGATTCGTCCAAATGTCCATTCGTCAAAATGTCGATTCGTCCAAATGTCCATTCGTCCAAATGTCGATTCGTCCAAATGTCCTTTCGTTAAAATGTCGATTCGTCCAAATGTCCATTCGTCAAAATGTCGATTCGTCCAAATGTCCTTTCGTCAAAATGTCGATTCGTCCAAATGTCCTTTCGTCAAAATGTCGATTCGTCCAAATGTCCTTTCGTCAAAATGTCGATTCGTCCAAATGTCCATTCGTCCAAATGTCGATTCGTCCAAATGTCTTTTCGTCCAAATGTCGATTCGTCCAAATGTCGATTCGTCCAAATGTCCTTTCGTCAAAATGTCGATTCGTCCAAATGTCCTTTCGTCCAAATGTCATTTCGTCCAAATGTCGATTCGTCCAAATGTCCTTTCGTCAAAATGTCGATTCGTCCAAATGTCCATTCGTCAAAATGTCGATTCGTCCAAATGTCCTTTCGTCAAAATGTCGATTCGTCCAAATGTCCTTTCGTCAAAATGTCGATTCGTCCAAATGTCCTTTCGTCCAAATGTCTTTTCGTTAAAATGTCGATTCGTCCAAATGTCCTTTCGTTAAAATGTCGATTCGTCCAAATGTCCATTCGTCAAAATGTCGATTCGTCCAAATGTCGATTCGTCCAAATGTCGATTCGTCCAAATGTCCATTCGTCAAAATGTCGATTCGTCCAAATGTCCTTTCGTTAAAATGTCGATTCGTCCAAATGTCCTTTCGTCAAAATGTCGATTCGTCCAAATGTCTTTTCGTCCAAATGTCGATTCGTCCAAATGTCGATTCGTCCAAATGTCCTTTCGTCAAAATGTCGATTCGTCCAAATGTCCTTTCGTCCAAATGTCATTTCGTCTAAATGTCGATTCGTCCAAATGTCCTTTCGTCAAAATGTCGATTCGTCTAAATGGCCTTTCGTCCAAATGTCGATTCGTCCAAATGTCCTTTCGTCCAAATGTCGATTCGTCCAAATGTCCTTTCGTCCAAATGTCGATTCGTCCAAATGTCCTTTCGTCAAAATGTCGATTCGTCCAAATGTCCTTTCGTCAAAATGTCGATTCGTCCAAATGTCCTTTCGTCAAAATGTCGATTCGTCCAAATGTCCATTCGTCCAAATGTCGATTCGTCCAAATGTCTTTTCGTCCAAATGTCGATTCGTCCAAATGTCGATTCGTCCAAATGTCCTTTCGTCAAAATGTCGATTCGTCCAAATGTCCTTTCGTCCAAATGTCATTTCGTCCAAATGTCGATTCGTCCAAATGTCCTTTCGTCAAAATGTCGATTCGTCTAAATGGCCTTTCGTCAAAATGTCGATTCGTCCAAATGTCCTTTCGTCAAAATGTCGATTCGTCCAAATGTCGATTCGTCCAAATGTCATTTCGTCCAAATGTCGATTCGTCCAAATGTCATTTCGTCCAAATGTCGATTCGTCCAAATGTCGATTCGTCCAAATGTCCAATCGTCAAAATGTCGATTCGTCCAAATGTCCTTTCGTCAAAATGTCGATTCGTCCAAATGTCTTTTCGTCAAAATGTCGATTCGTCCAAATGTCCATTCGTCAAAATGTCGATTCGTCCAAATGTCCTTTCGTCAAAATGTCGATTCGTCCAAATGTCCATTCGTCAAAATGTCGATTCGTCCAAATGTCCATTCGTCCAAATGTCGATTCGTCCAAATGTCCTTTCGTTAAAATGTCGATTCGTCCAAATGTCCATTCGTCAAAATGTCGATTCGTCCAAATGTCCATTCGTCCAAATGTCGATTCGTCCAAATGTCCTTTCGTTAAAATGTCGATTCGTCCAAATGTCCATTCGTCAAAATGTCGATTCGTCCAAATGTCCTTTCGTCAAAATGTCGATTCGTCCAAATGTCCTTTCGTCAAAATGTCGATTCGTCCAAATGTCCTTTCGTCAAAATGTCGATTCGTCCAAATGTCGATTCGTCCAAATGTCGATTCGTCCAAATGTCTTTTCGTCCAAATGTCGATTCGTCCAAATGTCGATTCGTCCAAATGTCCTTTCGTCAAAATGTCGATTCGTCCAAATGTCCTTTCGTCCAAATGTCATTTCGTCCAAATGTCGATTCGTCCAAATGTCCTTTCGTCAAAATGTCGATTCGTCCAAATGTCCATTCGTCAAAATGTCGATTCGTCCAAATGTCCTTTCGTCAAAATGTCGATTCGTCCAAATGTCCTTTCGTCAAAATGTCGATTCGTCCAAATGTCCATTCGTCAAAATGTCGATTCGTCCAAATGTCCTTTCGTCAAAATGTCGATTCGTCCAAATGTCATTTCGTCCAAATGTCGATTCGTCCAAATGTCCTTTCGTCAAAATGTCGATTCGTCCAAATGTCCATTCGTCAAAATGTCGATTCGTCCAAATGTCCTTTCGTCAAAATGTCGATTCGTCCAAATGTCCTTTCGTCAAAATGTCGATTCGTCCAAATGTCCTTTCGTCAAAATGTCGATTCGTCCAAATGTCTTTTCGTTAAAATGTCGATTCGTCCAAATGTCCTTTCGTTAAAATGTCGATTCGTCCAAATGTCCATTCGTCAAAATGTCGATTCGTCCAAATGTCGATTCGTCCAAATGTCGATTCGTCCAAATGTCCATTCGTCAAAATGTCGATTCGTCCAAATGTCCTTTCGTTAAAATGTCGATTCGTCCAAATGTCCTTTCGTCAAAATGTCGATTCGTCCAAATGTCTTTTCGTCCAAATGTCGATTCGTCCAAATGTCGATTCGTCCAAATGTCCTTTCGTCAAAATGTCGATTCGTCCAAATGTCCTTTCGTCCAAATGTCATTTCGTCCAAATGTCGATTCGTCCAAATGTCCTTTCGTCAAAATGTCGATTCGTCTAAATGGCCTTTCGTCCAAATGTCGATTCGTCCAAATGTCCTTTCGTCCAAATGTCGATTCGTCCAAATGTCCTTTCGTCCAAATGTCGATTCGTCCAAATGTCCTTTCGTCAAAATGTCGATTCGTCCAAATGTCCTTTCGTCAAAATGTCGATTCGTCCAAATGTCCTTTCGTCAAAATGTCGATTCGTCCAAATGTCCATTCGTCCAAATGTCGATTCGTCCAAATGTCTTTTCGTCCAAATGTCGATTCGTCCAAATGTCGATTCGTCCAAATGTCCTTTCGTCAAAATGTCGATTCGTCCAAATGTCCTTTCGTCCAAATGTCATTTCGTCCAAATGTCGATTCGTCCAAATGTCCTTTCGTCAAAATGTCGATTCGTCTAAATGGCCTTTCGTCAAAATGTCGATTCGTCCAAATGTCCTTTCGTCAAAATGTCGATTCGTCCAAATGTCGATTCGTCCAAATGTCATTTCGTCCAAATGTCGATTCGTCCAAATGTCATTTCGTCCAAATGTCGATTCGTCCAAATGTCGATTCGTCCAAATGTCATTTCGTCCAAATGTCAATTCGTCCAAATGCCCTTCGTCCAAATGTCCAGTCGATCAAATGTCAATCGGTATAAATTTATGCGTCCCGAAAATACTAAATAAAAATGCATAACATTTAGCTTTTCCAAATAATTAACTTAAAAAAAAAGTACTTTGCACATTTTGAAAAAAAGTTTTTTAGTCTAATTTCACACACAGTGTTGGCATCTAACACAAACAATACATATATCCGCTTCGGTGTACACGCAAAAGTTGGCTCGTATAAAAAGAAATTTTTTTATGTAAACCAATCAGCCTTTTTATATTTCGTGTTAAAAAAATGGACTGTCTCACAACTGGAGCCGTCTCACAACTGGCGACTCTCCCCTATGTATATGATTCACCTATTTAATCCATAGCATACTTAAATAACCACCTGTATAGGATAAGACTAAATGACTCCGATCACAATAATATATGAGATCATTCAAAATTAACATTTTTATAAACTAAGAACTAGTGCATTCTAAATAAACATCTTATCATTCCTCAAAAAGGTAGCCAACCTACGTACCACCTCAAAGTTCGGGTGGAAGATAAGGGTACACGTAAAAAAAACTGGAGTTCAGCTTACTTCAACTGGAGTAATGGGAATCACAAAAAATAGTAATATATAGGATAGCTACAGCCTGGAATAAAGGTTAACACAATTTCGATTAATTTCGATTGTCAGCTGAGTAGAGCATTACCGCGCATGCTCACGCAACTCATGTATCTCATAACTGTAGCTACATTCACTACAGTTGAGGCTGCTGTCACCACAGCCTGGAGTATTTTGACTACTAGTTTCCTGGAGTAGATGCAATTACAGCATTTTTTTACGTGTATCTATATCTAAACCGATGACGCTGTCAACACGTAATACTGTTCTGACATACTCAAAAAAATCATCTCTTCGTGCTGAATACAGCCTGCTGTCAAATATCCAGTGTTTCAAGCTACTTTTGGCAAAACCACAAGGACAAGCCGGATCAATCCTTCAACCCATTCTCTCAAAGTGCTGTCCGCTGCAATAATGATTAGAACGCAATCTCGAGATCAACGTAGAGTCTCTCCTTGGTATATCGGCTCCAGGGCCATTAAACCAGGGCCTCCTGGAGGAAAAAGTTATCTTTCCAAAGTATCTATTTTGCAAATTCCTACTCGGAAAGTGAGGCCAGTCATCCGCCAAAATTCCTTTGTAAGTCTTATAAATGGCCTTCATGTTTTTCTCCGGCTGAAGAACCATTTTCGTCTCAAACGGAAAATGAGCTGTCGTTCTAGCCAACTTGTCCGCTATGATGTTACCAGGAATCCCCGTGTGCCCAGGAATCCAAATCAAATTGATTTTCAGTCCCTGGTCCTGTAAATCATTTATCCTTTTAGCAATATTATGAATGAGTGAGTTGGAAGAAAAATTCCTCATTCTATCTCTAATGCACTCTATAGCCTTTAAGGAGTCCGAGCAAATTAGATAATCCTCCTTACTTAATCCCGAAATATACCCTAAAGCCTTATATATGGCAAAAAGCTCAGCTGATATTGATGACCTACAATTACCTAATCTGACTCCAAATCTGCAATTTTTGCTCTGAATATAATACGACGAACCAGCAATGCCACTCTCCTCATGATATGAGCCATCAGTGAATACAACGTTAACCCCTGAGAACCCTTCATTAATGAGCCTAATGAATGCCATATTTGAATTGTCAGCTCTTTTTATTTCCAAGCCACTATTAACATCAATTCGAGGGGACAAGTGCCGTGAGATGTCTCTCCATGTATAGTCGAAATATCCCGGTAAATTTGGCTTTTGATCATTTCCAATAATATCCTTACATACACTCAGAGAAAAGGTCTTTTTGAAAACAAAAGAAAATCCTCTTGAATGCCATTTTATAGAAGCAAAAAAATTTCTCTTGATTTAAGCGGAATTAATTTCGAGGCAATATTATATGACGTTAAGAACAAAATGATTTTCATTTTCGTGGGAAAATATCGACTTTCATTTTTTTTCACTTCAAGTGACAGCTTAGGTTGTGTCAACGTGGAGAAAATTCTTCGAGATTGGGGATTTTTTCCACATATCATAGAAACTATACAGTGTAAGTTTCATTATTTTTTAAAAACTTTTATCCTAATTAAATTATGTTAATAATAATAATGATAATGTATTTAAGTGACAGCACAAATTTACAGTCAAAAAGATATTCATTTTGAGACAAGATTAAATCCTCTTGTCTCAAACGGATTCTGTCAAAAAAAAAATTATGGTTGGAACAAAAGAAAATCCTCTAATGCTCTGAAATAAGAGTAAATTCCTATTGTGTCAAAATGATGTTTGTTGTGTCAAAAGGACCTTTCTCTGAGTGTATATTGTATGCTACAACCAATGGCTAATAGCTAATGCCCAATGACCTTAATCGTTACAAGAGCTCTACTTTCTAGGTAATTAATATGAGGTATCCATGATAGTCTAGGATCCAAAATTATTCCCAGATATTTGAGAGTATGGGAACATCTAACCGTTTCACCCAGGATATCTACTATAACCATCTCCGGGTCCATCGCTCTTCTCGTGAAGACACATAATTGGCTTTTCTCCGGATAGATGTTGAGTCCCAAAGAGTCAAGCCATGGAGCGAGATCACTTATTGCCTTCTCAATCAAAAAGAGTGCCTCATGTATCTGTGATGATCTAGCATACAATAAGATGTCATCAGCATATTGCAGCACGTATACGCCCTCCGGTAAGTATAAACCTATTTTTCTCAAGGCAACATTAAACTCTTGGTGATCATAAAGGAAATGCAATTTTAGATTCTCTCCGACACCCCAAGCTCACGAAGAGACTGCAGAACACTGCCCGGACGTAAGGAATTGAACTCCCCCTTCAAGTCCAGCGCCACCGCCGCCGTAAACTCTCCTCTCCGGAATCCACCTAGTGTGTCCAGCACAAAGGAAGACACAGGATACAAAATGGAACGACTTTTCCGAAAATCGGATTGACAATCCGGTATGAACTCTGTATGTTCGATAAATTGTTCCAACCTTCTGTGCACCATCCTTTCGAATAGTTTTCTGGTCGCTGAAGTGAGAGAAATCGGACGATAACCCTTCCCTCCGGACTTTGGTATGAACCTGACGTGAGTTTCTCTCCATGCTGCCGGGAATTTGGAATCCAGAAAGCAACCATTCAGTATTTCCAAAAGTCACATCTTTGCATTAATCGGAAGGGACCTAACAGCCTCATATGACACTTTATCAAGCCCCGGGGCTGAATCCTTTCTACATAGCGATAAGGCGGAAAAAAATTCACTTTCCGAAAACGGCAGATTATAAGGAAGGGTATCTCTTTTGACCATCATATACGAATCCTCATAAAAGGGAACATCTTCCCTCACCAGATCATCCTCGAGCCTCTGAAACACAGATGAGTCCATGTCATTCGTCATATTTTTAGTGGAAGATCTTCTACCCGAAAAAGCCCCAATTAGGGACCAAATCCTTTTGAGTCCCATGCCTGGGTTGATAAATTTGCAAAATTTCTTATATGAACTTCTCGTTTGCTTTATCAAGGTCAAAGAGGTTGCGTCTTCTATCTTCATATATTTCACAATGTTTTCTTTAGTTGGGTTCAGCAGATAAGACCTTCTGGCTGATTTACTTTCCAAAATGACCACATCACATTCTGGAGTCCACCACGCTGGCTTTATCCTGGATAGTCTGCTTTTTTTCCTAGGGACAAAAGCACCTGCCGCAAGTAGAGACTCAACAATATGTTCCATGAAAGTATCATACTCCTGCTCCGGAGATGCTTGATTGAGTACAACCCCCTGCGTAACTCCTATTCTCCTCTCCAAATCGTTCCTAAATTTAGCCCAGTCCACTCTTTCTAATCTCAACCTGCAAAAACTATCACACGTCAGCTCAGGGCGAGCCGCCAATAAAAAAAAACCGGGAAATCATCGCTGGTATAAGTATCCTCTATTGTTTCGGAAGTCATTAGATCAGCCAGAGAGGACGAGGATAACACAAGATCAAGAACACTCTCTGTCATAATCCGATCGTCTCTATGTTTCCTCCCAAAGGTCCTTTTCCCGTCGTTAAGAATTGATAAATCATATTTTTCAACCAGGTTGTAATGAATTTATTTTTATTTCTCTATCAAATTCATACAATATTAATTTTATTTAAAAAATCTCAAATTTATTCTTTCTTTTTTTAGTATAAACTTGATGGCAGACAGGGAGGAGAAAATTAAATGAGTTCCAAATTATTTCATTATCAAACCTGGCAATATATTTTATCTATCAAAATTTAAATATAAACAATATCAATAATTTCTCTCATGTCCAATAAAATATAATCATAATCTGAGTGGTACCACTTTACACAACATATTTTTCAAAAAATGACAAGACACATATACGCACACATTACAATATTTTGATATCTTCAATATTAAAGAAACTATTATTACAAAATTAATATCACAAATTCAGTCAATGATTTTAATATAAAAGCAAATTATAAATGTCAGAATAAGTTTCGTATATAAAAATTCAATTTAAAATATCAATCATCTAAATCTGATTTCAAATCTTACTCATTTGATAATTATTATAGTTTGAAAATCAAACCAGTCAATTTTATTTTTACTTATCTTTTATTTTACTAAATCGACGGAGGTGAAGCGTTGGTAGTCTTCCCACCGGTATCCACGTTGAGGATAAATATTTAAACGGTCAAACGGCCAAATTTACTCCTTTATCACTTTTCTGGAGATTTCAAATTCATCTATTGAGTTTGTTGTTCCATTTAGAGTTCTGGCGATCACGGCAAAAGCACACCGTCAAAGTATCCTCGCCTCTGTCTCCGCTTCGCGATCCGTCCACATTTATTTCGCCACACTATTATAAATTTTCACATTTAATTTATGGAAATATATTTTATAATCAAAGTAAAATAAAAAGAACATTATTTAAAAAAAACAAAACACACAAAGTTACAAAATGATTTAACTATTAATATATTTACCCACCTATCAGTGTCCCTGGCAGGTACTTGGATGCGTGGCACGGATCCCTCCGTCGATTTAAAGGTGCGATGATTGAGTGATCAATTCATTCGCATTTCCCTGAAATCAACGGCAATTTTCCGAATGCCCTCGTCATCCCCACCGACCCAAGGATCACGTGAGGAACCATCGAATCAAATTGTATATATTATTCCCTCTACTCAAAATCCATCACGAGCGAAGACAGAAGCGAATATATAAGTCTCAAAACGAATAATTAATTACAGAAAATTATATTTAATTTTTAAACATCGTTTTCAGGAGATAACCATCGCTTCAAGGTTGAGAATCTGTTTTCCGGTCTTATTACATTTATAATGGGCAAATTTGGAAAGATGTGTATTCAGATCCCCGACAAGAATGATTCCTATATTTTCCGGAATTTGTTTAAATAGTTTGTCCCACTGATCCTCTAGCATCTTTGATCTAGGTATCAAATACACTGAAACAATGGCAACATACCCCCTATCTGTTTTAATTAAAACCGCAACGACCTTTATAAAATCTTCCTACGTTACTTTTAGTTCTATATGTTGTACTGTAAACTCATTTCTTATAAGAATCATAGAGCCACCACCAGGCCTATCCTGACCGCGATCCGTTCTATAAGTCCTATAACCCCTGACTGACCACGTCAGAATGGCTGAAGAGAGCCATGTTTCCGTAATACACAGGATGTCCAGCTCCAAATCTCTCATGAGAGATTCAAGGTGCAATCTCCGATCGGTAATACTTCTGGCATTCCACGTAGCACCTCTAATAATTGAGGCCATTTTATTTAGAATTTTATCAAAAAAAAAAAAAAATCATTCAAAAATCATTCAAAATCTACCAACAATATACCTAACCTAAATCCCTAACTCTATCAGTACGCATAATTATATTGAACCTTTTCGATCCAATAAAAACCCAGCTTTAGCTGAACAAAGTGAACCATGAAATCAGAAACAGTAAAATTATGAAAAACAAAAATATTTCAGCGAGAAAAAGAAAAAGAAAATAATAGACAATAATTGGGGGATACTGATTCATAACGAGAAAAACAATTATAGTTCAACATCCATCGGGTGTTCAGGGCCAATAAGGCCCCCCTCTGCTTCCGGGTTGTCAGCGATTTTCTGGTCCTCGGTAGGGGTAACTTCCTTATGCTCCACCTCTTCCTCCCTTACTAATTTTTGAGGGGGGTGATCATTCTGGCCAGTTGTCACAGATCCAGCAATACTGGTGCTACTACTAATTTGACCCTTGGGTAGCATCAACAGATAGGATAGATCTGTTTTTGCGACGACTGATCATCTGCTCGATCAGAGCTTTGGGGATTATTCTGATTTCTGAGTCAAGGCTTTAGATTTGGTTGGGGAAGCATTCCGCCTAGCCTTGAAAATTCCCCTTTCGTTTAATCTAAAAATCGCCAGCTCCCTGGTGACGTTTGTGAGGTATTTTTCTCTCATTACATCAAATTCGAACTCGTAGACGGGGCACGACTTAGAGGAAGCCATGTGGTTTCCTGAACAGTTCGAATAGGAACTAAGAGTGTTTAAGTTTGTGCACTCGTCAGTTGTATGAGATTTGCCACAAAACTCACACGTGGGTTTGGTGGCTCTACATTGTGACAATACGTGCCCAAAGTTCTGGCAGAAAAAACACCGTTTAAGTGGAGGTATATGGAGGGAGTGATGTTCCTGGAAACACTCCACACGAATAAAATTCTTGGTACATTTGAAGTTTCGAAAGTAAGATCGATGATATCCAGAGGCACTCTCCTGTCCCCGAATCTCCTTCTGGCGGCAATAACAATTGCCTGAGTATCAGGGTCAATATGATCAATAACTTCACTAACAGAATATTCCGAATTAATCCTAACAAAGCCCTTTTTCCTAATCAGGGATTGAGGGATGAATGCTCTACTATTTTTATTTTGCAACAATTCTGAATCTAAAATCAGGTCAGAGTCTTCCCTAACTTCGCAGAAGACCTTGGCCTGATTTGTCCCGCTTATGTAGATATTCCTGTCCCCTTCTATAATACCGTGAATGAGCTTTCCCAGCTTAATGGGATCATACTTTCCCAGATGCATCCCAGGAGCTGTACCTTCCAGAAAGACCAGGTAAGGACCTTCAGAGTCCTTATATCTTTCCCTAGAAAAATCATAAGTGGAATTCCAAGCATAAAAGGGGTCATTTTCAAAATCAATGTCTGACACAACCTTACCCAACTCCTTTTGTACTTCCTCCACAAGAACCTGTTCCTCCGGTGGAATCCCGGCTACGTTGGAATCTGGAGCCAGCTGTGTATTCTTTGCAGCATTTTGGTTCCCCTCAGGAAGAGGGGGCTCAGCGTTGTCTGACACCATTCTGTGTTTTTTTTGTATTGGAGACTTATGTGTACCCGCTCCAGAAGAGGTCGAGGTGGAGTTCAGATCTGACCTATTTCTCTTTGCAGTATCATCTGATCCAATGTTTTCATGCCCCTCACCAACTCTACGAAATATTTTCTCAGAATTCGCGTATCTCGCACCCTTTTCGAGATATTTCAAGTTTTATCTCCAGACTCTATTTCACCGTCAGTCGCGGAGAATTCGCGTGGGAAACGAAGCGAAAGAGTAAAGTAGAGATTTCGGACTTTTGTAAAATGCCATTGGGTAGTACGCAAGAAGGGAGGAGCTTCTTAGAATCAACGGAAAATTTTCTCAGAATTCGCGTATCTCGCACCGTTTTCGAGATATTTCAAGTTTTATCTCTAGACTCTATTTCACCGTCAGTCGCGTAGAATTCGCGTGGAAAACGAAGCGAAAGGGTAAAGTAGAGGTTTCTGACTTTTTTAAAATGCCATTGGGTAGTACGCAAGAAGGAAGGAGCTTCTTCGAATCTACGGAAAATTTTCTAAGAATTCGCGTATCTCGCACCGTTTTCGAGATATTTCAAGTTTTATCTCCAGACTCTATTTCACCGTCAGTCGCGGAGAATTCGCGTGGGAAACGAAGCGAAAAAGTAAAGTAGAGATTTCGGACTCTTTTAAAATGCCATTGGGTAGTACGCGAGAAGGAAGGAGCTTCTTAGAATCTACGGAATATTTTCTCAGAATTCGCGTATCTCGCACCGTTTTCGAGATATTTCAAGTTTTATCTCCATGTAATTTGATTTGATTCCGAAATGGTTTGATTTCTCCTGACTTCACTTTTTTTTCACTTTTATTTACTTTTGTTTTCGAAAGTTTTAACAGTTAAAAGTGAAAAAATGTGAAGTCAGGCGAAATCAAATTTTTTCGGAATCAAATCAAATTACATAATCGGCATAATTACATAATTATTTAATCATAATTCTGGATTAAAAGGATTAAAATCATTTCCCATAAATCTATTATTTGCTTTTGCATATTTATTTGAACATTGTGAAACCCCTTCCCTAATTCCCTTTTCAATAAAAAGTAACACCTCAACATCAGTTATTAACTTTAATTTTATTTCGGTATATTTAAGCATGGCGTCTAATGCCAGTCCTGGCGCAGTATAGTAATGTAATGGATCTAATTTATAAGTTTTCAAACAAGTTTTTCTAAAATTTTCAATGATGTCTGCTAAAAGCAAAACATCTGTTTTTAAATATAGGTCAGAATATTCAGCCAAAGTTTGCAAGTTAAAGGTTTCCCAAACATTACACGCGCGTTTATAATCTTCTTCCGAAATACCAGAATTGTTTAATTTTGAATAAAAAGATTCTTTTGTTGGTAGTTTATTTTCTTTTAATTTATCCCAGCTGTCAATATATTCATAAGGAAATACCCCCTTTCTTGTTAGTAAATTAAATTCTTGTTCAGTTTTACAAAAATGTTTGGTAATTTTCTTTCCATCATTATTTAAATAAGATGCTAGTTTGTCAAGACTACTTGACATGAATCTTAAAGAGTCAATAAATCTAAGTTTAACTATTGTACCTTCAACTACTTTTGTAAATGAAATATATTTTTCTTTATTAATTGGTAATAAACTAACATTACCTTTAAACTGAGTTGCTAAAGCTTTAATAAAAAAAAATTAGAATTATACCCCGATAAATTATGAAAAACTATTGGAACTGTATGAGAATCTTTATAATTTACATTACATCCTGAGTGAGCTGGACCCCTATATTTTCCCGTGAAATGACAATGATCTCTATGTTTAATATCATCAGCACTGAAAGATTTTTCGCAAATATGACAGACTGTTGCTATATTATATTGTAACTGTTGTTCGCAAGTTAACGTTTCCATTGGAATAATATTTTTAAAATAAGAATGTACTTTATGAGACAATTGTTCCAATTTTTTAATAAACCAATTTATACAGTCTGGTCCACGATAAGATTTAAATTCTGAGTGCGAATCATTAAAATTACATTTTACATAGAATGCAACGCTTGTAGGAACATGTTTTTGCTCTACACCTGGCTCTAACAAACATTCAATATCGGCATATACTGCAAATGGTACATTTTCTTTATTTTTATAATCTTCAAAAATTTATAAATATGTACTATTTTTTTCTTCAGGTAAAACAACTCTACATTTATTCAAATTTTTACAATCTTCTTTATAATTATTATATGATTTTTCATGTTTAAAATGACAAAGACATCTATCACACAATAAAATTTTACATTTACTTTTTGTTAATTGTGATTTTACTAATCGAGACATATTTTTTATCCAGGCAAAATGATAAATTTTTTCATCCTCTATTTTGGGAAGGGATATTTTAAAAATGGAAAAATCGCGCATTCCAAATAATTAAGTATTCCCGTATTTCTAGCAAAATTTCCAACTTTCTAATTTTCTTCTATTTCTCCCCGTTTACCGGGTAATTATTTTCGTTTTAAACGCAATCTCTAAACCCATTATGAATATCGTTTTGTGGTCTGACTCTACAATAACATTACAGTGGATTAACACACAACCAAATTTACTAAAAACCTTTGTTGTCAATCGGGTATCCGAAATACTTCTTTGGAAAACAGGACCGACGTGGTTAAGACGCGACCAGTCAGAGTGGCCTAAAGCTGTAATTGATTCTGTGCCATTGTTTGAGCTTCGACCAATTACAGCTTTAAATGCTGTAAACATTTGAAATGAATTATTGGGTAAATTCTCGTCAATAAATAAACTTTAGAGAGTCATGGCATACGTTTTAAGATTTATCAACAATGTCACAAAAAATAGTACTCGTCTAGGTGGGAATCTAAGTTCAGGAGAATTAAATAAATCAATGCATTTAATTTTAAAAATCACTCAAAGGGAAAGTTTTCCAGACGAAATTAAGCAATTTGATAAACCAGGGGAAATTTCTAATAAAACCTCTCTTCTGTCTCTCGATCCGTTCTTGGATAACAACGGTTTACTTCGGGTAGGGGGAAGATCGAAAAATTCCATGTTAAATTATTCAGAAAGGCATCCAATAATTTATCAAAAAATCACCACGTAACGGTTTTAATTGTTCGTGATCAACACTTAATCAATCTGCACGCCGGAGCCCAATCTACGCTAAATTCTGTTAGATCAAAATATTGGCCTATCAACGGTAAACAAGTGACTAAAATGATTATTCGAAAATGTCTAACTTGCTTTCGCGTTAAACCAATCGATAAAAAATATTTCATGGGCGACCTTCCACAAAACAGAGTAATTCCAGCACGACCTTTTGCAAATGTGGGCCTTGATTATTGTGGTCCATTTTTTACTAAAGAGAAAAAGTATCGGAACCGTGGAAAGGTAAACACTTATGCCTGCGTGTTTGTTTCCTTTGCAACCAAAGCAGTTCATATTGAACTAATAACGGATATGACTACAGAAGCGTTCATCGGAGGTCTGCGTCGATTTTTCTCAAGACGTGGATTTTCCTCAAATATCTATTCCGATAATGCCACCAATTTTGTGGGGTCGATAAACGAATTAGACGACTTGAATAAATTTATTCGGACACCAGAAAATATTGAAAAATTTTCGAATTTCTTAGCGAGTAAAAATTGTCAATGGCACTTTTCTTCGCCTAGGGCACCGCACTTTGGGGGGCTTTGGGAAGCGGCTGTTAAGTCATTTAAAAGTCATTTAAAGAAAACCGTGGGAGACTGTTTGTTTACTTATGAAGAATTGCTTACTTATGCGATTGAGATAGAAGCAGTCCTAAATTCTCGTCCTATCACTCCTTTATCCGATGATCCAAAAGATTTGCAAGCTCTCACACCCGCCTACTTCCTTATCGGAGATACTTTGTCAAATTTACCTGACGTGGATCAACTCAACACGCCAATCAATCATCTCTCACAATGGCAGCACATTCAACAAGTCCAACAACATTTTTGGAGACGATGGTCGAAAGATTATCTCAATCAGCTAATCGTTAGATCTAAATGGCAATCGAGGACAGCAGACAATGTGACCATTGGTACAATGGTTATTTTGAAGGAAGATAATGCTCCACCCCTACACTGGCCGTTGGGACGCATAACCGAAGTCTTTCCTGGAAAGGACGGCATAGTTCGAGTGGTCACTGTGAAAACACAAGCTGGTATCTACAAGAGATCTATCAAAAGCCTGGCTCCTTTGCCTAATGATTAGTCAGTGCAATGAACTATTCAATAATAGACAATATAATGTGTTTGGGTAAAGTTAAACTATAAATCCCGATGTTGTGTAAACACGTCATGTGTTTCAAATGTACACTTTATCCCATTATAAAGCAGTTTAAAAATGTAACATTGAACTTGGTCCGTTCAAGGCGGGCGGAATGTTAAGAATGGTTGTTAAAAGGTTTATAAATGTTTAAGGCCTTTAGAATTCTTTCTGCCTTTAATTACTTTCAGGAATATTGTAAAATTCGTTTTAGTATTTATAATTTAAGCTTTGAGGAATGTCCAAAATCACGTCCAAGATAGCTGATATGAGTTTATAACTATTTGAGTAAATTAAGGTTTGTTCAAATTGCCTTGAGTCTAGGTATGGACCTAGCCCCATCTGTAACCCGGGTACCTTTTGACTACCTGAGGGCCTACCACTTCACTTCACTTCGTACTTTTGTCGAATAAACATCTTTTATAATTGTACATTGTTGTCCGATCATTCATACTACCTTTAACTTATTCTGCGTGTTTTATTAATTTAACGCACGTGCACCATCAAGAATATAAACAAGCTTTAAATTGTGTGGTGCCAAAGAAAACAGTATACTTATGAGAATTTTTTTTTTTAAATAAACTGGATTCTTTGGCCTGTTCCTAGACCTTTTGGGTTTTTCGAGCGCTTTAATATGTCCAAGGGAATGAGAGGGCGAGACTTTTTCAAGAAGCGGTATAATGGCAGGCAGGGGCACTGCTCACAGACTCAGCTGAATCTACAATCCACATCTACAGTCCAAAAGGATTCTGATGGTTAGTCTAAAAGAAATCGTTCACTCTTCATCGGACTCTAGCCAATCTAGTCAGTCGCGGATTGTCTCATCTAGAAAATAATACAGAAATATAGTAGTAGGTATTAACCAGTCTGAGAATGCATTCCCGGATAAAGATTTTCCTCGTTCTGGCGATTTCGTCTCACAATCCCATTCTGGGATAGGGTCCCCTGTGAAGAAAATTTCTGTAAATGTTTCGACAGTTTCTGCTTCAACTAATGACATTTAGAACTTTCAAGGGGCTGAGGGGGAAATGAGATCCTTGAGGTTCAACAAATTGCTTTTTTTTTAACACTGCCCAAGAGGATAAGGTCTTGAGGCAGATTACTTTATTTTTCTTAAGGTTAACATTTAAGACTTTAGGAATCTTTTAAGAATTTTTGTGCTTCTATTTCCCCAGAAATGGGAGATCGCAAAATTTGGGCTCTGCTTAGAGCCTTCTCTTGTAGGAAACCTCCAGCTACGAACGTAACGAATGACATAAACTCACCCTTGGTTCTTGATCTGCAGGCTGAAATGGTAGGAGCAGCTGTCGTTCCGGTATTTGTGGAGGTATTTGTTGAGGATTCTAAATGGTTGTTTTCTATAATCACAATTCCCACAATCAAGGAGGAATGTCCTAGTAAAAGTCATACCATAGCCGGGAGGTAAAGGCCAAAGACCCATATACTACACCAACAGGCGGGTTTCAGAGAAACTAGATTCGACTTTGGACTCTGTTCCACACTTCGTGGTAGAAATTCTGGAAGGGTTTAAAAGAGGGGAGACTATGGTCGGTCTGGCTTAGAATCTGAAGGGAGCATTTAATTCTTTGCTGCCAGGTAAGATACTGGAAAATTTGGAAGAGATTGAGAAGACGAGTCGGATAATTAATTTTATCAATTTTATGATAAATAGCAGGAATTTGTTCTTTAGTGCTAAATCTGATTCTCCTAGAGCATGCGATGTTGGTGCCCCTTAGGGTGGGGTACTCTGCCCACTTTTCTTTAATCTTATTTTAAGAACAATAGTAGAATTACTCCCGGTAAGAGTGCAGATTTTACAGTACGCGAATAATATTCTTTTATTTGTAAGAACACATGATATACATAAGGCTCTTTTTTATTGGAAGAAACTGTTCAGATAGCTTTATTTTTTTTGGATTATTTGCAATGCTTAAAAGCATACCTACTACACTAAGGATTTGAGAAAGCATTTTCTCAAAAGTAGAATCGAGCGTTTGATCCTTTTTCCTTTGTTTAATTTCTATGAAATTCTAACCTCTTATATCACCTTTTCACTTATTTGATTTGATTCAAATTTTTGAATTTAAAAATAAGTTTAAATTATCTTTGTATGTGGTAGTAAGTACTGACTGGAATTAATGAAGTATAACTTTCTTTATCTTATTTGGATTATGAAATTAGTTTATTGATTTATTTAATTAAATTTTAGTGAGAAGTACTGTGTATGTGACTTAAATTACTTAGAGAAATTTTTGTACTCGAAGTTGGGGTAGAGTTTACATTTAGTCTTGCCTTTAAATGCCTCTGGTTTTTTCTCGTAATTGACACGCCTGGTGTTAAAATTTTTTTTTTGTTTTTTTATTACTTTTATTTATTTATCCTTTCCTTTCATTTCTTTTCAAAAAGACTTTGATTGATTTAAGAAATGGTAAATTTGAACTAAATTCGATTTTCACACAAATAAACTGCTATGCTTTAAAAGTGGTCTTGATTTATTTATCTATTTTAGATTCTTTGGATATTGTTACTTTTAAAAGAATTTTTTATTCAATACCCTGCTTATTGAAAGGATTTTGACCTGATCCTGAATTTTTGCAGGATTTTTTAAGCTTTATGATGGAAGAGGTGGGACTTGATACAAATTCAGTTTTTTCGGAAAATTCCAATTTTTCTGTGGGATTAGCAGCTCTATCTTTGCTCCCCTCTGATTAGGCTTTGATCACTTCTCTTGTTTATCAAACACTACCGGTTAACTGGAAAAAGATGACTGAAGTAAGAGAAAATATTAATTTGGATCCTCAAATCCATAATGCGGAATATTTAGAATGAATCAATCCATGTGTTCCTGATAACACGATTTATGCGCCGGATAATGCTCCTTCTTTACTGGTCCTGATCGAAAGCCTTAATGCCTCGGTGAACATAAGCAAATTTAATCCGATCGCGGTCGCGGATATGGTGGACACAGCTGTCATCGAGGGTGGAGAGAGATTCGGAGGAGCGAGAAAAATCAGGTGAAAATCATGTGGCATAATAGGCTTGATGCAAATAGACTCATTCAATTTATAGAGATTAAAACGGCGAATTATAGGGTTTACATACCTAATTCTCTCTATTCTAAGAAGTTTTTAATTATGGAGGTCTTCGCTATCTATTCGGTCATTGATATCAAAAATAGGATATCTGAGACTGATTTTAGTCATATTGCTTCAATTAAAAGAAGAGTCAACTTTTAGAATATTCTGTTGGATACGCTTGAGTTTACGATTCTTAGTCATTCTCTACCGGAAAAATGTTTATAAAGTTTTTTGAATTCTCTGTATTCCCGATAATCCCGCTGCCTGTTAGATGCTTTAAGTGCCAACGCTTTCGAAAGTCCTTAGCCAATGTAGATCTAAAGCACATAAATGCGAATATTGCTCTTTCAATCACTCTACTGAGTCCTGTCCTAATCAAAATAGGAGACCGTGCTTCTGTAATTGTGCAGGGGATCATATCACCTCCTAAACAATTTGTTCTGTTTATTTCAGAGAAAAGAGTGTCAGGAAAATTCAGTCTCAGTTGAAGATTGACGACCCTATGAATGCTGACTCCTAGAAGAGACCTCCTGGAGTGCAGAGACTTGGCTCCAAACCTTTTTTGAACCAAGATATTGTGCAGGTTAATGCTGATACTCAACAGACGAATCTGCAAATACAGCAGGCCTCAGGTGCGATTAGACAGATCCTTAGTGAAAAGAGACCAGCCCCGGATAGAGTGAGATCTCACTCTCAGCGCTTTTGTGGTGCGGGCTTTTTAGAATCTCTAAATGGCTCCCGTAACGCTGAGCTGAGTAAAAATCCTTCAGCTGCTAGCTCCCCTGAGCAGAAGAGGAATAGGAATTGATGGTAATTGAGTCATGAAGTTGAAACCCTTTTGTTTTAGCATATTTATGTTTTATGTTTATGTTGCGGTTTGTTTAGTGGGAATAATTCCAAGTTCTTTAAAGTATTATGCTTCTCTAGGGTGCTATGAGACTGATTAATTGGAATACTCGTAGTATCCTCCCGAAGCTTGAAAATTTGTTTGGGTTGATTAAGGATCACCAGCCCCAAGTGGTTTGCATCTCCGAACCCTGGTAGCAGCCAAATCTGGAATTTAGTGTTTTTTATTACAATGTATATAGGCAGGACAGAGTTGGAGCTAGAGGGGAAGGGGTTGCAGTTTTGATGAGAAAGGAGCTGAGGATGGCCCCTTTGACTCTTAAGTTCTCTGATCCTGGAGATGTTTTATGTACAGAATATGTAAGGGTTAATATTCGACTGGAAAATAGGTAGATGGGTGCAGGTTATAGAGGTGTACACTCCACCAGAAGAGTCGATCCAACTTTGACTACTTGGCAGGAATTGTTTTGTCCGGCGGTAGTATATGATCTAAGGATTGTTTGTGGTGATTTTAATGAACACTCTTTGGCTTAGGGGTCGATGAATGTCAATAGTAAGGGTAATAAGATTGCTGAGGTGGCGGATGAATTTAATTTGATTCCTTTAAATGATTCTCTGTCCACTCGAACTCCGAATGTTGGATTAGTTGCATCTAATCTTGATCTTGTGTTTGTTTCTGATTCTCTGCTCTCAACGACCACTTTTGAGGTCTACCCGGATGTATCCTTCAGATCATTTACTAGTTATATGCAAGTTTCAACTTCGTCCAGCCATTAATTCCCACAAAACACACAGAATTAACACTAAAAATGTGGATTGGCTGAAGGTTAAAGAAGATCTGGTGTTGGGTTTGAGGCCTTTGGTGAGGAATCTCGGGGAATGGTAGTCGAGAACAAATATAATCAATTTATTGGTAAGGTTAAACAGACCCTTTTGGCTAATGCAGCGTACAATCCTAATCAATTAAAGGGGCTGAGGAAATCACAACCTTTATGGTGGAACTCAAACTGTAACGATCTTGTTGATAGAAGAAGAGTTGCTCTTAAAGAATATCTTAGGAACTAAACTGGGGATAGATTGAAGTCTTATAAAAGGGTTAAGAACGAGGTCAGGAGGGAGTTACGAAAGATAAAAAAAAAAGGGAGTCATTTAGGGAATTCTGTGAGTCTCTGGATTTCAGAGACAATATGACAAAAACTTGGAATTTGGTGAAATCCTTTGCCTCTAGAAATACTCCGGTACCTATTTTTACAGATCAGGATCGATCTCAGATTCGTCTAGCGCATGATAAATTGGTTAGAGAGGACATTAGGCCGAATACATTTATTAAAATCCATCAACCTCTGGTGGCTTCTTCTTACTCGGGCCTCTTTTCCCTGGACGAGTTTATGACTGCACTCAGTTCTGTGAAAGTAAAATCTTCTTCGGAAATAGATGCATTAAGCCACGACATTTCAAAACGCTTACCCTGCGGCTCCTTGAAGGTGCTTTTGTCCCTTTTTAATTAGATATTTGTAACTGGTGATTATCCTACCTCATGGAGGAAGACTTTGGTTAAATTCATTCCCAAGGGCGGTGGTGATTTTCGTCCCATCTCTCTTACTTTCTGTGTAGCCAAACTATTTGAGAGACTCATCCAGAGACGTCTTGAACATCTGGTTGAGTTGAGGGGCTTCTTGCCTAGTTTTCAGTTCGGCTTTAGGAAGGGATGATCTTCATTGGATGCAGCTGCTTGCCTTACCTCTGACATTTATGGTGCCTTTCTTGGACGTTTCTTGGGGTGCTAGTCCTGAGTTGCTTTTGGTTGTTTTTAGGGGTACGATTGGAGCCTGTCTGGATTGGGGAGCACATCTATTTTGGAAGGCTAGTGCGTGACATATTAGAAGGCTAGATGGAGTCTTTTTTGAGACTCTTAGGGTTGTTTTAGGCTGCATGCTCACAACTCCCAGATCGATTCTGCTTTCCGAGTCAAATACTATTCAGCTAGAGATCAGAATAAGTTTTCTGGCGCAGAACTTCATTATCAGGAATGCGTAATGGTCAGGTAATATGTTGATCCACAAGGTCTGCTCAGCGGTTGGAGCTGTTAGAGGAAAGGGGGGGGGGGAGAGAATGATCCAGAAGTTTGAAGTGGCTGTGGCCTGGTTGTCTGACCAGGGACTCACTCCGGAGTTATTTTCAACAAATTTGCCTTCCTACTTGGATCTACCGTGGCGAACAGTTACTAGACGAATTAGAACTAACGTAAACCTGGGTTTTGAGTTGCGTATCTCGCATAATCCTATGCTTGATTTAACTGCTATTTTAAAAGAAGAAGATCCACTGGCTGTTGTAGTTTATACAGACGCTTCTTTAATTCCACATAACCTTGGCTGTTCCATATCTTACTATTGCTCAAGCATCGAGTACAGGTTCGCCATGAGGGTTCCTGGATTCTACTCTATTAGATCTCTTAAGCTGCTTGCGATCTTTTTGGTTCTTAAGTTTTGCCTTTCAGCAGAATTTAATAGTGTAATAATAATGACAGAATCTAAATCTGCTGTTGAGAGTCTGAGTAGGTTGCCTCTTGATTGTCCTAAAGACTCTGCTCTGATTCTGGAGATTAGGGGAATTATCGATCGACTATTCAGGGGGGGGGGGGGGTGTCGGGAGATGTGCGGTTTTCATGGGTGCCTGTTCACTGTGGGATCATCGGGAATGAAATCGCGGATAACCTGGCTAAGCTGGCTTTGTTTGCCTTTTGAGAAGAGATACCTGATTCCCCCGAAGATTTAAGAGAGGTTGTTTTGCGGGATCATAAGTTTTGAAGGCTGCTCACGTGGCCTGGTTTTGCTATATCCAGATCTAATAATAAATTTTTTTAATGTATTTACGTTAAGACTAAGACACCATGGTTTGGAAAATTTAAACAGGACCGGAACCTGACGTGTCGAGTAACTACTCTCTCCCCCGAGAGCTTTATATTTGTAAAAGAGAGAGAGAGTGAGAGAGAGAGAGAGGCAGATATCACTATAGTACTATTTATTGTAATAAATAAATAATAAATTACTTAGAAGCGTGTGATTAAGTAAAAGCGTTTGACATTTAAATTGTTATTTCAATTATATAAATGTCAAACGCTTTTACTTACTCAGTGGGCAAAAATTTCCAAAAGACGTCTTAAGGATGTCTTTTGGACATAAAAGCCGACATAGGGACGTCTTTTGGACATGTGTGCCAACTGGGTAATCACCCGCTTCTAACATAATTTATTATTTATTTATTATCCGTTCATAATGTAATTTTGTATGTATAGAAATCTCCTCATAAAAATTTCTTTAAAAATTAAAAAAAAAAAATTTTTTATAATAATATTAATAATATTTTATTATTTTAATAATATTTTAATAATATTTTATTTTAATAATACTTAAATAATATTTATTTTTAATAATATCATTATTTAAATGAGGTTTAAATTCGATATAAGGTCTCGTAAAAATTCCCTAACAAAAGATATTATATTTCACTATATATTTTAAATGACAAAAAAATTCGCAACAATAAAATTATACTTTTGCCAATATTAATAATCAATTTAGTGATATTTTCAAGGAAGTTTGCAAAATTCAAAGTAAATAAAATCTCTTTGCTAAAAAATGCTTAACTTTTTGTTGGGCAGTGAAAAATATCTTTGATTTGAAGAGGTTTGTATACGCATTACATGAAAAAGCCATTTTTATACTTATTCATTATAATAAACTGTAGATTCATGCACTATTATTTTCGGTCAGTAAAGAAAAGAAAAAACATTTTTGAACAGACATATTTTTAATATATTTTTTAGTTTTTAATGTGAAATTGATTACTACCTTATCGACAAAATCATTATTACCAAATCTCCAACGTTATTATTCATTTAAACTTGCACGTTGGTTTCAAAAAAGGCTATTTTGTTGTCATTTTCTAAACATTATACGGGGATAGCTAACTAAATATCGAGGGTGGAAATGTATTAATGTATATTAGGTAATATGAATTAAAGTTTTTCGTAGAGAAACAATTTTTTTCAAAAATTTTTGCTACAAAATGTTTGATGTTTCTATAAAATCAATTTCTTCAAATTCTGATGATCTGGAAAAACTTGATTGATCCTGTATTGACTGATTACGGAAAAAATTAGTTCTAGAATAATTCTTGAATTAGTTCAAAAACTCAGGATACGAAAATAATTCGGCGATATGTCTAAAAATTTCAATAATCTTTCTGAAATTGTTCAAGTATTTCTAAAAAGATCTTCAAGAATTCTTAATAGCTGCGCCATTGGAAGATTGCTTTCGCGGTGATCTAAAAGTTCTGGAACTGAAATAGAAGGCGCAGTACACTGACCAGGCCCCCATATAGCGCTTAGTTCACTCAAGTATGATTTATGCGTACAATATTACAATCGCGTGTTACCTCAGTTGGACAAAGCGAAGAGATTTTCTGTAGTCTCAAGGAACTGAGTTCGAGTACTCGTGGGCGAAAATTTTTTTCAAATTAAAAAAATTTTCTCGTTTTAAACGAGTTCCGTAATTCTTATTCTAAATTTCGGAAGTCTTCTTGAAATTCATTATAAGTCTTCTAGAAAAACTCTTAGGTACCTATATGTCAAAGAATTGATAATAAGAACTCCCGAAAAATTCTCGTATCCTAAGTTCCTGTACTAATTCAAGAATTATTCTACAACTAATTTTTTCCGTGTAGTTCTTGAGAGCTATATTTTTTTAAAATGCATATAAGGTAAATGTCCCTATTTGTAGACACGTACTAATTTGTGCACAACTGAGTTTAAATGTTTAAAATAAAAACCAAACAATTTATTCCTTACCAAGCAACTCAAAGATACTGGTCCGATTTGGCACAGTACTAAAATGACTATTACAGAACATCGTGTAGGTATTTGATCGGGTTGGTGAGGGACTTGTGGTACCCTTTACGGGATATCACGGAATTTCTTAGCCAACTGGATCAAGTACTTGAATGTCATTTGAGATGGAGTTTCTGACACCCCAATCGGACGCCTTCCCAGGTGGCGGATAGGGGCAGGCCACTCAGATATGGGAGATACCGAGGAAATTAGAATACCCGGGGCGGATTAAAAGTCAAATAAGGGTGGGCACCCGATATAATTGTCCACTCTGTGTTGGGATAATCTCCCACACAGAAAACAAACAGTAATCATGACCAAACGTGCAGATAAACATATACGACACCAGGTAGGCCCTCTTCCGAGGGTGGTTCTACCGTTGGTTCCGATCGGGTGCAAGCCCCGGTTGACAACGCTGGCTCCATGGATTCTGGGAAGACCCAATCTCACGAAATGTTTAAGGAAGGGTCGACATTAAGGGAGATTTTTGGAGTTGAGATGGTATGGGCTGCTTCCTGGGAAAGGATCTCGCAGCTCTTGGAGAAGCAGCTTTTGGTAAGTGAGGAAGCCGAGAAGGCGCAAAAGAATCTTACCGAAAAGCTGCTTCAGAATAATTCTCGAGCAATCGTTCAGGGAATTAGGGACGATGCCAAGGCCGCGCTGGATTATACCAGCAGAGAAGGGCAGGTGCTCCTGAAAAAACTTCAGGCAGCTAACCCGAAAAGAAGACCTGTGGTAACTCGACCACAGTCGTCTTCCCTAGGGGATCCTTCTCCCATTGCAGGAGCTGAAAAGAAGAGGCAAGCTCCCGGAACTCCTCCGGAAACTCCTCCTCTCCTGCATCAGAGAAGAAGAGAGAAACCCTGGCGGACGTCGTCGCAGGTATCGGAAAGGTTCCTTACAGTGACGGTTTTAAGCTCGTCATTGTCAGGAGAAAAGAAAAAAGGAACAGTAGTAAAATGAAAAAAAGGCAAAGAAAAGAGTAGAGGAAGAAAAAAAAAGGAAAGAGCTTTCTTCAAGCCTCGCAAAAGCGAAGCTATAAGATTGTCGGCAAAGGAAGAATGCTCCTACGCCGAAATCTTAAAGTTTGTAAAAGGCAAGGTGAAGCCTTCAGAAAACAACGCAGAGGTCCTCAGAATCAGAAGGACGCAGAAGGATGAGGTACTCCTTGTTCTGAAGAAGGGAGGAGATACTTCTAAGTTCGCGAAGGCTCGCACTGAAGTAGTGGGGGATAAGATCGAAGTAAAGGCTTTCCAGAGCATGATGTCTCTTGAAATAAGAGACCTCGACGAGACGATTACCAAAGAAGAGGTAATCTTAGCTCTGGAAGAAAAGCTAGAAAAAAACGACCTAGAAGCAACATGCCGCCTGATCACACGATATGAAGGAATCAAGACGGCAATTGTGCGCCTACCAGAAAAAGGGTCTCTGACTCTATTGAAGATAGGCAAAATCCCGGTCAATTGGATCAACTACCCCATCAGGGAGCATTTGGAAGTACCAAGGTGCTTTAAGTGCCTTGCATTCGGACACTTGGCTCGAAGCTGCAAGGGCCCTGACAGGACAAAAAACTGTCGGAGATGCGGTAGCGAAGGCCATCTTCTGAAAAACTGCTCGGTAAAGAGCCCACAGTGCATTACTTGCACTGACATTGGTAAACCCGACATCGCTCACTGGCAATTCATCAGGCAGGGCAACCATACAGGTCTACAATACCAATTTGAGAGTAGACAAGTCCTTGGAGACGAGCAGTGGGTTCGTGTGTGTGGAAATTTCTGGTATACGCATGTATAGCTGCTATTTCTCACCCAACGACTCACTGACAGCCTTCGAAGCCGAGATAGACGAACTCGAGTCGAGTCTGACAGAATCCAGGCTGGATGTTCTCGTCACTGGCGACTTCAATGGGAAATCGCCAGACTGGGGGGGAGACAAGGCTCGACAATAGAGAAATCTTAATCGCAGAAATGGTCTTCAAGAACAATCTGATGGTTGTCAATAAGGGCCAAAAGTGGACGTTTAGGAGAGACCATAATATCGGATCAATTATTGATCTTACGATAACAACGTCTCTCCTAAACAAGCGTCTAAAGGGTTGGCAGGTCTCAGAGGATTATACTGAGAGTGACCATCAGTACATCAAGTTCTCAGTCTCAGAGGGAGACACACCTGGAGCCAAAAAACAGGTACTTCCCTGTAAGAACGGCCCCAGATGGAACATTAAGAAATTGAACGTTGAGAAGTTCGGCCGGTCCCTTGAAGAATCCCGCCTCATCGAGGAACTTGGATGGGTGAAGAGGCCGAACAATCTAGATGGGGAGGTGCGGACGGAAAGAATATGATTATTACCGCATGCGACGCGTCAATGCCGCGTCGTACAAGCAACACTCCCAGAAGACGCAAAGTATACTGGTGGTCAGACGAGTTGGCCTCTTTGCGAAAAGCATGCGTGAGAGCAAGAAGGATATATACCCGCTCTAAGGGAGACCCTCTGCTAAAGGACGCATATAAAGAGGCCAAAAGGATCCTCAGAAAAGAGGTGCGAATGTCACAGCGAAGATGCTGGAAGCGCCTAATCGATGACGTCGAGAAGGATCCATGGGGTCTGGGCTATAAAATCGCCACCAATAAATTGGTGACAAGGCAAAAGACCCCCGGCCTGGACAATCCCGATTGGGTGCGTGAAATAATAAAAGGCTTGTTTCCACCAGCAGAACCATGGCCTAGGACGGACTGGAGTGCCTGTCAAGTCGATGAGGAGGAACTCTTCACTCTTGCAGAGCTTCACAAAGCCGGTAAAAGATTGAAGCCAGGCAAGGCGCCTGGAAACGATAGGATAAGCAACGAGATCCTTAAACAAGTGATCGTTGCTTCACCCCAGATTCTTTTAGATTGCTTCAACAACTGCCTAAAAAGAAGAGAGTTTTTCCGCGACTGGAATAGACAGAGGCTGGTCCTCCTAAAGAAAGGTAACAAACCTCTAGATAGGGTCTCACCTTACAGGCCAATATGCCTGTTAGATACGATGGGCAAACTTCTAGAGGACATGGTTCTGCAGAGAATGCAGCTTCACTTGACCGGAGAGAAGAGTCTATCCGAGCACCAATTTAGTTTCCGTAAAGGCCTGTCCACTGTAGATGCCATTCAGGAGGCAGTGAACCTAGCCAGGGAAGGAAAGGATGAATTGGGTCCGGAAAAGAAAAAGAGCTTCTGCGCGTTGGTAGCTATAGACATACGCAACGCGTTTAGTACCGTGAGATGGGAAGATCTCATCAAGTCGATGAGAAACAAAGGAATGCCGCCCTACCTGTTGCGGATAATGGATAATAAATGAGGGAGACACCTGCACTCTGAAAGAGGAGATGCAAAGAGGTGCTCCTCAAGGCTCAAGGATAGAACCATTCGTATGGAATGTTCTAAATATGAAAAAATGCAGATATAATGATAAAGAGAACAAAAGAAGTATGAGAAAAGGATGGGAGGAGTCAGAGGATTATTAAAACGAGAAAATATTTTTGCAATTCAAAAAAAAGATAATTTTAGATTAAAAAAATATGTTCTCATATTGAGATAATATTTTCTCTAGTCAATATTTTTTACGTTTCTTGCAAGCTTGTCAAAATGTCAACGCAATCCCATATCTTCTTGGCTCAAGAATATTTGCGCTCCGCACAATCATACTACAGCAAGACTATCGTTTTCTTGAACTAATATCATAATTTGCTTGTCGCTATTCAAGCCGACGATATACTTAAAGCAAATAACTTTTTCATTTTTTTTTTTTTGGCTGGTAATGTTTCCGGAAAAATTACCAGCTAATCAGAAAACTGTTTTAGCAATTCTACATTCCTTTGGTCGGGCAGTTAAAAGTTTGGACAAATGGCGATTCAGAATGTTCAATATTCTGACAAATGGAATTTCGAGAAGTTAAAAATTCTGACAATTGGAGATTCGAAAAATTAAAAGTTTAAACAAAATCGAGTTTCGGTAAGTTCAACATTCTGAAAATTAAATTTCGGTCTTTTAGAGATTCTGTAAATTGAGTTTTGGGGAAAATAATGTCGACCTGCGTGGCCTTCACTATTCTTATTTATTAATAAAATAAAGAAGCGTTTGTCAGGAAGGAGAGATTTTAATAGCTTGAAATTCTCAATGAAAAAAAAATTTAAACAAAATTCCTTTGTGTAATGATTTTAACTATAAAATACCATTTAGAAATCAAATTATAAGAAGAAATGAAATTAAGAAGATATTGAATATCATGGTCCGATAGAATAAGAACCGCTTTAGCGGATGAAAGTTCTTAAATTTCTATAAAAAATATGATTTTACACTAGTTAAGACGATTAAAATGTTTTAATAATCAATTTAACAATGTTTAAAGATAAAATTGCTATTGTCCCAAATTTTTTAAAATATCGAAGTTTTAAAGAATATTTAAAAAAAAACTAAAATAGTAGAAATAATATAATGAGCATAAAATGCCTTTTCTAAAAACAAATAAAAATCTTTCAATACTTAAAGATTATAATTATATCAAAATACACATATCACATATGTGAACTTTTATTTATTTGAAACTATATAAAATCTAGTTCAGACGTCATATTTATTTACATTTAAAACATTTTCTTATATACGCAAATTTTATTTAATGTTTTCCTTAATCACAGTTAAATTAAAACCTCCACCGTAAATCTTTTTTTCTGGTATCGAAATCGCTGGAAGAATAGTTTCGTTCGATTGCTTTTCTTTATTATAATTTTGTCCTTTCTGTTTTAAATTAAAAAATTTTGTTTTTAAATCATTTAATTCTTTCTTCAACCTCTCATTTTCAAATTTCTGTTCATTTGTTAAAGTCTCAAACATATTCCTCTCTGCCAGTATACTCTGAAAATGTGATTAATTTTTCAAAATAAATTGCAACACAATAAGTTTACTTAAAAAATTTTTTTCTTAGAAATAGACATTTAACTTACTTTGATTTTATCTCCTCTATCTATAAGCTTTTTTCGTGTTTTTGTTAAAATCTCCGTCACTTCTGGTCCTGGCTGCTTTCCAAGAATTTCTTTTACATTCGTATAAAGCTTTTCCGTATATTTAATAGTTTTTTCTTTAACAATCAATTGAGAAGACATTCTTATAATACGTTTCTGCAGAATCTGGACTTTTTTTAATAACTCAAATGTGTCTGGTTCAGTACCCTAAAACCAATTAAAATTTAATTCTAAATACATCACAATTTTATATTCAAAATTAATCTTAATTCAATTTCATGAAACTCAAATGAAAAGTTAATTTAAAAACTAATAATAAAAGATCTGAATTTTACCTCAAGTTTTCTCCATCTGTGAATATTTAACGGATTCTGAAGTTCTTCTTCTAAAGCAGTGACCTTTAATCTCTCTCTTGTCAAATCTTGTTGCATTTGAAAAAGTTCCGCTCTTTGATCGCTGGTATTTTTAATATTTTTAATTAATAAAACTTTTTCACTTCTCAATTTTTTTACTTCTAACTTCAAAAATCTTATTTCTTCAGCTCTTTGTGAATATTGATTTTCTCCTCTTTGAATAATGCCTTCTAGTACTTTTATTTTGTTATAAAGAAGAGAAATTTCGTCGTTTCTTCTAACTAATTGAGTACCAAGAACGTCACGTTCCATTAAAACAGCATCAATTTCTTTTTTCAGTCGATTTATTTCCATTTCAACTTTATGCTCATTTTGTCTCAATTGCTTTTCCTCTTTCTTTATTTCTTCAATTTTTTGTCTAAACATTGAAACAGTTTTACCACTTTTTTGCAGTTCCACTTTCAATTCTTCTTTTTCCTTTTCTGCTTTTCCTAACACTGACAAAAAAACAATGAAAAAACATAATTTCTTGTCTAATGACAAGAAATTATGTTTTTTCCTTGCTTATTATTTTTTTAACTAAAATTTTCACAAAACGTACAGAATTCTCCATTAGTTATACTGACTTCCTTCAGAGCAACTTCTTCTTTCAATTGTTCCACTTGCTTTGTCGTTACCTTTACTTTATGCTTTAAATCTTTTATTTCATCTTTTGACTCGGACAAATTTCTCGACAAAGAGTTCTTTTCTGCCTTTAACACTTCAAAAACATTCTGCTGCTGTCGAAGTTTAGATTCAGACTCATAGAGCCGTTTCTTTAAATCAGATATCTCTGTTCTTTTTATCTTTATTTCATCAATGTGGTCTTCTGTCTATTATTTTAAATACATTTAATACAAAAAATTATGGGTTAAATTCTGACAAATTAGATTTCTAATAAATGCAATTTCGGAAAAATGAGATTTCTGATTAATGGAAGTTCAAAAAAATAGGATTTCTGATAAATGCATTTTTCAATAAATAACATTTCTGATCAATGCAATTTTGGAATAATGATATTTCTGATAATTGGAGTATCTGACAAATTAGATTTCTGTTAAATGCAATTTTGGATTATTGAAATTTCTGTCAAATTAGATTTGTATAAATATCCTTTTGGTTAAATAAAATTCGGTCAAATGGATATTCTGACAAATGAATTTTGGAGAAAAAGCAGGCAACCCCTAATTTTCATAAATTACCCTGAAAATTAGAAAACAATCGAAGCAATATTTTTCTATAAATAAATTACCGAAAATCACCTTTTTTGGGGAAATCACACTAGTGATGCCCCTTAAATAAATATTAATAATTTCAGCAATATTTTATAATCCTAATATTTAATTTAATTTTCTTCTATACCTGATCAACAAGTTCTTGAGCCTCATGACAGTACTTATCTCTTTCTTTTTCAACTTGTAAAATCTTTCTTTTTGCTTCTTCAACATTTTGCACAACATCTTCAATAGTTAATTCCATTTTCTTACGTTTCTGTTCATGAATATCTGCCTCCACCTGCAAAGATTTAATATTTTCTTTCAAATCTGATATTATTTTTCCATTCGCTTCTTTCTCGCGTGCAATTTTCTCCTTCGTCTTCTTTTCATCTTCGAGAAATTTTTGTAGAGAATAAATTTCTACTTCAGCATTCTTATGAGTGAATTGAAGTTGCTTCAAACTGTCCTGAGCAGTCAACCGTAAACGTTCCTCTTTCATCACTCTTTTCGACAAGAGATCTTTTTCTGTTTTTAATTTTGAATTTTCGTCACGCATCCTACAATTTTTATGATTAATTAATAATGCTAAAAAATAATGTATTTATTTTACTAGATTTAATATAAAATTCACATAATATATCTATATTTTTAAATAAGGTGTAACAATAATAATACATTTATTAAATTACTTTTGCAAATCAAGTTTCATCACTTCAACATTTTTTTCCTTCTCTGACAAATTTTTTTCAATATTTTGTTGTTGGACGTGTAGCTGATCAATTTCTGACTGCATGTTCATTCTTTTTAACACAAATTTATTAATTTCTTGTTGTAAGGCTTCATTTGCACCTTTTTGATCCTTCAGTTGAGTCTCCAGTTTTGTAGCGTGAATTCCCACAGTTTTTACAGATGAATTTGCAGTCTATTAGAATTTTAAAATTTAACGTAAATTTGTGAAATTATTTTTGTGTATATTTATCATCGTGAGAAAACCTACTGAACAAAGCTGATGATTAGGCGATCATTCTACCTGCAATTCATTGAGTCTCTTTTTTAATTCCTCCTGTAGCTGTTGAATCATTTCTTCCGCTTTTTCACGTAACCTGTGTTCTTTTGAGAATTCATTTAATTGAGTGTCTAGATTTTCTTGGATTTCGGTCCTTTGATTTTCAAGCTCACTGCTTCTCATTTCAAGTTCGCTATTGTACTTGGTTGTGGTTCTTAATCGTTCTCGTAATGTTTCTAGTTCTCCCATAAGTCTATCGTGGTCAGATCCCATGCCTTCTTTTTGTTTATTCATCAATGATCTTCATAAATAAAAAAAGAACATTAATATCTGGATTAAGTTATTAGGTTAAAATAAATATATATATATTTTTTTGTTGCATACTTTTTAAGTATAACTATCTGAAAATACGGTCTTAAAATTTCAAGTCGATTTAAACGAAATTGATTGAGATTTTTTTGTGAGGGAAATTAAAAAAATTGAGACGATCCAGAGTGCGGACAAAGTTACTATTTTTTGACAAAAATCTGCCGACAACTCAAAAATGAACCGAATCTTTCTTTTCTTTTAAAATACTCATAAATGTTTGTACTATAATCCGTAACTACTAAAAAATCAAGATTTTTATTAGTCACTTAAAAACGTTAATAACTTTTAAAAATGTGAAAAATTATTTTTTGAGAAAGTGATATCAAGATTTTTTACATAAAACTTATCAAAATTATTTTTAAATATTTCTAGTTACTAACCAACAATTTTAATTTGTTTACACAATCTAGTTAAACAAATAAATAACTTCTAAATCTTTCCTTATTTATTTTCCTTTCCTAATTATTCCTTATTTATGCTTATTATAGATTTTGTTTCTTTTTTGAAATTATTAATTAATTAATTATAATAATAATAATTAAGAAATCTTTTCAGGTTATTTGTTTGTTAACTAAAATGGTAAAGACTTAAAAACAGTTGGTAAGTATTCAAAACTATTATGAAATAATAATATAATATAATCCATAATAATCCATATAATCAATAATATAATCAATTAATTTTACAAAAAAAAAAAAAAAAAAAAATCTAAGTCATAAAAGTTTTTGAAGTTATTTACTTAACTAAAATTTGTTAAACAATCTAAAAATTGTTTGTAAACATTCTAAATTGTAATAGGACTCTAGACCAATAGTGATGAATTAATTTTACTGAAGAAACGAATTCTAAGTAATGAAAATTTTTGAAGTTATTTGATTGACAACTAAGATTGTTTAAAAAATTTTAAAATTGTTTATAAACTCATTCTAAACTGTATTATAACTCTAGGCCAATTGTAATTAATTAATTTCACAAAAGGAACAAAATCTAATAAGGAAAGATTTAGAAGTTATTTATTTTTTTAACTAGATTGTGTAAACAAATTAAAACTGTTGGTTAATAATTAGAAATATTTGAAAATAGTTTAAACAAGTTTTGTGTATATAATATATAAATTACTTTGGTGTATGTAAAGTTTCTTATATATCAAAATACCTTAAGGTAGTTGTCGCGTGGATGCTACAGGGTGAAAACCGATCGAAAAAAAGGACAATAAATAAACTTGTATATCAACTCATTTGCTTCCTTATGATCTCTTCTAACGTAAGATAAATACTTTTCATGATTTTGAATCATGTACTATAAGTTCTCGTCATGTGATGTTGACACGTTTTACACATTTTTCAATGAAACTACATAAAACTTAAAAATTTTGGGTTTTAAACTTAATATATTTTCTATGCTGTACGGTCAATAAAGTTCACATTTTTTTAAAGTATTTGTTTTATCTCAATGTGCAACTTACTAGTTTTATTTGAAAATCTGACGAATCGTTTTCATATAAATGAATATGAGAGACTTAAATTACGTGCATTAAGCGCTAGCGTATGTAAAAGATATCAACTTTGGATTTATATTTTGAAGCTCAGAAACGGTCAAAATTAATGGGATAGGTCTTATTACATAGATAAATACTTCTGAAATACTGATGCAAAGTTTAAAAAAAATCTGACGAAACTCATTCTACGCGACAAATACCTTAAAATCACTTTCTCAGAAAATACCTAATTTTTGACATTTTGAAAAGTTATTAACATTTTTTTAGTTAATAATAAAAGTCTTGATTTTTTAGTACTTAAGGGTTATAGTACAAACATTTATGAGTATAAAAAAAAATAACATTAAAATTGGTTAATTTTTGATTTTTTAAAGAAATGTTTATTTACTGCAAATATTTTATTGAAATAACTATATGTTTGTTTGAAAATAAAAAAATATTAATTTTCTACTCTATAATTTCGAATGCTTAAACGAAATCAAGTGAAAATATTTCTACGTTTTAAGAAAAAGAATATAATTTACACTTGCTCTGACGCTAATTTTTCTTTTTGATTAAGTTCTTCCTTTACTTTTTTTAAAGCCCCTCGTAAATTTCCAATCATTTCTTGAGCATTTTGTTCTCGAGAATGAGCAGCATCAGCAAGTTTCATGGAATTTGTTATTTCTTGCTTTAATTTAATGATACTTTGTTCATTAATGTCCACATTTGTTTCTAATTCATCGATTTTTTCAATGTATTGCAGAGCTTCTTCCTAAAAAATAATAAACACGATCGATTTAAAAAATATTTGTCACTAGATGTTTTTTTTTAATTTTAAATCATATTTCACCTTATTAAAATGTTCTCAAATTTTAAATTTATGTCATTTTTAATTTCTTCAAATTTCAGTTAATATGAACTTGCATTGATTTAAAGTCAAATTAATCCACGTTTCAAATAAACTAAATTTGAAGTGATTTAAAAATTTTTTCAATTTTTAATAATTACTTTCTATTAATATTTCAATTACTTAAACTGCAATTTTGTACTATTTATTTTATCATTTTTTAATTATTTTCGACAATTTTTAATTACTTTTAAATTGTTTCTCTAAATCTCAAATTTACCTTCTTCAAATTTCAATTATTTTGTTTAGTTTTTTCAATGACTTTTTCAATTTTAATTATTTTTACCTCGAGTTTCAATGAATTTAATTATTTATTTATAAATTTTATATTATTCATCGGAATTTTGAATTAGTTTTTTAATTTACCATTATTTTTATAATTTTGCAATTATTATCTTCAATTTTTAATCATTTTTAGAATTTCCTGAACTTTGAAAAATATATCTCATTTTTCAATTATTTAGTTCACTTTTTATTTCTTTTTATTATTTCGTAATTATTTTCTCCAGCTTTTAATATTTTTATTATTTTTCATTTAATTTCCTAAATTTTCAGTTATTATCTCAAATTTAGATTATTGTCATCAATTTTCCATAATATAACGATTTTCCAATTATTTACTTTTGCTTAAAAATAAGTTCTGCAATTTTTCTTCTAGTTATAATTATGTTCATTATTTTAAAAAATTCCAATTATTTATCCGAAATTTCAATTATTTTCATAAATTTTCGTTGATACTTCGATTTTTTAATTGTTCTCTTTACTTAACAATTTTTAAGTAATTTTGTAATTATTTTTTTTTAAACATGAATTCTATGATTTTTTCAATGTTATTTCTCTCAAATTTTATTTACTGTTTTCAATTTTTCATATTTAAATTATTTTCCTCATATTTCAATTTTTTTTCTCAATCTTAAATTATTGTCAGCATATTTCAATTATTTTTTTAAATTTTGAATTACTATTATCATTTTTCAATTATTTTTTTCGGTTGTTAATTATTATTCTCATTTTATAAAATTATTTTCTAAGATTTTTAAGTATTTTTCTAAAACTTCTATTATTTTCTTCAATTTTTAACTATTTTCATTTGTTTTCATAATTTCCAGAAATTTTTATTAATTATCGTAAATTTCAATTATTTTTAGCTTTTTTCAATTCTTTTCTCCAATTTTTAGTTATTCTCTTTTTTTCAATTGTATCATATTTCAATTATTTTCTTCAAGTTTAAAAATTTAAAATCATTTTTCAATTATTTTCCAAAATTTATTTCCTTCAATATTTAATTCTTTTCATTTGTTTTATAATTTCAAAAATTTGTAACTATTTATCTGACATTCCAATTATTTCATTCCATTTTAAATTATTTATATTATTTTTTATATTGTTTTCTTCAATTTTAAATTACTTTCGTTCTGTTTCTCGTTCTTTTTCATAATTGCCAAAAAATTTTCACTTATTTCTCTTTAATTAAACCTTGTTCTCATCAATTTTAAATCTTTTTTCATTTATTTTCTCTACTGTTTAATTATTTTCTTTTATTTCAATAAACTTCTGATAGTTTTAAGTATTTTTCTGAAATTTTCTTTAACTTTCCTGTATTTAAAATATTTTATGTAATTTTTTCAAATATTTTCTCAAATTTTAATTATTTTCTTAAATTTAAAATTATTTTTTTTTAATTTTTCATTATTTTCATAAATTTTTATCTAATTATTTTTAGATTAACTCTTTTTTTTAGGTATATGTATTCAATTTTCTTTACATTTTGTCTACTTTTTTTTTAAACTTTATTTACCCTTTCATAAAATTTTCAGATTCTACGATTTTTTAAACAAATTTTTGTTGTCAAAATTGTTTAAAAATTGATTTCTTTTATTTTTTAAATTTAATTACATATTCCTGTTTAAATTTTCTTCAATTTTGATTGTATTCAAAACTATTTGAAAAAATCGGTTTTGTTGGTTCTACTTTTTTTAAAATTGATTTTACCTTCTTAAAAATATTATTAATAATTCAAATTTTTCAATGTTTTGGTGGAATATATTTAATATGTATTTTGAATTCGACTTATAAAAATAATAATCTTATTTAAATTTTACTTGTAATATTCTGCATTTTTCTGTCAATTCATTTTCATTTCTGCGAGCTTTGTATAAAGATTCAAAAAGTCTGGTATACTCTTCTTCATAAGCAGCAAGCGCCTCATTGCTCTTCATGTCTTTTATAATCTGAAAGAATTTTTTGAAATATTTACAATCACCATCAATCAATTAATTAAAAATATGGTTATAATATTATTATGAAATTAAAATAAGTAAACAATTCAAATAAAATTTTACTTTTGAGTAATCTTGTTCCAAAGTGCAAAAAATTGTCCCTGCCGAACTTCCTTCAGAAGATAGCTCTGCTTCTTCACTTCCTCCATCCTTTAAAGTTAAAAAAAATTATTTTTATGAATAAGTATATTTTATTGTTTTATTACGAACATAAACTTTTTTTGTTATTAAATTCTTATTCTTTTAATTATTACAATACATTTCAAACGAAGCTTTGATAATATTATATATAATATACAATATTTTTATAGAACAAAAAAAAATTAAATTTATGTTTTTAACATACTCTTTCCATTTCTGCATTCATTTCCATATCCATCTTTACTGTTGGTTTGGAACAATTTTTCTATAAAAAATTCTACAAAAATTCCTTTGAAATTTTTGTTATTTAACAGGTAAAATACGTATTATTAAACAGGCCAAGTTATGAAGGTTAAAATTGTTTTAACATTTTTATTTCATACTTGGAAGTATGAAGAAAAAGATCATTAGTTGAAAATTTAAACTACACTTTTTCACATTTATTAAAATATTATAAAAAAATAACCATTTTTAAATTTTAATTATTTATATTTTTAAATAAACTGTATTAATTTGTGGCACAAAATAATAATGTCAATTCAACTCTTGTAAACTAAATTACTTCAGAGTATAGGATTGCAGTAACTTTAATTTGTTTGACTCGATTCCATGACGACGCTGTGTAGAAATTTATAAAGATGATCCTTCGGAATTTCCTAGAGAAAATCGATACACAATATTTATTCTGTTTCCTTTAAAGAAAAAGAAAACTAAGTGAAATTTTGGTAATAAATATATGATTAAAATTGCAACCTATTAGGCAAATTAATTTATTATTTTTTAAATAAATAAATTTATTTTATTTTAATTTATTTATAATGTAATATAGTCCTTTTTACATGAGGTTTTTTTTAAAATTAATCACATAAACAAAATGCTCTAATTTTAACCATCATATTTAAAATAAATAAATAGAATAAGCCTTTCTGAATTATTATTTTTTACGTATCTGATTTTTAAATTGAGTAGAATAAATCAAATTCTAATTTAATTAATAAACAAAATTTTTAAATGGAATGTTTTGGTTAAATAAATCTTAACGTCTAAAAATAATTATAAGATTTTGAATTTATTTTCGGAATAAAAATATTTTATTTATATTTCTGCATATTTTATTTATTTATTCTAAATTGTGAAGATGAAAAAAAGGACCTTTTTAGGTGAATAATTGAGACTGACAAAAAAAATTTTGAATAACAAATTTTATTTACATCCGTATCATATTAAATTTTAGGACCAAAACCAGTAGTGTGATTACATTATTTGCATTATGTGTTCATGATACGATTTTTTCTCACACAATTTATTGTACACATTACACTCAAATAATCACGAAATTTCCACTTTTACTAGTTTTTTTTTTTTTATTTAATTACATTTATGTCGTTTCATTTAATTTAGAAATATTTCTTTAGATTTTACTAAAAATCTAAAATATAAATAAAGAAGTCAACACTTGCAGAATGTATTTAAAAATTGATAATAATTTAATTAATCCTTCATTGTTCGTTTTTTACAAAGATCGACATTAATGTAATTTATGCATATATTTATATGTACAAACTCATACATTCACACGCACACACACGTTGGTAAATAATGTTAAATAATCTAGGAATATGTTCTACTTTTCTCTTTAGTTTCAAATTATTTTATAGACAGAAAAAATAAAAGCGAGGATAAGTAGATATGAATTTTAAAAATTATAATTTTGAAATTTTAAAGCTTAGTTTTTGTAACATGTTTTTTGTTTTAAATATCTAGTATAGGAATTATACTTTCAAAATTTAGTTTGAAATTTATGGTTTAAATATGTTTTCTGCACACATACGATCCATTTTTTTTTAAACAGTCAGAGATTAATTTTTTATTTTTCATAATCTTAAAGAACAAATGGTATGTAAGGCATTGTGTAAAAAATAATAAATCCTTTCTGAGGATTTTAATTTTTATGCAAACACTTTATAAGCATTATATTATAAATATTACTTGACCAGTTTTTTTTTGTTTTTTTTTTGTTTTGACAATTTTGGAAGGTTTTTTTACATTTAAGGTTTTAATTACGAAATATCTAAATTTCATTATTATATGTATGTATAGAGGAAAAGCTCCGCTTTCGGCACGTTAACTTTTAAGTTTATGAGCAAAGATATTTAAATGTTACATGAATTCGCAAAATCCAACCATATATTAAAGTGATTTTAACGATTTTATCGACACATCTTGAATTTCTTAATATTATCATCACCATTCAAAAATTGAAAAATAGTTTACTTCTAAACGTTTTTATATTACGTGCGCATTATCATTATAGATTACATTTTTTGCCGTGTAATCTACATTTTTAAACCAGTAAAAAAGGTACTATTATTTTTAAGAATACACCTTGGTGAATAGTTTTTTTTATCAATAAAACTAAACGGAATGAAAATAAATTGTTCTCATTTACATAATCTAACTGGCTAAAGATTTTAGATTCCTTTTATGAAATTAGATCACAAATCGCTACAGCGAATAACATCTCTTATTTGAAATGATCTTTTTTTTTTAAATTATTTCTTATTGAAAATCATTTCTTATTTTTAAACACACTTCATCACCTAATTTGTACAACTTATTTTACTAATCAGAAATTTACAAAACACACGTGTTTAATCTGTACAACAGTGTCGCAAATCAGTAAATTACATCACTTGATTAATTATTATCTTGCAGAGATGGACGCTCAATTAAATTTCAAAAATCTAGTGTCTAAATTTCATGAAAAAGTGTAGGCCACAGTTCGTAATGAATCGGCAGCAGAGAATGTTTCTTTTTTTCTTTCTTTCTTTCTATTACTTCCGAATTCAGTTTAGATCGTTTAGATTTTTAAAGAGAATTTAATTTACTAGTCGACATGATTTTTTTTCTTAAATAATCGCGCAATTTGACAGTTATATTCGAGCAATTTGACAGTTATATTCAAGCAGTCTTGTCTTTTATTCAAATGCACACATACTACTGGGTATTTTCAAAAATTAAATTATTTTGAAAACGATACATTGACAACAATTAATACAAATATTTTAGAAGTTAAAATTTCAGAAAATACCCGGCGTAGGCAGTTGTGTGGTGCGTTGAAATAATGTCTATTTTCACGGTGAATACTGTTTTAAATATCATGTGATATAAACTTAAAATTGAAAATAATTAATGTTTAAAGTCATTTAATAAAAAGTTCAATTCAAGTTCTAATGCTATTATAATTATTTAAATATAAATACAATTTTATATATACTCACAGTACATACATGTATAATTATTAAACCAATTTAATTTAAAGTGCCACTGACTTAAACTTAATAAAAACCATTTGTCAAAAAAAAAAAAAAAAATCAGTTCACCAAAGTCGTTGTTTATCATTAAAAATGATCTAATCATTTTTCTAAAGAGTTATATATTGTGACTTTATATTTTCTAAACTTTTGTATTCTCTAGTTCCCATGAAAAAAAAAAAACATAGAAACAATTAAAAATGTTAATATAATTGTTAGCGAATCGACGCGTTAAAACTTACAAGCACGAGTCTACCAAGTTTCCCTTTCAAGGAAAAAATTGTTTATAATTGTACTTCCAAAATGCAAACTTTTTTTTTTCAATACACTTGGTCTTCCCTTTCCGTGCTTTTGAACGAAATATTACAAATTCTCCAAACGAAAGTCTGTTTTTGAAAAACAGGAAAATTATTTATAAAAAGTATATGTGCTATTTTGTTTGTTTGTTTGTTGCAATTTGATCAATTTAAACAAAATTTTTGTTCTTTACTCACACAATTAAAAAAGTTGTCTTCTATTTTTACTTTAATTGACCGACTCTTTACTAGTTAACATTATTTATTATAGAGTTAGAATGCTCTAATTTGAAAGATGGTCCCGTTTGAGAAAAGGCCTAGTATCGATACAAAAATTTCGTTTCAATTGCAAATTATTTTAATTAAAGCTGGCAAATCAGTGTATAATAATAAGAATTGAAGAAAAAAATCACACGGAGAATCTTCAGCTGGTAGACGTAAACTGAGACACAGTGAATGGTGTTACTTGATATAGAAAACACCTGTTACACACTCTCACTGGCTTTGTGTGTCCATAACGTGGCAAAGGCACATTATTGCTGCTGCAGCGGCCACAAAATACTTTGCCACAATTTCGACAGTGATGTCGTCGACGAACCACTGTGAATCCTGACTGACAAGCCATGCACCTTGGGGCATCATTGTCAGGCACCCACGCTGGAGCCCGCTCCACACATTCCTCGCCTCTTTCAGTCGTGGGAGAAACTAAAAATAACAAATTTTCATTGGAAATCAATAACAATGTATAAGAGAGTATCAGATGAATTATGAGAGCTGTTTGGACATTCCAATTTTCAAAGAAATTGTTGGAAACAAAAGTGCCACTAAATTTTAATTAAGTTTACATAAATTATGACTAAAAATTTAATTTTTATTAGGATTTGCAAAATTCTCGGGAATTTAAAATCTGGTTACATTCTTGAGAATATAACCAAGAATATTCTCCTTCCGAAGAATTTATGAAAATTTTCTATGTTTGAATAATAAGCTCTACTATTTTGAAACACAAACAATTTATTGAAATAAAAATGGATAAATAACAAAATAATTGTCATTACAAATTAACTATAAGTCAGTGAAGTGTAAAAATTATTATTAAATATAATAATAAAATAAAATAAATAAATAAAATTTATATAAAATATAAAAATTGTAATTTCTTTTACCTAACTAGATTAAACAACGCGCGCGTTTAGTTTCTACACCTTATGTTATCAATAATTATAGATATTTTAAATATAATATTTGAAAAAATAAAGTCAAATTTTGCAAATTAATTAAAAATAATAATAATGAAAACATATAAAATTTTCGAAAATAATTTAAAAAATCATAGAAGTGTTTTAAAATTTAAGACGATAATTGAAATTTGGGAAAAATACTTCAAAATCTTAAAAATAAATTGAAAAAATTAGAATAATGAAAAATTGGAGAAAATAATTGAAAATTGAGATGAATAATTAAAAATTTAGAGAATTAACCCTGAAATTATGGAAATAATTAGAAATTTAAGAAAATCATAAAAAAAAGTACATAATATATTTTAAATAACGGAAAATTAAAGAAAATGTCAGAAAAATACTTGAAACTTTTAGAAGTGCATTGCAAAAAAAAAAGAAAATAATTAAAATTTAGAGAAAATAAGTGAAAAAAGATAAACATAAATTAAAATCGAAAAGAACAATTTTTAATTTAAGAGAAATAATTGCAAAATATACAGGATATAGGTACATAAAATACAAGAAAATCGTAGATATAATTGAGAATTGAATAGAAAAATGAAAATTTCAGATAAATAATTAAAAACTTGGAAATTATGAAAAATAACTTGAGTAATTCTGGGGCTGAAAGGTAAAACAGCACAACTCCCATTTTATCAAATTTGAGATAACATCAGATTTCTATATATGTAGATATACTTTTTAAAGTTTCATAATTGTAAATTGATTAAAATGTTTATTTACGTAGAAAATATTAAAAAACGTAATCCCATAAATACATTAAAATCGAGAAAAATAATTGATGTTATACTCTGAAACCTTTAAATTTCATTAAATTTGTAAAACAGATCTAAAAACTACATTAGAATACAGGATTAAATATCAAACACCAAAAAGATTTGTTAATTTTTCAATTTTACAGAAATCAGAAAAAAAACAAAAACACGTTTTACTCGAAACCAAGAATATGTCGCTTGTGCTGTTTTACCCTTCAGCCACAGAATTGAAAATTAAATTAAATAATTGAAATATCAGATAAATAGTTTAAAACTTGGAAATTATGAATAGAATTGAAAATGATTAAAAATGGGAAATTTGAGAGAAATATTTAAAAATTTTAGAAAATAATTTTAAAAAAAATAAGGATAATTAAAAATTGGGGAAAATAATTGAAAAATTATTTTAAAGTTTGAAACTTGAAGAAAATAATTGAAATAATTGATAAGTTGAAAAAAAATAATGAAATTTGAAATAAATAAAGATCCGTTTGTCGGTTACAACGCCCAAACTTATAATGCATGTAATCTCAATTATAAAATGTTATGAAATAAATTAAAATAAATAATTAAAACAGAAAAAAAATTAAAATTTGAAAAAAATACTTGAAAATCTGAGAAAAAAATTGAAAAAAAATTAGAATAATGAAAAATTGGGGAAAATAAGTAAAAATTAAAAAAAAAATCTTGATATTGAGATAAATAATTACAAATTTAGAGAATTGATTCAGGAACGATAGAAATGAATAAAAATTTATAAAAATAATGAAAAATTAAAAAAAAAAATAATTTTAAATTTAAGAAAATAATTAAAATTTGAGAAAATAATTGAAAAAATTACATATTATATTTTAAATAAAGGAAAATTAAAGACAATTTCAGAAAAATACTTACAACTTTTAGAAGTTTATTGCAAAAAAAAAAAAAAATAATAATTAAAATGTAGAGAAAATAAATGAAAAAAGATAAACATAAATTAAAATCGAAAAGAACAATTTTTAATTTAAGAGAAATGAATGCTAAAAATACAGAATATAGGTACATAAAATACAAAAAAATCGTAGATATAATTGAAAATTAAATTAAATAACTGAAATATCAGGTAAACAGTTTAAAATTTGGAAATTGTGAAAAGAATAATTGAAAATGATTAAAAATGGAAGAAAGCAATGGGAAATTTGAAAAAATATTTTAAAATTTTAGAAAATAATTTAAAAAAATAAGAATAATTTTGTTTTGTGGTAAAGTAAATAAATAAATAAATAATTAAAATTGGGGGAAATAATTGCAAAATGAATTTAAAATTTGAAACTTGAAGAAAATAATTGAAATATCATAAGTTAAAAAAAATTAATGAAATTTGAAATAAATAATTGAAAAAATTGCAAAATTTTTAAAACTTTTAAAATATCCGTTTGTTGGTTTCAAAGCCAAAATTTATGATGCGTGTAACCTAATTAATAAAATGTTATGAAATAAAAAATTAAAATTGCTAGGTATAAATTTAAAATTTGAGAAAATTTTGAAAAGGTGAAATATGATGTAAAAATTGCAAACAAAAAAAACATCTAGTGACAAACTTTAGGTGTGGACAAAATGAAAGAATTGATGAATGAAAGAAACTTGTAAATTATTATATATAATTCTTACTTTTAACATTGAAACTTAAATCATTACTAATTAGAATGACACTAGAGATTCTATTTTCGTAACATTGATTGAAAAATTTTTACTTAATTTGATGAATAAATAAAAAACCTATATTCTCGATTAGAATTTAGGTCGGTTATATTCTCGGTTATATTATTTGAATATTTTTAAATTGCGGTAAATTGCTATTCTGAATTTCAAGGATATTTGACTCCTTAAGATAATTTCAAATTAAAAAGTGTTGTTTAGTAGGGCGATTTATACGATTTTTAAATTTTGATTCCAACAAATTTTCAAAGATCTACCTATGTACTTATAAAATTTTCAAATAAAATTATAAAACACTCTTAAATTTCAGTCACATAAAATTTAAATAAAGTGAAATTTGTGGAATTTCCATGTACTTCAAATTAATCTCCCACCTGATTGTCTAATATTAAATCAACTTTCATAAAAACTTACTTCTTTCATTTGTGGGTGTTGTTACTACTAGTTCGTCTTCCGCTTCTTGAATCAAATTTTGGTGATTTTCAGTAGAATTCAATGAATCCGGTAAACTTCTTTCGGGTTCTGTAGGAGTTAAAGGTTCCTCCTCTTCCTCCTCCTCTTCTTCTTTAACATCACTGTCAGTTGTTTGACTACTATTCATAAGAAAGACACACTTTAAAATATTTCGGAGATCTGAAGCGAAATTCGTTTGTAATTGATCAGCGACTCCTGCGATGCAAACGAATAATCGGTGCACTAAGTCTTCCGAGGATCTGAAAACAGAATTGTAAGTTTTGTAAAATTTGCCACTTGCAGAATTAATGACTGATTTCCAGTCTGTAGTTGAAATTCTCAATAATCAGGGTGTCTACTAATTTCGTCCCACAAAATTCCCGGTCATTTCCCGGTTTTTCTCGGTTTTAGTTCCTATTTTTCCCGGTTTTTCTCTTGTTAACTTAAAATATATTTTAAGTATAAATAGACCTACAAATGGCTACAAAAATTGAAGATAACAGTTGATAATTGAAGCAAATAATTGAAATTCAAAGAAAATAATTGAGAATTGAAGAATTAAATATTAACTTTACAAAAAATGTGACGCGTTCTGAAGAAAGGGACCTAAGAAGCCAAAAATCGTTTTTCGGTTTATGGTTGTTTTAATTTTATTAAAGGTTTCTTTTTCATTATCTGAAGTCAGAAAAGGCTTTTATTGGATATTTTTTAAGTTTAACAATTTAAATCTCTCGATTTGTACAGATTCCCATGCGCGCTCGACTTTTGTTTTCGCTCTCCTGTAAAATAACCAATTTCCTTCTTAGGTCCCTTTCTTTAGAACGCGTCACAAATAATAATTAAGAATTAAAAGAAACAATTAATAATGAAAAGAAATAATTAAAAATAGAAAGAAATAATTGAACAATGACAAAGATATTTGACAATTAGAAACAAAATAAAAAAAAGTAAATATTAATCTAAAATTAAATAATTGAAAAAATTGAACAATGGTTATTAAATTCAAAGAATATAATTGAAAATTGGTTAACTAGATAGAAAATCAAAAAAAAATAATTTAAAATTAAAGTTAATAATTCAAAATTAAAGAAATATATTGGAAATTAAATAATCAAATTGAAAACAGAAAAACACAGAATTATTGAATATTAAAAAAATAACAATTGAAAATTGAGAAATAAAATTGAAATTGGAATACAAGAATTGAGAATTAAAGAAAATTACTGAACAATTGGACTGAAAAAAAAGAAAATAATTTATAATTAAAAAAAAAATGGAAAATGACAGGAATTATTTAATATTGAAAAAAACATTAAAAATTGAAGAATAGAATTGTTATTTAAAGAAATTAATTGAGAATTGAAAAAAATAATTGAACAATTGAACAATTAAATTGAAAATAGAAGAAAATTATTTAAATTTGAAGGAGGTTTTGAAACATGAAATAAATAACTAATAATTGAAAAAAGTCGAGATTACTGAATATTGAAACAAACAATTGAAAATTGAACAAAATAATTAAAAATTAAAGAAAATAATTGAAAATTGAAGAAAATAATTAAAAATTGAAGAAAGTACTTAAAAATTAAATACAATATTTGAACAATAATTGAAAAAATTGAACAATGGTTATTAAATTCAAAGAATATAATTGAAAATTGTTCAACTAGATAGAAAATCAAAAAAAAATTTTAATTTAAGTTAAGGGGTTAGACCACTGTAAAACACGAAAATTTGACCTAATTTTAAGATTCTTTTACAAGAGCAGAATAAAATGAGATAAAACCAGGTTCTATTTATTATTATTAGACATCTATTGAAGTATAAAAAAATTATTTTGCTATGTTGAAAAAGTTAAAATGGCGGCCTAGATTGTCGATTTAAAAAATTCAGTTTTTTAAGTTGAGGTCTACAGCCGGTAGAAAATCTTTGTCAATTTTGTATGTAGAACCAAAACCCAAAATTTTTATGAATTTGCAACTCAAAAGCTAGAGAAGTACGTAGGGGATTTTGAAAAAACGGTTTTTGTCAAAATGGCACACATTTGAATCAAAATTTTTAGTTTTTCGGTAAAAAATCGATAGGAAATTGTTAATAAAAAAATTATTTTTTTTACTAGAGCAAAACCCCTACGTACTTCCATAAAGAATGTTATCATGTAGCTACATACCAATTTTTAAGTAAATCGGTCGAAAATTGTGCGAGAAAAGTTACCGGCCAGTTTGAAAAATGTGATTTCGAGAAAAACGCGTTTAAAGTTTAAGAGCATAGACGTTTCTAATGCACTGCGCACAGTAGGACTTCGCGCGGATTCAAAATTTAATTTTTAAAAGTGTTTTCTTTCTATAATGTTTATTGTTTCTTATTTTTAAGACCCTATGACACCTTTCTAACTAAAAAAAAAAAATTTCAATTTTTTGTAAAGTTCACAGTGGTCTAACCCCTTAATAATTTAAAATTGAAGAAATAAATTGAATATTTAATAATGACATTGAAATCAGAAAGACACAGAATTATTAAATATTAAAAAAAAAAACAACTGAAAATTGAGAAATAAAATTGAAATTCGAATACAATAATTGAGAATTAAAGAAAATTACTGAACAATTGGATTGAAAAAAGAAGAAAATAATTTATAATTAAAAAAAAATGGAAAATGACAGGAATTGTTTAATATTGAAAAAAACATTAAAAATTGAAGAATAGAATTGTTATTTAAAGAAATTAATTGAGAATTGAAAAAAATAATTGAACAATTGAACAATTAAATTGAAAATAGAAGAAAATTATTGAAAATTGAAGGAGGTTTTGAAACCTGAAATAAATAACTGATAATTGAAAAAAAAATAATTGAAAAAAGTCGAGATTACTGAATATGGAAACAAACATTTGAAGATTGAACAAAATAATTAAAAATTAAAGAAAATAATTGAAAATTGAAGAAAGTACTTAAAAATTGAAGACAATATTTGAAAACAGCAGAAAAATTTAGAAATCGACGGAATAATTGCGAATTGATGAAAATAATTTAAAAATTATCAATTTAAATAAAAATTAAAAGAAAAACATAATTTAAAAAAGCTGAGAATTGTTAAAAATTGAAGAAAATTGAGAATAAATTGAAAATTGAAAGAAATTGAGAAACTGAAAGAAATATGAAAAAATAATTGGAAATTGAAGAAAATAATTGAAATTTAAGAACAAAATTGATAATTGAAGAAAATAATTAAGAATTTAAAAAAAATCATTGTAAAAAGCCTAGAGTTATTGAATATTGAAAAAAAAAAACAATTTAAAATTAAAGAATGGAATTGAATGTCGAAAATTATAATTGAGAATTAAAGAAGAAAAATTTAAGAATTGAGCAATGGGATTGAAAGTAAAGAAAATAAGTGATAATTGAAGAAAAAAGAAATTGAACCACCCAGGAATTATAGAATTTGAAAAAAACAATGAAAAGTAAAGAATGTAATTGTAATTTGAAGAAATTAATTAAAAATTGTAAAATATAATTTGAAATTGAAGAACATGTGATTTTATGAAAATTGTTGAATAATAATTGATGAATTGAATTCAAGTTTCAAAAACATTATTGATATTTGAAAAAAAATATTGAAAAAAGCCGAGAATTATTGATTATAGAAGAAAATAATTGAAAAATGGAGAAGTTATTGAGATGTAAAATAAATAAATGATAATTGAAAAAAATAGTTGAAAAAGTCGAGAATTATTGAATATTAAATTAAATAATTAAAAATTGAAGGAAATAGTTGAGATCTGAAGAAAATAATTAAAAATTGATGGAAATAATTAAAAATTGAAGAAAATAATTAACGTAGTTGTTTCAAAAATCGAAATCATCAGAAAACGTAATAAAACTTTCAACAAAAAAACTTTAATGTTCAATACGTATTTCTATAAAATATAAAATTAATTTACGGCTTATCTTCTGAGATATGATTATTTAAAAGTCACTATTTTTACACAGGTATAGGTTAAAAGACATCTTTTTGGTGACAATATTTTTAATATCAAATAGATAAATCACACGCATCAAGTTGAAAAACTAGATTTCAGTAATTAAAAGTTTGTAGATTACATAAATTTAAATTTTAACTTATTTCACAGCAAGATAAGAAAGTAAAATTAAATAAATAATTAAATTTTTCAAGTTTTATTTTTGTTTTATCGAAAGTTTATACATATGGCAACATCGCTTTTTTAATAATTCAGAAATTATTTTAAAATGTTCATTCTTAACCTCTTTGTTTGACATTTGTAAACATTTAATGTTTACTGTTAGTACAAAACAATTGAATGTAATTTTGAAGTTAATCTCTTTAAAAAAGCAACGTTGCCACTATAAACTATATGAAAATTACATCGGTAATCAAATTAGGTTTATTTTTCACACTTATTTTTATTTAATTAGTTTTTCATGTTGAAAGTTTATCATTCAAGTTTAAAAGATGTTTTTAATATTTATTGACTAAATCTAAATGTAGTTTTGATTACCTTTTTATCCAAAAAATGAAAATCGTAGAAAATATTTCAGAATTAAATAAATTAATTAGAAATTGATGAAAATAATTGAAAATTGAAGAAAATAGTATAAAATCGAAGAAAATAATTGAGAAATGAAGAAATAATTTTAAATTAATGATAATAATTCCAAATGAAAGAAAATAATTGATAATTGAAGAAAATAATTGAAAATTGAAAAGAATTTTTTATCCCAGAAAAAAATTCCCGGTTTGACGGAAAATTCCCGGTTATTTCCCGGTTAGTAGACACCCTGAACGTATGACGTAAAAAATAGAAAATTTATATTCGTTTTCATACTTCCTTGTTACACGAATATTTAAAATATAAGACAAACCTGAATTTCGCTCGAATTTGATTTCTATTTGCAATCTCAGCAGCTTGCATTGCCAGTGCAATTTCCTCATCATCTTGGCAATCGCTTTGGAATTCACTTGTCTCTGAACTTGATGCGTAGCAACTTGAGCAGCTGGAGCTGGAATCTAAATCTGCCCTTTGAGCTAGAGAATGTTCAAGAGCCGCAGTGTGAACTTTTGAAACTACAGTAGTATTAATTAGGACAGGTCTCACACCTCTTCGAGAATCTTGTCGTTTATATCGTAAAGGTCGTGGCTCTATTGGCGAAATTGGCTCTACGACTAAACCACTTTTATCAGTTCTTGGTCCCAAACCGTCATTCACTAAATCACTTGAATTTCGAGCACTTACTCTTACCTTCTTCTTGGTATATTCTGACTTTGTGTGTATTCTTTCATATTTATCTCTCTTATCAGAGTCTTTCCTCTTTAAGCGTGCTAATTTTTCCGACCTAGATCTTCTGTAATTAAAAACCAAATATGCCATTATTATTACATTCTTTGGATACTTATTATTTGAGTGTTAAAACGTTAGTCAAGTATTTATCTTTTGATTAATACATAGAGATAACAGTACCCCTTTTTATTAAAATCGATTGAAAATGTCGATATGTTACCGTCAAAATCTCATGTTAGTGAACACTCGAATGTAAATATAAATTTAATCCCCATTTAAATGCGATATTATTTTTTCCGTCAATTTCCCGGTTTTCTCGGATCTAAAATCACATTTTTCCCAGATATATTTTATGTATGATTAATAGCTATAATATTAAAATAATTATCGGTTAATAAGAAATATTAAGCAGATTGGGTATAAAATGTCTTTTTTATTTGAAAAATATAATATAATTTGATTTATGAAAATAAATAGTGAAAAAAGAGACTTTTTAATTTTAAAAAGTGAGCTGATAGTGAGTTTTACGTAATGCATAAGTTTTTAAGGTAAAATTGATCTTTGAAGAAAATAATCCCAAAATAGCAAAAATAATAGGACTTTGAAGAAAATAATTGGAAAATGACAAAAAAAAATTGAAATTTGAAGAAACAAAATGAAAGATGACAAAACTAATTAAAAATTAAAAATTTGAAGAAAAGACTTGGAAAATAACAAAAATAATTGAAAAATGGAAAAGCAAAATAAAATTTTTATGTCAATATGTAATAAAAAAATTAGAGAGAAAAATTGATGATTAATGTAATGATGGACCATGTATGGTCCAAATAGGACTAAGGGAGTATGTGTGTGTAAATAAATAAATAAATAAATAAATGAATACATTAAAGAAAATAATTAAATGATAGAAATATCATAAAATTGATAGAAATTTGAAGAAAATACTTGAAAAATCATAAAAATAATTAAAATTTAAAAAAAAATTGAGAAATGACAAAAATAATTGAACTTTGAAGAAAAAAAATAAAAGATGGTAAAACTAATTTAAAATTATGTAAAAAATTTATGATTTGAAGATAGTACGTAAAAAATGACATAAATAATTCAAAAATGGAGAAACAAAATAAAAATTAGAAATCAATAATTGAAAAATTAGAGATAAAATTGACGCTTAAAGAAAATAATTGAATGACAAAATAATTGCAAATTCACAAAAAGAAAAAAATGAAATTTGAAGAAAATACTTGAAAAATGATAAAAATAATTAAAATTAAAAAAAAAAAAAAAAACAATTGACATATGACAAAAATAATTGAAAAATTAAAAAATTAGATGTAAATTAAAGTAAGAAATAACAGAATTCATGACAATAATTTAAAGATATAAGAAAATAAGTGAGATTTGGAGAAAGTAATAAAAAAATACGGAACATATTGATAATAATTGAGAAATGACTAAATTAATTGAAAATTTTAAAACCCCATTAAAAAATGACAAAAATAATTGAAAAATTAAAAAATTAGATGTAAATTAAAGTAAGAAATTAAAGAATTCATGACAATAATTTAAAGATATAAGAAAATAAGTGAAATTTGGAGAAAGTAATAAAAAAATACGGAACATATTGATAATAATTGAGAAATGACTAAATTAATTGAAAATTTTAAAAAACCATTAAAAAATGACAAAAATAATATAAAATAGGAAAAAATAGTCGTGAAATGACAAAAATAAATGATATTTGAAGAAAATGATTAAGAAATCACAAAAATTTTTAATTTGAAGCTAATACATCAAAAATAGCAAAAATTAAAATTCGTAGAAAAAAATTCAAAACTGTGTAATATATTGAGAAATTTATGAATTTGAAGGCAATACTTGAAGAATTGACGAAATAATTAAAAGCTGCAGTAGAAATAAGAAATTTATAAACAATAATTTTTGTAAAAAATATTAGCAGTTTGTGGAAAATAATTCAATGTTGAAGAAACGAATTGAAATTTGACAAAAACAAATGAAATTTGAAGAGAATAATTAAAAAATGTTAAAAAAAAATTAAATAAGAAAGTAATTAAAGTGTAAAGAAAATAATTGAAATTTGTAGAAAATAATTGAAAACAATGTAAAAACTTAATAAATTCATGACAAGAATAAAGAGAATGAAGAAAATTATTGAAATTTGAAGAAAATAACTGAAATTTGTAGAAAATAATTCTAAAATGGCAAAAATAATAGAAATATGAAGAAAATAATTGAAAAATGACAAAAATACAAAAATATTATATTTAATAATGACAAAAGTAATTGAAATTTGAAAAAAAATAATCGAAAAATAACAAAAGTGAATTGAAAATTGTGCAGAAAATTTAAATATTCCTGACAATAATTTAAAGATTGAAGAACATAATTGATCTTTGAAAAAATTAAATTAAAAATCGCAAGAATACTTGAAATTTTACAAGAATACCTGCTTAATATTGATAAAAGTACTTTAAAATGACAAAAATAATTAAAAAGAGGTGTAGAAATTAAATATTTGAAGACTGTAATTAAAAAATTGACGATATAATTGGAATATGAACAAACTAATTGATTTATAAGATAAATTATCAAATAGATAATTTCTCAAATATCAAATAGATAATCAGGGGAGACCGTCCAATAGTCGAAAATGTCAACTTTCTAGATAACTGTTTTAAAATTTTAATTTAACTCATCATAATAAGATTTTAGGAATAGAATAAGGTTACATAACCAAGGTTTTTTGAAACAATATGAATAATTGTCGTTTATAAATGAAAAAATCGTTCTTTGATTTTTAAAAAAAATTGATTTGTCATATATTTACGATTTTTACGAAAAAAAAAAACAATTTCTTGGCTCACAAACGTGTTATTATCAAAATGGGAATCTTAAGAAACAATATGGGCCATTGCCATGTGTTAGTTTTCTTAATTTATAAATATTTTGACACTTTTTATAAATCAGTATAATTGTTAACAGTAGATAATCATCAATATATAGATAATACATTTCAGAATCGCGGCATAACTGTCAGAAGTTGAGGTTATGTTTTGAAGGCATTTTTTCCATTCGATAAACTTTTTAATTTAGATTGAATTCTAGCATATAAAATGACCATAATCAATTTATTACCAATAAAAAAATTTAGAAAATACTTATATAAATAAATTAGTTGCTATAGAAGAGATAGAAAAATTTATGTGATATTTAGGTCTTTTTCGTTTCAAATTTGCCGCTCTTTTAAGCTCTTAGGTTTGGTAGGCGTGTGAAAAGTGAAAAATTATCATATTTTAGTTAAATATTTAAGAATAAACACCTTTATGCGAAAAAATTGATTTTATTTTAAAGAAGTCTTTTCAAGGAATTGTATTATGCATAAAAAACTGCTTAACAATTTGTTTTCTTTAAATAGGAGCCGATTATCTACTGTTGACAGGAGGTTCCTTTTCGAGTGATTGTTTATCGTGTTAAAAAAGTATTTAAAATGAAGAAGAGATTAACTTTAGGCTCATTTTGCTTTCTGCATTACTTACTTGAATATATTAGCTTCATTTTAGCGATAAGCATTTTATTAATAACTTTAGTCTGAAATAATTACACCTATCAGAAATTTTTATTATCCACTGTTGGGCGGCCCCTCCTATTTTGTTTTTGTTTTGAACATTTTAACACAGTTGTACACATATTGGTACTTGTCTATAAATTGGGACATTTACCTTATTGACGAAATGTGAGAAATAGTTCTGACTAGGAAATTCGGGTTTTGACAGTAACATATTATTTTGAAAAATAGAATCAATTCAAATTATTTTAATAATTAATGAAAAAATTAAATTTACTTTTAAACTAATTTAAATATAAACCACATTACCTGTGATCCAGTAATTTTTTATTCAGCGGTGACAAGTTTTGGTGTATTCTTTGGGAGTGTGCATTTCTTTGATCTGAGTTGACATTTGCTCGCGCTTCGAAATGCTGCAGTCTGGGACTTGAATGGGGACTACGACTGCCGAAACTGGGCATTTGCCTTGTATTCTGACTAGGATGCAAGCTGGCCCCTAAACTCATTAGTCTAGGATTAAGACGATCAGTTGAATTTGAACGAGAGCTTTCAGTGCTTCTTGGAAGATGAATGCTCTGAACATTAAACGAAATACTCTGTCTTGATTGTTCATCATACACTTTATGATCAGTTCTTCTCTCATATTTACGCTGATGTCTTTTTCTTTGTTTCTCTTCTCTCGCTCTTTTCGCCAGGATTTTTTCACCCGCGAACTTCTCGATTTTGTTGCCAATTTTCTCAATGTTCTGTGAAGTAGACGGACAATTCTCACATTTAAGATCATTCCAAAATTCTTTTCTTGACGAGGAAGCATCAATATTTAGATTCAAATTTTCCCAATTTTCAGAATAGTTTATTTGAAAACTGGGCTGATTTCCATCACAAACCGAAATTTGCCCATTGCCGTAAGCAACTCCGACAAATTCCTCGTTTGAGCCGTCAAAAGTCGACGATATTCTCGTTCCATTTTTTGTTGATTCATTCGTCATTAAGGCCGATACTTCTATCGAATGATCCACCGATTTTGTACCTCGCAAACTACAAATACAAGAGTTTTCCGAAATTGTCGAGTTTTTTCTCTTTGGTGAATTGAGATTGGAGCAAGAGTAACTCGTGTTTTCTTCAACATCCTCGCCCTCTAAACTCTGACTCTCATTTGGTTCAATATCATTTGTAAAAATCTTCTTCTCCTCAGGACTCTTGTCATAAAGACTCGTGTTCTCCGACGATATTACCGTACAAATCCCAGAGTCCGTTTGCTCCGAGATCTCATTTAGGCATTCTCCATCTAGTAAAAAATCATTGTATGATAAATAAGATGAAAGTAAATAATTATGACTATAGAAGCACGAAACTCTTACGAAAAAGTAAAACATGTTAACTACGTATTAACTACGTATTTAACGTGACTTTTTTTCGCGACGCCATACAATAAAAAAAAGTTAAAGTAAATTATTTAAATTAAATTCAAAAAGAATAAATCACGTGCTGTTTCGCACTAAATTCAAATGACTCTATTTGACTTAGATACAAAAAATTTAAATTTCAGTCATACCGATTCTTTAATCAATTATTATAATTATCAAGAAGTAAATTAATTTAATTTCTGAAGACCGAAAGTTAACAACCCCTAACAATCGCACTTATATAAAATAACAGACAATAAATATGACAAAAATTGTCAATTTCAAGAAAAAAATTATAATATTCAAGTTCTAAAATCGAGAAAGAAAACTAACAACCCCTAAATAAAATAATCGAATAAATTTTTGAAAAAAAATTAATTTCTACAAAACAAATATAAACAAGTTTTAAAATGGTGAAAAATACTCAGTAATATACAATTGTTCAAATTGATGACAAAAATTAACAACTTTCTAAAGGCAACTATTCAGAAAAATAATCGAAAACAAATTTGAAAAAATTATTAATTTATACAAAAAAATTCTAATCAAATTCTAAAATTGTGAAACATACTCATGAATATGCCCGATACTTTTCAAAATTCATAACAACAATTACCAACCCTTGAAAACCACCCTTAAATAAAGTACTCGAAAATAAATTGAAAAAAATTATAAATAAGTTCTAAAATGGTGTGACATACTCAAGAATATACCCTCTGCTTTCTCAAATTGATAACAAAAATTAACAACTCCTAAAAACACCCCTAGTTAAATAGTTAAAAATAATTTTTAAAGAAATTATCAACTTCAAAAAAAAAAAAAAAAAAAATATTTTCGAGTTCCAAATGATTGAACATACTCAAGAATATACCCCCTAATTTTTCAAATTGATAACAAGAAATATTAACCCCTAAAAATCACCCTTAATTAATCGAAAAAAATTTTGAAAAAAATTATATTCAAGTTCTAAAATTGTAAAAAAATTAGAGGGATTATTCTGTAGCATATTCCATCATTTTAGAACTAGAATAGAATTTTTTCAAAATTAATTTCAATTATTTTACTTAGTTGTGATTTTTATGTACATATCTTCTGAGCAGGGTTGATAAAAATCATAATTTTGTTTATTTAAATCCGATTTTTGTGATTTGAATCAAAAATTGATTTTTTAAAAATATAATCAGAATATATAATCTCCAAATGTTTATTTGTAAGTAGTTTATTTTTTAAACTGAGAACATTTAATAAGAAATAATGATGAATAAAACATTTAATCAAAATCAAATAAATTATCTCGAATAAATGAGAAAATTTCAAAAAAAAAATATCTTCAAATTCATATGATCCCAAAAATAAAAAAATAAGGTAAAAGCTTCGAAAAAAAAAATAAATTATAAAGAAACCAAGAACTTAAGAAGACAAGAAAACAGTCCATTAAAAAAAAATAAGAAAATTCTTTTAAATAAAAAAAAAACAATGAACATTATTAAAGAAATAAAAAAAAATTTTAAAAAAACAGCAGAAGAATAAAACAGTGACAAAAAATATGTAAAAAAGTAGAAACTCTTTTTAAAAAACTAAGCTATTTACGGTCATTTTTTTAAACTAAAAAAAATAAGATGATTATTAAAAAAAACGTTAAAATATATTACAAAAGAGAACAAAATTTAAAATTAGAAAAATCAGAGAATGATTTTACAAACTGAATAAAAAAAGAATCAATAAAATTTTGGAAAATTTATAAAAATTGTAAGAGAAAAGAAATTCTATGAAATAGAAGAACGATCTTAAAATTAGAATATTCAGTAAAAAATTAAATTTACATAATGTAAAATAAAAGAATAGAAGTTTTCAAAAAATAAGAAAATTGAGAAGTTTAAAAAATGTAAATAAAAGCATCGAATAAATGTTTTCAAAAATTTATAATTATAAGATAAAAACTAAACAATTTAAAAGAAAAAAAATGTTTCTAAGAAATGAAAAAATTATGACAAAAATTAAAGAATTAATTAAAATGCAAAGAAGAACTAAAAAAATTGTGAAAAACCAAGAAAATTAATTAATTAGGAAGAAAATGGCAAAATGTTTTTTTTTTCTTAATTTAACAAACTGTAAAAAATGTAAAAAGTACAAAAAATAATAAAATTTGGTTAGAATCTATAAAAAATTAGAATTAATAAAAATAAAATGAAAAATGTATATATATATAAAGACAAATAATAAGTTCATAAAAGAAATTTAAAAATCCTTTAAAAATAAAAAAGTTAAGCAAATTAAACAAAAAATATTTTTATATTACATTTAATACAAGTCAAATAATAAATTTAGAAAAATAAAGAAAATCCAACAATTTTATGAAAAAATAAGTAAGTTTTCAAAAAATCTCGTAAAAAATAGACAATAGGTGAAAACAAATTTAATAAATTTATAAAAAAATGAGTGTATTTATTTTTAAAAACATTGACATAATTATGAAAATCAACGAAATAAAAAGTTTAGTGAATATTATAATAAGAAAATCATGTAAAATAATTTGCATAAAAAGAAGAAACTTGAAGAAAATCCTAAAATAAAAAGACGAAAAAAAATATCAAAAGTAAAAGGAGAAGAAATCTTAAAATTTTGTAAAAATAAGAAATTATTAAATAAAAATTTAACTGTTTCGATTATCAAAAAGGATTATTGTGAATATGGAAAATAATTAATATTATTTAATTATTTTGCATTAATTTATATGCATTTAAATTTGAATTAATTGAAATTTAAAAGTTTGAACAAATCGGAATATGAGTTAATTGACGTTTGGAATTTATTTAAATTATAATGACTTGAAGATATAAAAATTTTATACTATTTTTTGCTATTTTCATACCAAAAGTTTAAAAATCGTAGGTATTTTGAATATCATTAGCCGATTTTTTTAAGGAGGAATCGGACAAACAATCGGAACAAAAGTTAGTCCAAATGAATAATTTTGATTTTTGATATAGAAGACACATAAGTTAATGCAATTTTTTTTCAGGGGAAGTGTGGACACTTGTAGTTTTTACAAAATGAGCCGTTAAAAATTGCAATTTGATGAAAATTAAAAAAAATTGACAGGAAAAACGATTATTCAATTTAAGGTTCAAATTAACCAAATTTGAATAATCGTTTCCAACGTCAATTTTTTTTAATTTTCATCAAATTGCAAGTTTTAGCGGCTCATTTTCTAAAAACTACAAGTGTCCACACTTCCCCTGAAAAAAATTGCATTAACTAATGTGTCTTCTATATCAAAAATCAAAATTATTCATTTGGACTAACTTTTGTTCCGATTGTTTGTCCGATTCCTCCTTAAATTTTATAAAGATTAAAATACTAAAATTGAAAATTTTAAGCTTTGTCCACAAATTCGTGTTTTTTTTCATAGTTTGCGATTTTTTACAGGCAAAATTAGTCATCCGGAGAATTGTAGAAGTTTTTTTTTCATTTAAATCATGATTTTAATTCAAATGTCCCAATGTTTTAAATCAATAACAGCCTGAGTCTGTTTCACCATTTTTTATTTCTTTGCAGAAGTTAGTAATTTATTTCAAATTTTTTTGTTTGATTATTTTACTTAGGAGTGACTTTAAGGGGTTGTTAATTGTTATTGATTTAAAAAATTATTTGGCATATTCCTGTGTATGTTACACTTTTTTTGAACTTGATTAGTATTTTTTGCCGAATTTAATAATTTTTTTAAACTTCTTTCCCATTATTTTTCTTAAAATAAAGGGTTTTTAAGGGTTTTTAAGGTTTTTAAGGGTTTTTAATTCTTATAATTAATTTGAAAAATTAGGGGGTATATTCCTAAATACGTTTCACTATTTTAGAAGTTGATTAGAACTTTTTTGAAGAAATTGGTAAGTTTAAAAAAAAATTTCGATTATTTTTCTTAAGGGTATTTTTTAGGGGTTGTTAAGTTTTGTTATCTATTATAAAAATTAGGAAGCATATTCCTTAACATGTTCCACCATTTTAGAACTTGAGTATAATTTTTATCTTTACAATCTTTTTATATTTATTTTCGATTATTTTACTTTGAGGTGGTTTTTAGGGGTTGTTAACTTTCAGCTAATTGAAGAATTAAATTAATTAACTTTTTGATAATTATAATAATTGATTAATGAATTAATACTACTGAAATTATAAATTTTTAACTTACACTATGAGAAAAATGGATATTAAAATTTATTATCTTGATATTCAAACGTAAAATCTTTGATATTGAGAGTATTAATTTTAATTACTAAGATAATAAGTTTAAATTTTTTTTCTCAGTCTAAGTCAAATAGAGTCAATTGAATTTAATGCGAAAAAGCAGGTGATATATTCTTTTTGAATTTAATTTAAATAATTTACTTTAATCTAAATGTTATATTTCTTTAAAGCTAACAATTTCTGAGCAGTGACGTTTTTGTATAGCGATTTTTCTGTGGCGTTATTCTAACGTTTTATGTATGGCGTCACGAAAAAAAGTCACGTAAAATACGACACGCGCACATAACGTGATTCACATGTTTTACTTTTTCGAAAGGGTAATATATAACAAAAAATTTTTTTAAAAATAAGCCGAGAAAATTTTTTTGAATTTAAGAACTGCCCGATAGTTAATTGAGCATTATACATTTTTTTTAAAATTAAGAAAATAACGAACTCTCACCTGTTACATTGTTTTCATGCGAAACTTGATTTAACAGATATTGAAGTGAAGGAATTTCAATGTTTTGCGAGTCTCCAAGCATTTGTGTCATATTAGAGCTTAAATAATTCTCAACTCGTTCATTACGAACATTATTTGTTTGACTACTGGAAGAACTGCTGTCTGAATTTTGTCTAACGCTACATGGAATGTTTTCTCGTTCCAGAAATGGAACACTGTCTTCTGAATTTCTATTTGTTTCGCGTGCCAAGGCAGTTTGCCTAGAAGTTGAAATGTTATTCACCTCGTGTGAATTATTTTCTGGAATATTTTCCTTTTCTTTTGTACTTGTGTTCTCGTTGCACACACGAGAAACAAATTTCTCCGATTTTGTTTCATCATCGTCTTTTTGGCGTAAGTCGCACACGTCCGATAAATCGATTTGTCCATTCCTTTGATCCATAATTTGAACCGCGTCGTTGGCTACCTCATCCATATTGTTGCCAGTATTTCGCGTCACCGTGTAAAAGTCTACAATAAAATCTTTGCAATTCGGATAGCCAGTATAGAAATTGTGAACAAATTCATCAAGATCGGGAACATCTTGGCACGTAGTGTTGCCCGTTTGCGTCATCGATGCAGAAGGCTCCTCATTCGAACAAAGAAGCTTTTCTAACATGTAAAGCTCTCGGTTGTTTAACGTCCAGAGAAGCTCTCTGATTTTGAGAAGAAGAGTCTGTTAACATAAATAAAATATATTTAGAATATAATCACTTTAGGCGTCTTATTATAGAATAATACATATTTATTAAAAGTCCAGTAATTCTTTAAAATCGACGTCTCCCGTTGATAAAATGCTTATTCAATTGTCAAAAATATATAATTCTAATTCGAAACTCAGTTCAATATGAAGCTAGATCGTGGTCCGGGTAATATAATTCCTATTCAATGTTCAGGATAATATAATGCTAACTCAAACTTTTGTTTAAAATAATTAAAATTATCAATAATTTAATTAACGACATTTCTAGTTTATAAACTTTATAACATGAAATTAAGATCTTAAACATTTAGATTTAAAGCATATAAAAAAAACTACTAACTAATTTTTTAATCTTTTAATTAAAAATATCAACCTTTTAGACAAATATAGTACCTATAATTAATTATAGATTATTATAAGAATGTTAAATGCTTGATATTGAAAATATAATTTTTAGTAATTCTTTGTAAATGATAAACAAACATAAGTTTAATAATAAATTTTTTTATCTAAATTGTTGATATTTTTAATGAAAAGATTTAAAAATTAGTTTACTTGGTTTTAAATTTAAAAGTTTAAGATCTAAATTTTATATTATTTGTTTATAAACTAGAAATTCCATAACATTAAATTATTCATAATAATAGGAAAAAGTAAAATAATTTTACATCTAAAGACGAAAAGGAGGGAAATAATTTCATAATTAAATTAGCATTTATAATATTAAACATTTATAATGTTTATAATAATCTTGAATAATAATACTAAAGATTTGGCTAAAATCTTAATATTTTAGGTTGAAATATTAAAAAATTAGTAAGCTTTCTTTTAAATCTCGAATTAATTTTAATTTATTGAATGCATAAAATAGAAAATTAAAAACTTAATTTCATTTAATTTATTGTTTATAATGAGAAATCTCATGCATTAAATTATTTATAACAAGAAAATTTAAATTATTTTTACATCTAAATATGAAAACGAGTTATAAAATATCACATTTCAATTAGCATTTTATTATTTACAGTATTTAAACCTAAATTTTAATCATATTACAAATAACTTTGAGTTAGCATTATATTACTCTGAACATTGAATAGGAATCATATTGTACGGAAAACGAACTAGCTTCATATTGAACTGTGCTCCGAATTAAAATTATATATTTATATATTTTTGAAGCTCCAACTTCAGAGTATAGTCATAATCTTTTGGATTCATTTAAATAAATCAGTAAAACGACAAAATATGGATTTCAAATTACTGTTTTACGAAATTTTCTACTGCAAGTAGTATTTTTTTAAAAAGGGATTATTGAAATTATAAAAATTATTCCTTATACATTAAAATATAATTTAGTAGTTTTTCTTTTTAAATCTAAAAACATCTATAATAATAATCCACAAGATTCATTCATTCTTTTATTCTGTTCACACATGAAATTGGCACATAGATATTTTTTGTTTTAAATCAGATACTTTTTAAAAAATGCATTTCAATTGATAAAAATTTAAAATTATAAATATCATTTCAAATAATTTTAATTCCATTTATAATTAAATCTATAATTTCTTCTATAATCTTCAACAGTTTTCAATATACTTCAATATTCAATTATTCCCTTTAAATTTTGTAATTATTCTTTAATTTTTTTAATTTGTAATTATTTTCTTAAATTCTCAAATATTTTTTTTAGTTTTCAATTATTTTTATCGATTTTTAGTTAATTTCTCAATAATCTTCAATAATTCTCGGTATTTTTTTAAAATTATTTTCATCACTCATAAAAATTGTTTTAAAATTTCAATTCAATAATTCAGTTCTACAATTATTCTCTTCAATTCTCATTTATGTTTTTCAAATTTAAATTCCACTTTTCAATGTTCAATTATTTTTTTTAATATTAAAAAATTATTGACTTTTTTCAATTATTTTTTTCGATTATCATTAACTTTCTTTAATTTTAAATACAATTGTTTAGTTATTTTCTTTAATTTTTAATTCCATTCTTTAGTTTCCAATTGCTTTCTTCTATATTCATTAATTATCGGCTTTTTTCATTTCCTTTTTTTCAGTTTTTAAGTATATTCTTCAACTTTTAATTCAATTTTTCAATTTTTAATTACTTTCTTCAATTTAAATTTTTTTTCAATTTTGAATCCAGTTGTTAAATGTGCAATTATTTCCAACAATCATTCCAAAAATTTTCTTAATTTTTCAATTAGCAATTGTTTTCTTTAAATTGAATATTTCTTGTTTAACTATGGCAAAATTTTTTTTTTAGTTGTGTATTAATCTAGTGTTTTTTTGAATTTTGTTTTCAATTGACAATTATTTTCGTCATTTTTCACATATTTTCCTCAATTTTTCAATTATTATCGTCATTTTTCAACTACTTCCATAAATTATTGTTAATTATTTCCACAGTTTTCAATTTTTATCTTAAAATTTTATAATTAATCTTTGATTTTTTAAATTATTTTGTTCGGTTGTGCATTAATCTAGCCATTTTTTGAATTTTGTTTTCAATTGTCAATTATTTTTGTTATTTTGTAATTTTTTTTTCAAATATCAATTATTTTTTCAATTTTTAATTTAATTCTTAAACTCTCAATTTTTCCTCTCAATTTTTTATTATTTTCTTTAATTTGCAATTATTTCCAATTATAATATCTTAATAATCATAGGATCGTTTACTAACTTTAACAAAAAAATGATTGTATTCATTGAATGGTTTATTATGTAATATTCCAATTAGAACAATATTTAAAGAAAAAAATTTTTGGAGAGAACTACCTTAATAATTTATTTCAAGAGAAAAAAAGTCATAAAAAACCCCTTCTTTAATTTGAGAGAAACGAGTCATAATATAACTTATTCACAAAGAGTTATATATATACTTGTATATTTAAAAAATTAGTAATTTTTGCTTGTTTTTCTTTTATAGTGTTCAAACAGAAATCATGAATCTTAGTGAGACTACAGATTTTTAATTTAGATTGTACTACGTACATTCAAACTAATGTGAAACGCTTAATTCATCAATTCTTATAATTAAAGAAGTTAGCAAAGCATTTAAAATAGTGTGTATGTTTTTTTTTTAAACTTCCTGTTATTTTTTAAATTTTCACATTTTTTAAAATTGACTTTAAATTTATGATCATAGACATCACACAAAATGGAAAAACCAAGCATTATATTTTAAATGACAAAATTTAAAAATTAGAGTTTAATATAGGTAATTTAAAATTTAATTACAGCAAATGACGTGGTTTTTTGACACAGAATGGTAATAAAGAATAAAATACTTGCAATTTTAGAAATTAAAATACACAATTAGTTAAGAAATGTCTTTTATATTGAAATGTATTAATTTTGGAATTTAAATTAGAAATTTAAATTTTTATTAATACAATTCTTTTTACCGTGAATTGATTTCAAATGATCTAGATGTTTTATCTATTGACAATTCTGTTTAACTCTTCAAAATAAAATAAAAATATTCTTCAACAAAATTTATACTTAAAAGTTTGAGTTATAAAGTAAAAAATGCTGAACGGGAAAAATTTCATTCGAAATATCAAATAATTCAAGTTACAGATATTTTTTAATACGCATGAAATATGACTTTTGCGCAGAAATAAAAGATATTATTCGAGTTATCAAAAATTTGAGTTATTGAGATTTCACTGTAATTATAAATATATTTATAAAAAAACTTTTTCTGAACAATCAGAGTTTGTACGATCATGAAAAACTTTTAAAATCTGCAAAAATTAGGAAATTTTTTTAAGACATGGAAAACCTGAAAAATTTCATGATTTTTATTTAAACAAAAATGTTTTTTGGGCCTATTTAAAAATTCTGAACGAAATAACATTATGAACATTATAATAGACCGCAATAATTGTAAATTATTTCAAAAATAATTTTGAAATTTCAAGTGTCTATGAAAATAATTAGTTATATTTTGGTGACTTATAAGCTTCGAAGTGCTATACGTTTTTTTTTACTTTTTTAGTACTCGTTTTGCAAGAATCCTTTTATACTATTATAATTTTATTTTGATTAAAAGTTATTAAAATGTTACTTTTTAAAAGAAATAATATAAAAGAAATTGACAGATTTTCAGATTTTTTGTTTTCTGTACTTAAATCAATTTATTGAATTCAGTAATAATTAACAATGATAAGTGATTTTCTTCTATTTTTGAAACGTATCTGCTTGTCATTTTTAATTGGATCAGGTGTTATTTTCATTTTGAAGTAATTTCTTTATAATTTATTTTAAAAGTGTTTTTTAAGTTCTAAATGGGAGATAAAATAACTAATACGTAGAAATGCGTAGAAGTAATCAAAATTAAATTAATAAAACGTCTTTAAAGTCAAAAAGAAGATAATATATTGATATTTTTTTAATTAATTGTTATACATATTTTTGGTGATTTTATAACATTTCCAAGGAATTTTCTTTGAATTATTTTCACTAGTTTTACTTGTTTTTTTCCTTCAATTTCATGTATTTTGTAGTTATTTTCAAAACCATAAATATCTGTTATCTTGCAGTTAGTTTTATTATTTTTAAATAATTTCTTTTAAATTGTAAGTGATTTTCAAACATATTTCTATTTGTAAAAAGTTTTCTTGATTTCTCAAAACAAATATTCTACAATGAAAATTGAATCTATTGATTAATATGAAGACATTCTTCTTTCGGTTATGAATTTTTGAAAAATGGCCTGAAAAATCATAAGTCATAAGGAATCGTTTACACATTACAACACACACGATAGTTGAATTTCTCAGCTACTTTTTTTCAAATGTAAGCGCTTTATAATTATAAATCTAACTAATAATAATTACTTTAATATTTTATTTTTAGTTTGAAAAATAAATCACTTATGTTGACAAATCAGTCTGTTTAAATACACTGTCCAAATGAAGTAAATTATTTGTGACGCAGGAATCAAGGGGGGGGGGGGTATTATGAAAATTTCTGTGACGTAATATGTGAATGATCTCTAATAGAATAGTTACGGAATTTTTTATTCTTGAAACCATAGAAACGCTAGAATGGCATAACAATGAAAATAGTAGGAAGGAAAAGAGTGGGATTGATTGTTGCTTTTTTTTTTAAAAGAGTAAAATTGAATTATAATAGAAATTAATCTCTTACTTTGAACGGTCTGAACATTTCGCTGATATTGTCGGGAGAATTGAGACAAAGAGGTCCTCCAGGAGGTGCTAATAGACCAGAAACAATAGCTAGACGTGGGATAGTAAACATTAAGGCCGGCTCGTAGTTGTCCACATCAGCCTGATTTAATAAACCTCTTTCCAGAGCTCTTTGCAGGGTTTCCGAGAATAAAACACAAACTAGTTCTTGCTGCTCATATTCCTTTGTAGATTTAACTGGTACCATTGCGCCGACATAACACAACTCAAAATCAGCGAAAAGCCTATCGAAAATTTTCAAAGATTCGATTAATTTTTCTATCGAAGGCTCCAGTGGATTTTGAACCTAAAAAAAAACCAAACTTGATTAGAAACAGAGTTAGTCCAATTCTGGCATTTTCTAAATTTAAATCTATTTATAATTATTTGTTTTATTTACTTGTAACTTATATTGATAGTTGTATAATTTGCAGGGAAAGTTAAAAATTAAAGAAATTTATTGCAAATGATAACAATAATAATTGAAAATTGAAGAAAATTACTAAAATTTGAGAAAAATATTTTAAAATTTAGGAAATTAATCGAAGAATATTGAAAATAGTGAAATATTCGAGAAATTATTTGAGATAAACAAGACTACGAAAAAGGATAAAAATAATTGGAAATTAAAGTTAATAATGGAAATTTAAGAACGACATTGAGAAAATCACAGAATTTATTTGATATAAAAGAAAGAGATTGAAAATCGAAAAACATAATTTAAATACTTGAGAAATACAACTAAAATATAAAAAACAATAATTAAAAATTTAATAAAAATTGATGAAGCATGAAACAAGTTTTGTATTATTGAAAATTATTTGGAAAAAGATTATGGAAAACGATGAAAATATTGAAACTGATAATTAAATTAATAATATTGATGAGTTATTTCCTTCCATTATTTGACATTAAAAATTGATAATTCAATAAACTAATAATTCGATATTGAAGAAGTAAATTGTAATTTGAAGAAAAAATTTACAATTTAAAAAACAAAAATCATATTTTGCCAACATAATTGAAAAATGACAAAAGAAATGGAAAGTTAATTAATAAATAATGAAACTAATTTGATATTGAAGGAAATAATTAAAACCGAACAAGTTTTATATGAAAAAATTAAAGAAAATAATTGAAACTTGCGGAAATTTGAATTTAAAATTTAGGGGAAAAATTGAAAAATAATGAATATCATTGAAGAAAATTTTTGAAATATGACAAAAATAGTTGAAATTTGTAGATATTAATTGCAATTTTAGAAAAATTATTTTACAAAATACAAAATATTTGTAAAGTAAAAGAAAGTACCTTATTACGGAATGATTTCAAGAATTTCAAATTCAGGAAAATAATTACAACATTATAGAAATAATGGAAAATTTATTGATAAAAATAATGGATATTTGAGATAAAAAAATAAAATTTTCGGAACAAATCAACAAATATTCAAAATAATACAAAAATTGTGAAAATAATTGCAAATGAAAAAATAATAATTACAAATTGACGAAGTAATTGAAATTTGAGAAATGTAATTGAAGAATGATTAAAACATTAAAAAGTGGATGCAATAACTTAGATTGGAGACAATAAATGAAAATTTAGGAAATTAATTGAAAAATAATTAATATATCTAATTAAAAAATAAAGAAAAGAATTGCAAAAGTTTTAAGAAAATGAAAATTGAAAAAAGTAATTGTAATACAAGATAAACAATTAGGGGATAATAAATTTAGGGATTTAATTGAGGAATAGTAAAAATAATTGAAAATTGAAAAAATTGATTCCAAATGATAACAATAATGTTCAATTATTTATATCAATATTTGTATATCGTGGCTCACATATTTAAATTAAAGTAAATTAAATAATAATTGAAAATTGAAGAAAATTATTAAAATTTGAGAAAAATATTTTAAAATCTAGGAAATAAATTGAATAATAATGAAAATAATAAAAAATTCGAGAAAATATTTGCAAGTAATAAAATTATTAAAAATTGAAAAAAATAATTGAGAAAATCCCAACATAAATTTGTAATAAAAAAAAAAATTATTGTAGAATGATAAAAAAAATTTTGAACTTAAAAAATGACTGGAATTAAAAATAAATGATAAAAAAAATTAGAAAATGAATTAAAAAATAATTGAAAATGACAAAAAGTAATTGAAAACTGATAGAAATAACTAAACTTTTTGGAATTAATCAACAAATATTCAAAATAATATAAAATTTGGGAAAATCATTGCAAATTAAAAAAAAGTAATTAAAAATTGACGTAGGAATTGGAATTTGAGACTAATATTTCAAGAATGATTAAAACATTAAAAACTGGATGCAATAATTGAGATTTAAGATAATAAATAAAAATTTAGGAAATTAATTGAAAAATAATTAATATATCTAATTGAAATGTGGAGAAAATAATTTCAAAAATATAAAAGAAAATGAAAGTTGAAAAATATAGTTGAAAATATAGGAATGTAATTGAGGAATGAAGTTTGAGAATAATTAAGAATTGAAGAATAATGAAAATAATAAAAAATTCGAGAAAATATTCGCAAAGTAATAAAATAATTGAAAATTAAAAAAATATTTTAATTTGTGAAAAATTATTGAGAAAATTACAACATATATTTGTAATAAAAGAAAATAATTGCAGAATGATAAAAATAATTGTAAATTGAAAAAATAACTAGAATATATTTGAGATAAATAATAAAAAAAATTAGAAAATTAATCTAAAAATAATGAAAATTACAAAATGTAATTGAAAATTAATTGGAATATAAATATAATAGAAGAATAAGTGATAGAAATAATTGTAAATTAAAGAAAATAATACAAATTTGTAAAAAATAATTAAAAGAATTTCAGAATATATTTGAGATAAACAATACTGCAATTACAATTATATATTATAATTCTTCGAACTTTAATTAATTTGAAATTTCATTTATTAAAAATTTTATTAATCCACGCTTTGAGAATAATAAATTTAAAAATATTAAAATATTTCTTCAATTTTTAACAATTTTTTTATACTAAGGTTTCAATTATGTGCTACAATTTTCATCTATTTTTATCATTTTTCAAAAATTTCCATCGAATTCTTATGAATCTTTATTATTTTTCAATTTCCCCCTAAACTTTCAATTCAAAATTTCCGCAAGTTTCAATAATTTTCTTTTATTTTTTCAAATAAAATGTTTTCATAATTAATTTTTTCAATATCAAATTAGTGTCATTATTTACTAATTAATTTTCAATTTCTTTCGTCATTTTTCAATTATTTTTGTTTTTTAAAATTTAATCTTTCTCTTCGAATTGTAAATTCATTTATCCACATTCTTATTAAGAAATTTATTTTTTCCAGGGTTGCCACAAATATCTTATTACAATTTTCCCTGACTTTTCTCTGATTTCCAGACAAATTATTTTATTTTTCCCTGACCTTTTTTGAGTTCTTAAACTAAATTTTTATATATTTACTTTACAGGGCTGACAGCGGACTGGCAGATTAAAAATAGTGAAACAAATGACTTTTTAATTTAAAAAGTGAGTAAATAGTGAGCTTTTAAGTAAAAAAAGTGAAAAATCAATAATGAATTTGAAATTACTAATATTAATTTATTTGGGGCCAGCCAGCAGAAAAAGTAATTTAAATTTAATGAAAATAAATCGAAAATGGCAAAAATAATTGAAATATGAAGAAAATAATTCAAAAATGGAAAAAAATTTAAATATGAAGAAAGTAATTGAAAGTTGTAGAAAATAATTGAGAAATGACAAAAATAATTGACATCTGGCGTAAAAATTTAAAAAATTTAAAGACAAAACTTGAAAAATTGACGAAACAATTGAATGTTAAGAAGCTAATTGAATGACATAAATAATTTAAAGCTGGTGTAAAAACAAAAAATTTATAGACAATAATTGAAAAAAATATAAGTTTGAGGAAAATAATTATTAAGTGTTGAAGATATTAATTGAAGTTGGAAGAAAATAAGTGAAATTTGAAGAGAATAATTCAAAAACGGCAAAAAAACTTAAATATGAAGAGAGTAATTAAAGGTTGTATGAAATAATTGAAATTTGTAGAAAATAATTGAAAACTGATGTAAGAAATTTAAAAATTCATGACAATAATAAATTTGAAAAAAATAATTGAACTTTGTAGAAAATAATTTTAAAATGGCAGAAATAATAGAAAAATATAAAGAAAGGAATTGGAAAATGATTAAAATAATTGATAACTGGTGTAAAATTTTAAAATTTGACAACAATGCTTGAATAATTGACGAAACAATTGAATGTTAAGAAGCTAATTGAATAATAACATAAATAATTGAAAGCTAATGTAAAAATTAAAAATTTATAGACAATAACTGAAAAATATATTAGGAGTTTAAGGAAAATAATTCAAAAATGGCAAAAAAAATTAAAATATGAAGAAAGTAATTGAAATTGGAAAAAATAAAGTTTGAGAAAAATAATTATTAAATGTTGAAGAAATAAATTTAAGTTGGAGGAAAATAATTGAAATTTGAAGAGAATAATTGAAACATGATTTTAATAATTGATAACTGGTGTACAACTTAAAAATTTTAAGAATACTCGAAAAATTTACGAAACAATTGAATGTTAAGAAACTAATTGAATATAGGGACAAAAAGTTCGCTTTAAAGTCTATGATGGCGACTTCCATTGAAAAATTGAAGATGTTAAATATGGTCTTAATAGTTTTTTCTTTTTAAATACAAGGAAATTTAGTGTTTACTTATCCTAAAATGTCAAATTAATATTTTTTAAACAAATTTTTAAATAAAAAATAAGGAAAATAATTGACAATTGAAAATAAAACTCGAAAAATATTTACATAATTACAATTGAAGAAGAATAATTTAAAAAATTAAACAATAAACAATAAATTTTAACTTAATTGAAAAATTATAGAAATAATTGTTGGAAATGATAGCAAATTAAAAAACTAAATTGAAAATCGACAAAAATAATTGACATTCAAAAAAATAATAAAAACTTGATGAAATAAATTGAAAATTTAAGAATTGAATTAAAATTTGAAAAAATAAATTAAAATTGAAAACAAAACTCTAACAATGGCTGGACAGATTAATCCAAAATCAAACAAAATAATTATTGAAAAAATTAAAGAATAATTGTAAAATTTTAAGAGAATAATTTAAAAAATTGTTGCAAACAATTGAAAATTGAGGGAAATAAATAATAATTAAAAAAAATAGTTGAAAAGTACATTAATTCACAATTGGAAAAAATAATTCAAAAAATCAAACAATATTAAATTTAAACAAAAAAATTCAAAAATTATGAAAATTATAGGAATACCTAATTGTTGGAAATAATTGAACATTAAACAACTAGATCGCAAATTGAAAAAAATAATTAAAATTAAAGAAAATAATTTAAAAAAGAGGAAAAAAATTGAAAAATTAAAAAAATAATTAAACATTACAAGAAGGAATTGAAATTTAAAGAATAAACTTAAAAATTGAAAAAAGTAATTGAAAAAAAACGATAATTAATGAATATAGAAGAAAATAATTGAAAAAAGCTAGAATCTTTTAATATTAGAGACATTAATTTAAAATTGAAAAATGGAATTTGAAATTTAAAGAAAATAATTGTAGAATTAAACATTTGAATTCAATTTTTGAAACAATTTTTATGACTGAAAAAAAATAATGGAAAATTGAATTAAACTGAAAATTTAAAAATTAAATTGAAATTTAAAGAATATAATTAAAAATTGAAGAAAGTATTTTACAAAAAACGAGAATCATCAAATATATTTAAAAAATGGAAATTTATAATTGAAAACAATTATTGAAAAAAGTCGAGAATTGAAGAGAATTTTTAAAAATAATTTTAAACTGAAAACATTATTTAAATTTTTTGAAAATAATTAAAAATTAAAGAATTAAATTACATTTTTTAAACGACAGATAGATAATTGAAAGAAAAATTACAAAATGATAAAATTATTAAATATTAAAGAAAATAATTGACAAATGTAAAAAAATTTGGAAACTGTCGAGAATAATAAACAAGAGAACAAAATAATGTAAAAAGTTAGAGAATAGTTATAAAATTTTAAGAGAATAAGTGGAAGTTGAAAAAATTATTTAAATTAATTAAAAATTGCGGAAAATAAATGATAATTGAACAAATTATCTAAATAAAATTTTGTGTTCTCTACATTACAGAAGCGTTTAAAATTAACAAAGCTAATAATTCTAAATCTAGAAATAAATACATTCTCTTAAACCATTGTTTATAATTTTCTCTAAAAAAGCGGCTAGCTCTGCCTTTTTCATTAGGATTTAAAATTACCAGCAGTCTTTTAAAAATGGCAAATAAACAAAAATAAACTGTGGTCAATCTCTCTCTCTCCCAAATAGCTCAGCGCGATTATTAAATGATTAAATGATACAAATTCAGAATTAAGTAAAAAATAACTTTGATAAATTATAAATTTAAATTTGAAAATTAGAAATAGGGGAAATAGGGGACAAATCTTTAAAATAGGGGAAATAGGGACAAAACTTCAAAATAGGGGAAAAAAGGGGAATAGGGGACAGTCTGTGATCCCTGTATTCATGACAATAATTTAAAGACTGAAGTAAATGAAATTGATATTTGAAAAAATTATATACAAAATCGCAAAAATACTTAAAAATTGGCAAAAATACTTTTAAGTTGACAAACGTACTTTAAAAATGACGAAAATAATTGAAACAAGGTGTAGAAATTAAGTATTTGTAGACTGTAATTAAAAACAAAAATTTGTACAAAATTGTAATTGGGATATGAACAAACTAATTGATTTATAAAATAAACTATTTATTAATCAGGCACCCAATATCAGAAGATCCCCTCCTCGCCTTCCCCAGCTGGAATAGACATTTTACCAAAAAAGTGAGAAAAGTGAGTTTTTTTTAATAAAGTGAGTAATAGTGAGCGATTTTTAAAAAAAAGAGTAAAAGTGGAAAAAGTGAGTCACTGGAAGCCCTGACTTTAAAATTGTGAAAGATAAATATTTTTCAGATTGCAAAAATTAATTAATTTTAGAAATGTTTAAATTAGGACTTCTAAAAATGTATTTAGTAAATTTTTTACTTAGTAAATTTCCGAAGAATATAATTTTTCATCCATTTTAAAGATTCTTGCATTTTTCCAGTACTTTTGATAAAAATCCCTGACTTTTCCCTGACATCCCTGACCTATTTCAGTTTCCCTGAATTCCCTGACCTGTGGCAACCCTGATTTTTCAGATTGCAAAAATTAATTAATTTTAGAAATGTTTAAAATATGACTTCTAAAAATCTATTTAGTACATTTTTATACTTAGTAAATTTCAGAAAAATATAATTTTTCATCCATTTTAAAGATTCTTGCAGTTTTCCAGTACTTTTCATAAAAATTCCCTGACTTTTCCCTGATTTCCCTGACCTGTGGCAACCCTGTTTTTTCTATAATTTTGACATATGGAATTCCACATGGCGACTTTTTTGCTCCATGGAATTTGCAGACGTACCATAAACAAGTTTTTTTAAACTAGAATTACCTTTAAATTCATGTGACCCTTCAATGCGTGTTCTCTAAGAAGATTTCTGACATTTTCCAATGATTTCGTGAGAGCTTTTGCTAGAGGTCTCATTGCAGAACTTTCGGCTTCTCGATTCATAATTGATGATCCAGCTGCCAAACATTCAGCTCCAAACCAAAGTTGTCCGGCCAAATTTTCCTGCATCACGTCGTCAGGAAATTTTACTCGAAAATCCCGATTAGCCCTATTGTCTGGGATGAGGTCGTCCATAATTTGATTACATATAGTAAGGACTTTGTCTTGACAATGACGAAGTTGATTTACCAAAGATGTGCATCTTTCTGGCTCTTGTCGACCATCGAAAGAATCTAGTTCACAAGCCACTGCATTCAAAGATTCGTCGGCATAAAAGAATTGAGCTAATAAACTTGTGTCGTCTTTCTGTTAACAAAAATAAGAAATATTTAGAATTTTTATTCTAATTTCAATTTTAACGGAGAAAATGATTAATGAAAATTTAAACATAAATTGAATTCTTATTAAAAGCTAAAAGTTATAATCAGAAGTTTAGGTTTTTGATAAAAAGATCTAGGTTCCGATAAGTACGAGAATTTAGATATATTTCGATAACAATGAAGTTATAACGTTATTCGTAATTTTGTATCGCTTTCATTGTGATTTTATTTCTCATTGTCAATTATGCGATTATCATGGTCATTATAGTTTTCTTTCTTTAGTATTTTCCTGCTATGTATCCTTCAGAGATTAGTTTCATATTGATGTTTTTTTTTTTAGAACCAAAGCAAAATACTTGTTGATGAAAGTTTTCTTTTGTAAAAAGAAAATCGAAATCGATTTAGTGGTTTAAAAAAATTGTTTAAAACGAATTTATTGGAGATTGAGTTTGCGGAAATTATTATTCTATCCAAGTAAAAATATTTGGTTTCTTTACAAAATCTTACAAAATTGTATATATAATTGTATATTATTCACTACCTTTCCTGAGCAGTCGAGCAAAACCTGACATCATGACAAGGAAAATTACTTTTTGTGAATTTAAACATATTTTTTGTTATTTTTTTTTATTGTCTATATATAATTTTTTTTTACTAATACTTCATGTATGGGTCATTCTCTCCAAAAGGGCAAATTGATCGTTCACAACATTTTAACTATAAAAAATAAAAATAATTTGTATTTTGAAAAATAATGTTCGACATGTTATAATAATTAGAGTATTTTAATTATATCGCTGAAGAAAGAAATTTTTTTTTGAATTTACTGAAATATTCAAGTTTTAGTTATAAACTCAACTCCGTCGCCACAGTTTTTTTTTATAGTAAGTATATAAATTAAAAATATTATTAATAATTAGCAGTGATCAATTATTTCCCTTTATAGAATTTCACCAATATTACCAATAAAAATTGTTTTTTTATATTAGAACCAGTATATATTAAAAAAATAAAAAACTCCACTCCGTCGCCATAATTTTATTTTGATATTTAGTAGGTAAATGATAAATATTCTGAATGATTAATAAAACATTTATTTCTTTTCATTAAATTTCACAAATATCACCTATAAGAATTTATTTTTTACTCTTAAAACCGGTATTTATTAAAATAAACAAAAAACTCCTCTCAGTCGACAAACGATTGTTTTTCCACATAATGTTAAATAATTTAATGTAACTTTACAGGTATTAATAACCCAATAATTTAGTTTTTTGACTATAAGAATGATGTCACTGATGTTTAGAAAGTGTATCAAATTCACGGTTTCATGACCACAAAATTACGAACTTTTAATTTCCTTAAGAAAAGATTTATTTAATTAATAGTATTGTTGTTTAAAATAAAAACAAAAGGATTATAATTTACTAAAATCTTAAAATATATTATTGAGCAAGTATAATATATTAGGTTTCTATACAAAGAGTTTTTATATATTGTTCTTCTTAAAAACATGTACCAAAATTTTTAAGAAATGAAATATAATCTAAAGTTATTATCAAGTAAATCAAGATAAGACTATATTTATAACTAATCACTTGAGAAAAGTAATTATCACACAAAGGCTTGTTAATGAGTGTTTTAATGCATTAAAAACGAAAATATTAATTTTAAGACTACAAACAGAGCATCTTATCTATTTTTTATGTTGACGATTCTCATTTGATTAATGATAAAATTATATAGGATTTGAGTGTCAATTGTGTGTAAAACAGAAGAGCAATATATTTTTAACTTATTCTCATTTGTAAAAGATCAATATTTTGCAGAATTTTCTTTTAAGTGTTTTACCTGCTTTTATTTACATCGCGAGATATTCATTTATTGAAAAAGAAATAAAAAACAATAATAACAAGCAAATAAAAATAGTAAACTTAATTTAAAATTATTATTACTGGCAGAAAATAAAATAAAAATTTAGATGCATATTGAAAAAAGTAATGATGAAATTAAATGATACATATATTTGTGAGGCTTTTACTATAAAAAAAAGTAGAAACTAAAATACATATAAAAACAAGACAGAAAATTAGAATCCACTTCTTATTTTGAAAGTCACGAAACAATATTATAAATTGCAGTAATAACCTTCAAATTACATGTTTTAATTTAGCTAGTTTTACGACGTAAAATTATGAACGGTACTAAATTTTATGACTGCTGACATTTTATACAAAAAAAGAAAAAGAAAAAAAAAGTAAAGATAACGAATAGATGGCCAAGCAAACTGTTTTAAAATATGTACAGTTAAGGTGGGAAAATGTAATTAGTCACGGAAGTTACAATATATAAATAAAATACTCTCCGTTGAACAAGTTAATGGCTACAATAAAACAAATTAAGAACAAAAGAAACAAAAGTAAATAAATGAATGAATATCTATAACTTTTTAAAAAAAATAATTTTATTTTATCTTATACCTAAATGTTTTAGTTTTTAACTTCCTGTTTAAACGAATTGAGCCGATGATTCTCTTATAAACTCAGTAATCAATCAGAAGCGTAATCAATACAAATAAATGATTTGTTTAAGAGAATGACACGATTAAAACAAAATTTGCATCATTCGCGTGCATATTTAGAGAATGGCAAGAAAACAATAACACAGTAATGTCAATGATTGGATTGGAACGTCTGCAATCAATTTACAATGCGTTAACATACATTCATTATGAATCTGAAAAGCAAATCAATTTTCAATTTAAAACAAATTTATTCTAAAAGGTAGATGTGTACAGATGATTTATTTTGACAGAAAAATAAATTATTTTATCCTTTAGACAATTCGTTAGGATAAAAGAAAAAGGATTTAAGAAGAATGAAACTTTATAGTTTATTATATACTAGTAACGGGAATATAGAATTGTTTCCTGAAAGTTGAGATTAAATCCAGTTCGCAAGGTCAATTTCAACTTCCATTAAAAGTTTCATCATTGAAATAAAACCAAGTTGTGCATAAATTTTGAAATAAAATTCAGTTCAACCTGAAACTTGGGTACTTGTAAAGTTTGACATATTCGGTTCTTAAAATTGTTTAATACATGCATTATAAAATAATTGTATTCGCACTACTTTGAAAGAAAGAAAAAATTCTTAAAAATTCTAAAATTTGCAATATTTAAGAAAATTCACCTATATTTATTTCTTTGCCATACTATTTTTGTTTTAAACTAAGAAAATAATAATATTGAAATAAAAAACTGAATTTTTTTTTTTTCAGTTGGCTATAAAGAGTACATATAAAGAATTAAGAACTGATAATTTGAATGTACACTGAACGTTTTTTTTTCTGGTAAGTAAAATAAAATCTATGTAAAATTGTTGGCAAACAGAATATCAATACAGAGTACAGTAATACATAAATTGAGTGGAACTATTGCTAGTTTATATATCGTGTACGATCGTACAATGCACAGGTATGAGTCATCTGGATGCGTAATATGAGTTTCCCTTCACATTCTGTCTTTATACTATCAGCCACCCTCGTCTATATACTGTAAAGCTCACATGTTCATTCGAAAAAGCATCATCCCTGTTTCTCAAACTCGATTCTATTTTCTCTCATTTCATTTATTTCAGTTAAATTAAATTTTTCAAAAAGGTTTAGTTAAACTATTTTATTCATTCAGTACTTTTCTCTCAACTATTATTTAATGCAAATTAATGGATGTAAAATTAAATAAACCTAATTGTTTAATCAAGTTTCTGCAAATTAGGTAATTCTAATAAGTGAAGAAAAGTTAAATTGACTTTAGGATCTAGGAGAAAGAGCAAGTTAATTTTTTTTTATTTCAGATGTTTTGGCATTAAATTTTTGCATTTTTCAGTGAATTTATTAAATCTGTTAATATCACTGGTTTAGGCAAAATTTGTCCGTAATTTTACTCTTAAAATATTGAATATATATCTTTGTCTCTGACTCGAGTTTGTTTAAATTTTGGCTCAAAGTTAATTTTTAAAAATTTTCAAAAATTAATTTTGGGACAAAATTCAAACAAATTAGGGTTTATTAATTAGTAATTAATTGCAAGTAAGTTACAGTTAATTACTTTACTTTTCACATTTAAATAAATAACGTTCAAAATACTATAAATGATTTTTAAAAAATCTCGTAAAAAATATTTTAATTAAACTATCCATATTTATAAGTTCAATTTAATATTGAATTATTATTGTAATTTAATGATTATTAATTTAACTATTATTTTCCATACAAAATTGTTTTAATAAAACTTATAAAGTTATTAAAACTTGAAATGAAAATTATTTTAATGTTGGTCTTGTTAAATAAAATTTTTGAAATTGAAAATATAATTTTTAAAATTTTAATGAACAATTAATAGATATGCTGTTAGAATTTGTTACAGTTCTCATAGATTTTATGGAAATTTATGTTAAATTAAAGGTAAGTGAAAATTTTAACTTTTATCTTGAAAACATTTTAATAATAATAAAAAATAATTGTTATAAACGGGACAGTAGACATTAGGAACAATATAAAAACAAGATTCTCTTTACAAAAATCATTATAATCATTATAAAAAATAATTGTTATCAAGGAGACAGTAGACATTAGGAACAATATAAACACAAGATTTTCTTTACAAAAATCATTATAATCATTATCATTATAAGACAATTAGTACATTTCTCCTCCTACTTCTTCATAAAACTCAAAATTTGCAATTATCCGCATACCTGAAATTCCCAAATATAATTGTTTTCGAAGAAACAATAAACTTTTATTATTTCATTTCAATGGACCAAACCTTTACTATTTAAGGCTATAGATTTCACTGAAAGATATAGCCTATTACAAATTCCGAACTTCAATAATCTTATGGACATATTTAATATTTCTAATTTTCTATTAAAGACCATTTCTGTCTCTTACAATAATTTATTAAACTTTTATGAAATAATGGGAATTTTAGTATTTAAATTTTATTATTTTTCTTATATTCTAGTAAGGGGCCATCCATACATTAAGTAACACATTTTTTGATAATTTTGACCTCCCCCCCTATGACTGTTACGTAATTTTAAAAAATATTTTATCACAGAAGATTTACAGAAAGTTTTGCTTGTTTTTTTTTCAAATATCAAATAAATTCAAGGAATATAATTATAATATAAAAAGTTCTTTGTATGTTAGTAGAAAAAAACAATTGAAAACTGAAAAATGGAAATAAAAATTAAAGAAAATAATTGAACAACTGTATTTAAAATTAAAGAAACTTAATGATAATCGAAAAAAAATAATAGAAAAAAGGCGATAATTTTTTAATATTAAAGGAACTAATTGAAGATTTAAAAATGAAATTTAAATTTGAAGAAAATAACTGAGAATTGAATAATTGAATTGAAAATTTAAAACAATTTTTATGAGTGAAAAAAATAATTAGAAAAATATGGGAACTATTGAATATTGAGGAATTAATTGAAAATCGATGAAAATAATTTAAGATTAGGGAAAAAAATGTATTAAAAGAAAATAATTGATAATTGAGAAAATGCGGGAATTAATTAATATTAAGGAATTAATTGAAAATCAATCAAAATAATTGAAATTTAAAGAACATTTTTGAGAATTTAAGAAATAAATTGGAAATTGAAGAATTAAATGTAAATTTAAAAAAAATAATTGATAATTAAAAGGTAAATTACAATATGACGAAAATAATTAACTACTAAAAAAAATAAAAAATTGAAAAAAAATTCGACAATTGGTGAGAATAATCGGCATTCGAAAAAAATAATTTTAATTTGATCAATAATCATAAAATTGAAGGAGAAAAATAAATTGTTTTAACTGATGAAAACAATTGTAAAAAAGAAATGAAAATTAAAGAAATCATTTGTCAGTTGAAGAATTGTATTGAAATTTCAAGAAAATGCGAGAATAATTGAATTTTGAATAAATTAATTGAAAAATATAAATAATTGAAAATTAAAGAAATAAATGGAAGATTAAAGAACTAAATTGAAGATTAAAGATTTAAATTTAAAAAAAATAGTTGATAAATTGAAAGAAAGATAACAAAATTTTTTTTCAACTTATCATTGTTTACATCATATTCCAATTATTGTCTTCAGGTTTTAAATTTTAAAATCATTTTCCAATTATTTTTCACAAGTTTTAATTATTCTTATTGTTTAAAATTATTTTCTAAAATTTTTAAATATTTTTCTCTAATTTCCCATTATTTTCTTTAATTTTAAATCATTTTCAATTATTTAATTTAATTTTCAATTATTTATACTATTTGTTTATTACTTTCAATTACTCACTTTCTTTTTCATAATTTACAAAAAGTTTTTAATTATTTATCTGAAATTTTCATTTTTATATTCAATTTTCAATTATATATACGATTTTCTTGTATTTTATGTACCTATATTCTGTATGTTTTGCAATTATTTCTTTTAAATAAAAATTTTTTTTTTCAATTTTAATTTATGTTTATCTTTTTTCATTTATTTTCTCTATTTTTTTTTTTTTTTTTTGCAATTAACTTCTAAAAGTTTTTTTAAAAGTATTTAAAAAAGTTAAAAAAGTTTAAAAGTATTTTTCTGAAATTTTCTTTAAATTTCCTTTATTTAAAATATATTCTGCAATTTTTTCAATTATTTTTTTAGTTTTTAATTCTTTTTTTGAATTTTAAATTATTTATATTATTTCTTTCATTTTAAATTTGTTCATAATTGTTATATTTAATAATAATTTTTACACTTCATTGACTTATAGTTAATTTGTAATGATACTTATTTTGTTATTTATCCATTTTTTTTTTTTTTTTTTTAATAAATTGTTTGTGTTTCAAAATAGTGGGGCTCATTTAAACAGAAAATTCTCAAAAATTCTCCGAAAGGAGAATATTCTCGGTTATATTCTCGATAATGTAACCGGATTTTAAATTATCGAGAATTTTGCAACTCTAGGCTCTCGATAGTGGAAAATTGATTTATTCTGAAATAGTATTAACCAATGTACAGAATAATAAAAAACTTTAAATATGTAAAAATTATGTTATACATGTTGTGAATGTATAAAAAAAAACATTTGTGTAATGATTAATATAATAAATTAAAATTTCATATTATTTATTACATACACAGTTTTAATTTAGCATTCATTTTTTGTTGAGACTGTAATCCAACAAAAAACCTTAAAATAGGAATAGGTACTAACTTTAATAATAACTAATCGAATTCCAGATATTGATTGAATAACATTCATATTTTTAAGAATCGCAATATTCATTTCCTTTTTAGTTAAATATATAAAAGAGAATATAGAATAGAGTAGAATTTTTATTTAACAATATATAAGTAAAAATAATAATTTCGAATCAGACGGAACTTAGGATTTATATAAAAAAAATGAATATTTCCTTATGATGATTTCATTCTTTTATCGTTTCAAATTTGTATCTATTTTATTATTTTTTTTAATAATTCACTTTTCTTTCTACTCAATTTTCCCCTATCGACAAAAATGGCGTTTTTTCATTCTTTATCCTATGATTCATTTTTCTATTTTTCTATTTGCGCTCTTGTCTTTTATATAGCATTTATATTATTTTTTTGACAACTTGTCACTTGTTCAGTTGTGAGAAAAGAATATAAATCGAAGTAAACATTACAATTCCTTCAATATTTTTAGTGTGTTATTTTTTTAATAGTGTCTTTAATGACCAAGTAACTAATAAAAAATTCATCATAACACTTTCAGTAATAGTCTGTATATTAAATTAATTTATCACCCAATAGTATACAGAACGATAAAAATTTTATGTATTTGTGTAAAAATTGGTCCTTGTTAAATTTTTTGTGTTAAAATGGAACCTTTTTTGTGTGTTAATTTAATATGTTCCTATAACTGACATTCGATTCTTGAACATAACCTCCAATTTCTTAATAATGACACTGTAATGTACATTAAATTTTTTGTTGTAAAACGTAAATTTCATTTTGAAAATTCATTTTAATAATCAAGAGGTAAACTTCAATACTAATTAAATAAAATTTACTCATTAACTCAACACGATTATATTGTACTTATGTCAAGCAGACGATAAACAAAACAACACAAATTCCAGTGTTAAAAATTAACACTTCGAATTGGTGTGATTTGTGTTAAACAAAAAATTTTTAACTGTGCATATTACCGAAGGTACAAAAAAAATATAACAGAAGATTAAAACCATAAATAAATCATTAAACAAATATTCTGCGCAAAATTGAAATTTACCAAGAAAAATACTCAAACGCGGAAAGTGTCAATAGCGTAAAAGTGTAATTGAACGTTACTTTGTATTTTATCATATATGTTTGCGGAATCAGAAGATAAGAGCTATGTACAGTTGTCATAATAAATGACAATGCACAACACATTTCACTTGAAACTGTTGGCAAGTTGGTTTAAATTGTTGACCACGAATTTCAATTTACATGAAATTCCTTGAAACCCTATAAAAAAAACGACCATATAGTGTTGGAGGCATCAAGTCTAGCGGTTTAGTTAACTCGGTGTGGAATTACCAGTCGGTATCGAATTATCGTAAAGAATCTATACACAGCAGTATGTCACAATAAATTATGAATTAGAAAATCTTGTCTAGATGTTTATTATTAACAGATGGTACAATAAAGTTATTTTCTATTACAAAAATAATAATATAACTATAAAGATCCTAATTTATATTCAGAGAAGATTTCTCATGGTAGATTAATGGATTAATTTATTCAAAAAAAAAAAAAAAAATCAACCATTATAATAGGTGGTACAAGTAGAAAGGAGAATATTATGATAATACGTAGTTTTTAAAAATTGCAATATATTTCAAGTCAACCTAGACAAGTTCAAATTAGAAAGTTGGAAAATAGAAAGTGAATTTAAAAGATAGTGTATGAATTGAAAATTTATGTGCAATTTCGCGCGAATCGTTTATTCGTTTATCGGATGCTCAGTTTTGAAAAATTGTACAACGATTCGGATCGTTTTATGTGCAATACTTTTTTTGCATAATGCTCAATTTGATAAATTAACACAGTTTCTTTCAGAATTGTTAAAGTCACGTGTTTTCGGCTATAATTGGATGATAATATTCATTAGTTTCATTTAACTGAACGCAGTAGATTATTAAACAGTTCTTCTAGAAGAAAAATTGATGCATGATTATATTTTTAATGTTATTGGCAAATAGTTAAATAAATAGTTTGTTTTTTTCTGCAAAGCTGCTCCGTCAACTAGGAATATGATAGAAGGTTAAAATGTAGTTAATTCTGTCACGATAATATTGTGTGGAATCAGTAATAAAATTAGGGAAAAACTTTTTATTTATTTGCTGTGTCTTCAAACTAGTGAGTTATTTTCAAAATCGCACACAATTATATATACAATTATAAAAAGTGAAGTTTCTATAAAAAATATGAATTGTTCCTGCTTTTGTTTTTCACGTTGTTTTAGCCTTTTAAGCCATACTGTGTTTTTATCAATCTTCTCAATATTTCCAAAGATATTTTTTCTTTTAATTTGTTGTGCCCTTTCTTCGGTAATTTATGAAAACTTAAATGAGAATTACAAGCCTTTTTGGAGTTGCAACTATACTTACACAGCAAATCGAGGGTGTCTACTAATTTCGTCCCACAAAATTACCGGTTATTTCCCGGTTTTTGTTCCTATTTTTCCCGGTTTTTTCTCTTGTTAATTTAAATTTTATTTTAAGTATAAATAGACCTACAAATTGCTACAAAAATTGAATATAACAGTTGATAATTGAAGAAAATAAAGGAAATTCAAAGAAAATAATTGAGAATTGAAGAATTAAATATTAAACTTTACAAAAAATAATAATTAAGAATTAAAAGAAACAATTAACAATGAAAAGAAACAAGGCCGTAGCCAGGGGGGGGGGGTAATAGGGGTGTTTGAACCCCCCCCCCCCGAAATTTTTTTCTGGCTACGGCCTTGAAAAGAAATAACTAATAATGGAAAGAAATAATTGAACAATGACAAAGATATTTGACAATCAGAAACAAAATTAAAAAAAAAGTAAATATTAATCTACAATTGAACAATAATTGAAAAAATTGAACAATGGTTATTAAATTCAAAGAATATAATTGAAAATTGATCAACTAGATAGAAAATCAAAAAAATAATTTAAAATGTAAGTTTATAATTCAAAATTGAAGAAATAAATTGAATATTAAATAATGAAATTGAATTTAGAAAAACACAAAATTATTGAATATTAAAAAAAAAAATGGAAAATTGAGAAATAAAATTGAAATTCGAATAGAATAATTGAAAATTAAAGAAAATTACTGAACAATTGGATTGAAAAAAGAAGAAAATAATTTATAATTAAAAAAAAAAAATGGAAAATGACAGGAATTATTTAATATTGAAGAAAACATTGCAAATTGAAGAATAAAATTGTTATTTAAAGAAATTGATTAAGAATTGAAAAAAAGAATTGACTAATTGAACAATTAAATTGAAAATAGAAGAAAATTATTGAAAATTGAAGGAGGTTTTGAAATATGAAATAAATAACTGATAATTGAAAAAAAAAAATAATTGAAAAAAGTCGAGATTACTGAATATTGAAACAAACAATTGAAAATTGAACAAAATAATTAAAAATTAAAAAAAATAATTGAAAATTGAAGAAAGTACTTAAAAATTAAATACAATATTTGGAAACAGCAGAAAAATTTAGAAATCGACGGAAATAATGGCGATTTGATGAAAATAATTTAAAAATTCTCAATTTAAATAAAAATTGACAGAAAAACATAAGTTAAAAAAGCTGAGAATTGTTAAATATTGAAGAAAATTGAGAAGAAATTGAAAATTGAAAGAAATTGAGAAACTGAACGAAATATGAAAAAATAATTGGAAATTGAAGAAAATAATTGAAATTTAAGAAAAAAATTGGAATTTGAAGAAAATAATTGAGAATTTAAAAAAAATCATTGTAAAAAGTCTAGAGTTATTGAATATTAAAAAAAAATTGAAAATTAAAGAATGGAATTGAATGTCGAAAAAGTTAAGTTTGAAAGTAGAAGAAAATAAGTGATAATTGAAGAAAAAAGAAATTGAACAACCCAAGAATTATAGAATTTGAAAAAAACAATAAAAAGTAAAGAATGTAATTGTAATTTGAAATTGAAGAACATGTGATTTTATGAAAATTGTTGAATAATAATTGATGAATTGAATTCAAGTTTCAAAAACATTATTGATATTTGAAAAAAAATATTGAAAAAAGCCGAGAATTATTGATTATAGAAGAAAATAATTGAAAAATGGAGGAGTTATTGAGATGTGAAATAAATAAATGATAATTGAAAAAAATAGTTGAAAAAAGTCGAGAATTATTGAATATTAAATTAAATAATTAAAAATTGAAGGAAATAGTTGAGATCTGAAGAAAATAATTAAAAATTGATGGAAATAATTAAAAATTGAAGAAAATAAAAACTGAATCAAATAATTGTCAATTAAAAAAAAATAATTTATGGTTGACGAATATAATTAAAAATAGATTAAAATAATTGAAAATCGTAGAAAATATTTCAGAATTAAATAAATTAATTAGAAATTGAAAAAAATAATTAGCAATTGAAGAAAATAGTAGTAAATCGAAGAAAATAATTGAGAAATGAAGAAATAATTTTAAATTAATGATAATAATTCCAAATGAAAGAAAATAATTGAGAATTGTAGAAAATAATTGATAATTGAAGAAAATAATTGAGAATTTAAAAAAAAAATCATTGTAAAAAGCCTAGAGTTATTGAAAATTGAAAAAAAAAAACAATTAAAAATTGAAGAATGGAATTGAAGGTCGAAAATTATAATTGAGAATGAAAGAAAATAATTCAAGAATTGAACAATTGGATTGAAAGTAGAAGAAAAATAAGTGATAATTGAAGAAAAAAGAAATTGGACAACCCAGGAATTATAAAATTGGAAAAAAAAACAATAAAAAATTGAGAATGTAATTGTAATATGAAGAAATTAATTAAAAATTGTAGAAAATAATTTGAAATTGAAGTAAATGCGATTTTATGAAAATTGTTGAATAATAACTGATGAATTGAATTTAAGTTTCAAAAACATAATTGATAATTGAAAAAAAATATTGAAAAAAACCGAGAATTATTTATTATAGAAGGAAATAATTAAAAAATGGATGAGTTATTGAGATGTGAAATAAATAAATGATAATTGAAAAAAATAGTTGAAAAAAGTCGAGAATTATTGAATATTAAATTAAATAATCAAAAATTGAAGGAAATAGTTGAGATCTGAAGAAAATAATTGAAAATTTAATCAAATAATTGGCAATTCAAAAAAAATAATTTATAGTTGAAGAAAATAATTAAAAATTGATTAAAATAATTGAAAATCGTAGAAAATATTTCAGAATTAAATAAATTATTTAGAAATTAATGAAAATAATTGAAAATTGAAGAAAATAATTGGCAATTGAAGGAAATAGTAGAAAATTGAAGAAAATAATTGAGAAATGAAGAAATAATTTTAAATTAATGAAAATAATTTAAAATGGAAGAAAATAATTGAGAATTGTAGAAAATAATTGGAAATTGAAGAAAATAATTTAAAATTGAAAAGAATTTATTATCCCAGAAAAGAAATTCCCGGTTTGACGGAAAATTCCCGGTTAATTCCCGGTTAGTAGACACCCTGAATCCTATTCACTTACAGACTTTCGGAATTTTTGTTCAAATTCCATTATTTTCGCAGAAAAAGAATAATTAACAGCTTTCTAAAATTATAATTCACTTCTAAAAGTACTTCGTAATATTGTTTTCTTACAAAAATACTAAATGCAGTGTATAAACATTGTCAATTTCCACTCTGATGTCGGCCATATTGGATAGTTCCCAGAATGACCGATAGGGGCGTTTTGTAAATTTAAACTGCTCTATTTGATAACTTCACTCTTGTAACTCTTTTTTTTTGGGTTAAAAAACATTTGAAAATTATATTTCGAAACATTATCTAGATCAAACTTCATATCAGTGTGTAAGTATAAACATTAACAGATTTAGATATTAAAAAATTTCCAGAAATTAAATTAAAATTGTGCTTTTTTAATGAAATCCGAGGCAATTTAAAATTTAAAGATCCCAGAGAAGGGGAATCCGATTAAAAATATCGATAAATCAGTTTTATCAAAATTATTAGCACTTATACAACTTATGACAAACAATTTTATCTGTTACATTTTTCCGTTAGTTATAATTAGCTAATCGAAAATGAAAACAATTTAATCATACTTGTAGCTTTGACGCTCTTAAATCCGAGTTCGGTTCATTTCAGTAAATGTGATATTAATTATATGTGGATTAATACATACTGTCTAAAAAAAACCTCAAATACGTCACACTCAATAATTAATTAATCATAAATTATATACGATCAATGGCAGGGTACATTAAAAGACCAGAAAAACAAGTATTTCTTAATGTTTCAGAACTGGACCAGTTTCCTCTTCGGAGATTCTCTTTATTTCTTATAATAAAATGATTACAAAAATAAAATAAAATTATAATATAAAAAATGTTTCTTTTAAATTGATTCAGATAACCAGTAATTTTAAAAGTCACTTCTCGTCAATCATGATAATCGCATGTATAATTTAGATAATGTTAACCGTTTAAAATAAAATTGGTTTTTTTCTCAAAATTAATAAGTACCAAACAATTAAATAAACAAATATATTATAATTCGCGTAAAATAGTTTTGGCTTTATACCGTGCAATTTTTGGAACAAAGACAACTGTCAAAGTTATAACCAACATATATCTAAGTATATTGTTTTTGGTTGAAGTTTCAAACATATACAATACACATTTATAGACCTTGTAAATAAGGAGTATCGAGTTGGCTCATACTTTTTTCAGGACTTTCACTCGCAAAATTATCCACGAGTTTTTTTTTTTTAGGGAATTGTATAGCTCATCATGAGATTTGGTTCGAGATTATTAATTTTTGAAGATACTTCGATTTCTTCGAATACTTTCAAACAAAGAAAATATAGTGCTCATTGGCCTGATTGAGTAAAACTTTTTAAGTGAACGTCTTGATTCAGTGATCACATAGATCAACAAATTTGATAGAAGCAGATATGATTTTACGCACGTACAATCAGTTATGGAATATGCGACCTATTAATTTTCAATTGCAATGATCAATTGAGATTTTCAACTAACAGGTGGTTCGTTGAAAATTGTAGTTTGAAAATGAAAATACGTGTTAATTTGTGTTGAAAGGAAATCAAACGGGGACAAGAGAAGAGAGTTTACTTTGTTCTTTGTGGAGAGATGAGGAAGTTTGTTGCACCTACCTTTGGCCTATAGAACCATTTTCTAATGGACTCCATATCGCGAGAAATTGGTAAAATCTTCTTACTCTCTCGCGGATCACTGTGTTGTTCGCGACACCCTGTCTTTTTGCATCATCACGACGTCATCATCATCTTGATGAAGTTTAGAAAGCACCAGTTTTGAGAATACGCGACCATGGATCTCTTTGTCCTCTATTTGTAAATAGAACCACTAATCTATGCAGTCGAATGATTAAACGCGACACATTCTGCAGAAGAGACTATGTAGATGAAAAACAGGCCCGTAAGGACTTTAAAAACGAAAAAATCAACTGAAAATGGCACAGGCGGCCATTCTTGACAGATTTAATAGACACCAAAGCTTAAATCGGCCGAACTGCGACTGAGCAGAGAACAACAGCACAGACATCACAGGAGTACCAAATACGTAAACATAAAATCATTATTCCCCATATGTCTCGAGAAAGTTACTAGATTTACCGGCAGGTCAAACAGAGTTCTACTATAGCGAGCAATGGGATCAATTTTGAGCTCAAATTTTAAATGTTTTTAACACGAAACTCTGACAAAATTACTTAAAGCTGTTTTTAAAAGTTAAAAATAGTTTGCGGTTTTATTCTGCAAGAAGAAATGAAATGATATTTGTTTGGATTAGCTTCTTGTAGGTATATGTAGAATTGGAAGCTCTTCAGCAGGCGCATGTAATTTATAACCCGGTTACATTCTCGAGAATATAACCGAGAATATTCTCCTTCCGGAGAATTTATAAGAATTTTTTATGTTCGAATGAGTTCAACTATTTTGAAATATAAACAATTTATTAAAATAAAAATGAATAAATAACACAATAATTATCATTACAAATAAACTATAAGTCACTGAAGTGTAAAAATTCTTATTAAATATAACATTTAAATAAATAAAAAAAATAATAATGAAAACAATTAAAATTGTCGAAAGTATTTTAAATTAGATAAAAATGAATCGATTTAGAGAATTTTTGGAAAATCGAAAATCTTAAAGATCACAAAGCTTCCTCTATGAGGAAGCAAAATCATAGAAATATTTTAGAATTAAAGAAAATAATTTAAATTTGGAAAAAATACTACAAAATCTTAGGAAAAAATTGAAAAAATTAGAATAATGAAAAATTGGAGAAAATAATTGAAAATTGAAATAAAAATTGCTTGAAATTGAGATAAATAATTAAAAATTTAGAAAATTAATTCAGAAATGATGGAAATGATTAAAAATTTAAGATAATAATGAAAAATTAAAGTAAATAATTTAAAATTTAAGAAAATAATTACAATTTGAGAAAATAATTGAAAAAATTATAAAATATATTTCAAATAAAGAAAAATTAAAGAAAATTTTAGAAAAATACTTGCAACTTTTAAGAAGTTCATTGCAAAAAAAAAAAAGAAAATAATTAAAATTTAGAGAAAAAAAATAAATATATTATTAAAATTGAAAAAAACAATTTTTAATTTGAGAGAAATAATTGAAAAAAATACAGAAGATAGGTTCATAAAATACAAGAAAATCGTAGATATAATTGAAAATTGAATAGAAAAAAAAAAAATTCAGATAAATAAACAAAAACTTCTTGGAAATTATAAAAAAAACGTAAGTAATTGAAAATTGAAATAAATAATTGAAATATCAGATAAATAGTTTAAAAATTGAAAATTGTGAAAAGAATTGAAAATGATTAAAAATGCAAGAAAATAATGGGAAATTTGAGAAAAATAATTTTAAAAAATCAGAATAATTAAAAATTGGAGGAAATAATTGAAAAATGATTTTAAAATTTGAAACTAGAAGAAAATAATTGAAATATGATAAGTTGAAAAAAATTAATTAAATTTATAATTGAAACCCAAGATAATTAATAAAAAATTTGGTAAATTATGAAAATAAGTGAAAATAATTAAAAATTAAAGAAAATAATTGAAATTTGAGATAATTGCTTAAAAATCTTGAAAAATAAATTTACAAAATGAGAATAATAATTTAAAATTTAGGGAAATAATTTAAAACGTGATAAAAATAATTTAAAATAGAAAAAAATAATTGAAATATCATGAAAATAATTTAAAAAATTTAAAAAAAATGGAAATATGTTAAAACTTAAAAATTTTAAAAAATTATTGAAATATTATGAAAATAATTAAAATGCCAGATAAATAATTGAAATTTTTGAAAATTATGCAAAAAGAATGAAAACAATTAAAATTGTCGAAAGTAATTAAAAAAATCATTGAAAAGTTTTAAAATGATGTAAAATAGATTAAATTTAGGAAAAAATATTAGAATAATGAAAAATTGAAAAAAATATTAAAAAATTAAAAAAATGCTTGAAATTAAAATAAATAATTACGAGTTTCGAGAATTAATTCAGAAATAATGAAAATGATTTAAAATTTAAGAAAATAATGAAAAAAGATAAACATAAATTAAAACTGAAGAAAACAATTTTTAATTTCAAAGAAATAATTGCAAAAAAGTACAGAATATAGGTACATAAAATACAAGAAAATCGTAGATATAATTGAAAATTGAATAGAAAATGAAAATTTCAGATAAATAATTAAAAACTTCTTGGAAATTACGAAAAAGAACGTAAGTAATTGAATGTTGAATTTAATAATTTAAATATCGTATAAATAGTTATAATTTGGAAATTATGAAAAAAATGGAAAATGATTAAAGATGGAACAAAATAATGGGTAATTTGAGAAAAATATTTAAAAATTTTAGTAAATAATTTAAAAAAATAAGAATAATTAAAAAATGGGGAAAATAATTGAAAAATGATTTTAAAATTTGAAACTTGAAGAAAACAATTGAAATATGATAAAAACAATGAAAAATTGAAAAAATTAATGTAATTTGAAATAAATAATTGAAAAAATTGCAGAATTTTTTCAAAAATTTTCAAAGATCCGTTTGTCGATTTCAATGTCCAAACTTATTATGCGTGTAACCTAAAGAAAATGTTATGAAATAAATAAAAATAAATAAATAAAAATAGAAAAAATTGTAATTTGAGAAAAATACTTGAAAATAAGAGAAATTAATTGAAAAAAATTAGAGTAATTAAAAATTGAAGAAAATAATTAAAATTTGAGAAAATTATTTAAAAATCTTGAAAAATAATTTTACAAAATGAGAATAATAATTAAGCATTTAGGGAAATTATTTAAAACATGATAAACTAGGTGTGAATTCTGTCCATTTCATGGACACTTCGCTTCCAAGGAAGCAAAACAATTTGCTTCCTCACAGAGGAAGCAATATTTAATAATATTTTAAATATTTTAAGTTAATAAAAACAAAAATTAAAAAAACATGAATTATTTTGATTAAAAAGATACTAAAACAATTTGATTAGTTAATTTCAAAAATCCCTAAGTTCAAATTTAGATATTTATGATTTCAATAACCAATTTAAATTTTATGGAAAATCCTCTACAAAATACTTTATGCACGCATACACATTTACCCACACATATGTACATATACATAAATACACATACACATAAATAAATTAAAATTAAATTAAAATTTAATTTTGATAATATGGCATTCTTTTACATCCAAAATAGTCCCAGAAAAAAATTGGCACCGATAAGTAACATATATTTCGATGGGTTGAAATTTCTCAGGTGACTCCACTTAATGAACCAAATTTGATGATTTTCATTTCTTCCAAAAAATATGTTTTTTTCAGCCAATCAAAAAATGGCTTAAACAGACTTAAGGTACATGTTTAAAGCTTTAAAAATCCACTTAGAAATTTTATTTATGTCTATTTTTGGTGAAAAAATAGATTTGAAAAAAACGACTTTTTAAAAAAGTATCTTTACATTTCTTGAAATATTTAAAAAAATATTAAAGACACATTAATTTAAGCTAGATATTCGTTTTCTACAGGTTCTGGCAATAAGTTTTAACAAAAAAACGTCCCGATATGTTCATTAGGCTCTGAGCTATCAGCGTTTGAAAATCGCTCGGGTCCCGTAGACCCAATCTAGCAGTTACGTTAAATCCCGATAGTCTAGCAGTTGAAGGTTAATATTATTAGTAATATTATTATTATTATTATTATTATCATTATTTTACTAGGTGAAAATTATGTCCATTTCGTGGATATTTCGTTTCAAAGTTAGCAAACAAATTTGCTTTCTTATAGAAAAAGCAATATATTAATAATATACAATTTAATTCGAGAAATTCTTTAAAAAAAGGAATTTTAAGGGCAAAAAAATGAAAAAACATCAATTAATTTACGAATTTTTGATCAATTATAAAAGTTATATAGGTCAATCGATTCGTTTTGAAATTTTGGCAAAAAACGATTTTTTTCGATGAAAAAAGGTGCTCAACAATATTTGATTGGGTATTTTCAAAAATCCCTGTGTCCAAATTTAGATATTCACGAGCTTAAAAAGTCATCCAAATTTTATTAAAATCCGTTAAAGCGTTCTCGAGATATCCTGGCGACAAAAACGCTATACACACACACGCATACACACACACACACACACACACACACACACACACACACATACATCTGGACATTTGCTAAGGAATGAAAATTTACGCTTTTTAGATGAAAATGAATCGATTTAGACTACTTTTGGAAAATCGAAAATCTTAACGATCACAAAGCTTCCTCTATGAGGAAGCAAAAATGATAAAAATAATCTAAAATTGAAAAAATAATTGAAATATGATGAAAATAATTAAAAAAAATTTTAAATAATGAAAAAATGATGAAAAAAATTAAAAATTTTAAAAAATAATTAAAAATAATTAAAATTCTAGATAATTGCCCGTATACAGTATTAAATAAATAAATAAATAATTCACAATTTTTGAAAATTGTGCAAAAAGAATGTAAATAATTAGAAATTGGAGAAAATAATAACAAAACTACAGAGTTTATTTTTAAGCAAAAGAAAATATGTAATTGAAAAATCGTTTAAATAGTTGAAAATTAAATACAATAATCTATATTTGAGATAGTTACTAAAAATTTAGGAAATTAATTGAAAAATAATGAAAATGATTAAAAATTGAAGATAATAATTGCAAAATGAAAACAATAATGGTGAATTAAAAAAAATAATTTCGTTCTGCGATAAATAATATGAAAATTAGCAATAAATAATTAAATTGTTATACCTATTGTCGAAGAAAAAATAATGAAAATTAAAAAAGTGATTGACAAAATTTTAAAAAATAATTTAAATTTGCGGAAGGTAGATTTCAGATTTAGGGGAAAAAGTGAGAAATAATGAAGATAATTAAAAATTGCAGAAAGTAATGGGAAAATGATAAAAATAGTTGAAAAATGTAGTTTAAAAGTAATTGAAATCATAAGAGAGAAGAATTTTTAAAAATTTCAGAAATTTTTAAATCACTTCAAATTTAGTATATTTAAACCATGGATTAAGTAAACTTTTAATCAATGCCAATTCAAATTAACAGAATTTTGAAGAAATTAAAATTCCTTGGTATAAATTTAAAATTGCGGGGAACATTTTGAGAAAGTTAAATTAAGTAGTATCATTTCATTTATAAAATAAAACTTTTATCGCGCCTTTATAATATTACTTAAAAATATATCAAATGATATAAAAAATAAATTTTAAGTAATTTTTAAGTAATATAACAGCATGTATTGATTGTTGTAATTACTAAACAATTTTTTTCAATTAAAAGTAATTAGAATTTATTACTTAACATGCATTTTAGTTATGAAATTTGTTACCTGTAATTAAACTTTACGTAATTAAATAGATTTATAGTTTTTCTATAAGAAAGCTATATTTTACTTTCACTTTTTTTTATTCTCATTCATCATATTTAGGTGTCAGGAAACTAACCAATATGTAACTTCTTCTTAATATGTTTGAAACTTGTTTAAAACCTTGTTTAAAACTACTTATAACTACTTAAAACCGTTTTTACAATTTATTAAAAATTTCTTAAAACTAGTTTAATATTGTTTAAAAATTTGTTTAAATTGTTCAGAATTAGTTTAAAACTGTTCAAAACTATTTAAAACTGTTTGCGGCTAGATTACTATTTAAACCTAGTTTAAAATTAGTTCAAAAAAATTAGGAAAAAGTTCCGTACATAATTAGTTCAAAACTATTTAAAACTGGTTTAAAACTGGTTTTATATTGTTCAGAACTAATTTAGAACCGTTTATGGCTAGATCACAAGTGTTTAAACCAAGTTTAAAACTAGGATAAACTATTTTTAAAGTTATTGAGAAAAAGTTTCATACTAGTTTAAAACTGGTTTGAAATAATTTAAAGTGTTTTAACTAGTTCAAAACTATGTATAAAAATATTTATAAAACCATTTAAAATGAGTTAAAAATTGTTTAGAACTTTTTGCACATCAAACACATTGACATAACCTTAAACTAGAAAATATAAAACATAAATACAATTAAAATTGATTTCACCAAATTTTAAAAGACCCAGTTGTAGATTTTTTAAAAAAAATTGGGTTCCGACAAAATTTGTTATTTTACAATAATTATTTACCATTTTGTATTTTTTCTTTAAAGTTTGTGAACAATTGTAATTTCCATCCAATTTTGCCAAATACATACCTAATAGCACATTTTGATTTTTGAAACATTCTCTACAATTTTAATTGCTGGATTTTATTACAATTTTTTTTGTTTAAAAAATATAGAATAGAAAATTTTTATTTGTTTAAAATATGTTTAACACAATATTATTAACAATTAAGGGCAATCAATTTTAATAATATTTTTATTTTATGTTAAAACTATTGTCTATAGTTTCAGATTATGTCAATGGGTTAAACATCATTACGAAAAAAAAATTTGTAGATTTTAGATGAAAAGAAGTCGATTAAACCTATTTTTAGGAAATTAAAAAAAAATGTTTAAAATCATTTAACAAGAATTTTGAAATATTTAGAAGTACTTTTATTTAGAATTTAGAATTTTATTTAGAATTTGCTTAAAAATATTTAAAATGCATTAAAGCTAATACATAAAAGTGATAAAAGTGACAAACGTACAAAAAAATGACCGAAAAAGTAACATTTTAATATAATATAGGATGTTTTAGAAGATAAACAATTTTTCGAATATAAAATAAAAAAAAGGATACTAGGTAAATAATAGATAAAGAAAAAATGAAATAAACAAAGAAAACAAAATCATATAGAACAAGAGATTAGTAAATAAATATATTTATAAAAATGCTGCTTTAGAAACAAAAAATAAAGAAAGTATAAAAATTAAAATATGGAAAAATTAAATTACGCGTGTAGTGTATTGATTTTCTAGAAAATATTTATCGACGAATGATAATGTTGAATTGGAACTTGTTATCCACTCAACTCCTCGCTTGTGAAAGGTTTTCTAATTCCGTCATGTGGTCATAGATGGCGAAGAGGAGTCAAAATACAAATCACAAAATCTTGAAAAAAATATTTAACTTAATGTTTTGTTGTAGTAATGTAATTGACTAGTTTTTAAGAACATTCAAATTTGAATATAAAAACAAAAAATGGCTTATTACACGAATAAAAAAAAAATAGTTAACAAATTTGATTAAATATGTTGTAATTTAAAGTGACAAAAATTAATATTATATCAGGCAAGTAATGTTATACTTTAAAAATTTTATATTTACTTTGTTAAAGCTATTTTAAAGTTAAAAATTAATCAGTATAGGTAATATGCTTGAAATATTTTATCTAAAGTTAAAAATCTTTGAGAAATTTCCACTTTTTAGTAGTTTATTCCAATTGTAAAATTTGTTAACTGCTTTCACTTTGTGTAGGTATAAAAATTATTATAAAAATCAAAACTAAAAAATTTATAAAAATTGGATAAAAATCAAACTGCTATTTACATATCAGAAAAGCAAAGTTAAAAATAGTTACAGTTTTTTTTATAAATTCAACAAAATGTTAATGATTCCATTAAAGTGCATGCATAACAACACGGAAAAAAATTAATTATAAATTTTATAAAAGTATTTTACAAATTGGGGAAAAAATATCAAAAATAGAATAATTCAGATTGACAATTTCGAACTTTCAAAAAATTATATTAAATTTGCTAAAGACTATATTAAAGTTTAAAATAACTTGGCAATGATTGGAATGGTTTTTCTAAAGCTTAAAATTTCTTGTATGAAAATTTGCCTTTCTGCCACTTTTTCCCTAAATTATAAAGCATTTTAATAAAATTTATAATTAATTTTCTTTGCGTGAAGAAAATGCTAATTTCACTTTAAATGTTTAAAATGATTTTAGGACTTTTTAGACAATTCTAATTATTCATTTGAAAATGAGATTAAATTTTATCAGTATAGTTGGTCATAGGGGAGAACAGGGTAAAATGCCTAATTAGGTAAATTGGCAATCGTTAATAACTTGGCCAAAAATAAATATTAATCATAACTCTTTTTATTAATTAAGTATATTAAGGTAAAGATGATTTCTAAAATGTCTTATGTTTAACAGTTTATTATTAAAGAATTGTGAAAATAATGCTTTCCAACGATAATTTTTTCATTTTTAAATTTTAGAAAATATGCACTTCTGTCTCACAGACGCACATAATTTTTTTTAAAATTAATCCTTAAACATTTAGCTATTTCTAAACACTTTGATTTAATTTATAAAAATGAGTTCTAAAATTAAAATAATTAGTTTAATTACATCGTGTATTTTTCGGTAAATTGACTGGGTTAAATTGCCTACTTGTAAAACTTCTAAGCAAGATACGTACGATACGAAAAATCTCATATATTGAGATGCAGAAAATAAATGTCAAGTTGTTTCTTCTTCTGCATAGAAAATCAAATTTTTAACAAATTAATTACATTAATTATTGCATTTATATTAATAATAATTATAATAATTGTGCATTGAAGAATAATTTTTAACATATTTTTAAAACATGATTTTAAATAAGCGCGGGATGAATAAAAAAAAGTGCGCATGCGCAGAAAAAATATAGAGAGTTATGTGAGTCACGTGATTATAAGGAATCATGGCGGATTAACCTGTCACATTTGGCATTGAATATCAAGTTTTAGGTTTTTTTTTCTAAAACTCACGCTATTTTGAAGCAAGCAGGTATTTTTGTAATTTATTACAGTATTTACTTTACTTCGGTAAGTTATTTTATAATTATTGAAAAGATATTATCGATTTCACTGAGTCAAATAAAACGAAAAAATCTTCACTTTTTTTAACGTTTCAACAGCTATGCTGCCCTCATCAGAAACTAAAATTTATTAATAACATGTTTAACAAAAAATTAATTTACAAATTATGCATATAATAAAATGAAATGGTGTCAAAACAATAATTACCGTAAAAAATTAACAATAAATAAATTAAATATAAAGACGATGACAAATTTTTGACAACAAGTGTCTCGTCCGTTTACTAAAATTAAACTGAGGTAATTAGAATATTGAACTAATCAATGCGATCGGATTATTATAAGTCATTGTGTACAAAATTCAAAATAAATTCATAATATTATGGAAATAAATTCATAATATTACAATTATTTTATAATTGTAGAAGCTTTATTTATTTGTTATAGATTTTATTTCCTTTTTTTGTCGGACTGCTTTGGAGATTAAAATCTTTAGTTTTATGATAAAAAGATTATATTTTTGTATTCAAAGCTATAGAAGCTTTATTTATTTATAGATTTTATTTCCATTTTTTGTCGAATTGCTTTGAAGATTGAAACTTTAGTTTTATAATAAGATTATATTTTTGTATTCAAAGCTAGAAGCTTTATTTATTTGTTATAGACTTTATTTCCATTTTTTTGTCGGACTGCTTTGGATTGAAACTTTAGTTTTATGATAAGAAGATAATATTTTTGTATTCAAACCTAGTTCTTTTTTTTAATATTAACAAGATGATTGATTATAGAAAACATACAAAAAATTATTTTTTTACTATTCATATTTTTCCATATTTTTGTCCACTGGCTATTTACCAACTCGTGAGTCAAAATGGCAAATTTTGACATCAATATTTAAATAATTACTTTTTCTTTTTTTTCTGAAATAAATACTTAAAATAACTACCATATTATATTTCCTTAAAAAAAACTTATTGAATAAAACCTCTAGTGAATCGGTGTTTTTAAAAAAGCAGATTAATGATTGACATTCTGAATAGTGTTGAATCGGAGTTCTTTTCAATAAGTTCTTTTCCTATTAGTACAAAATTTATTGAATCGGTCCTGAAAATAATAAATTGGTTTGGAATTTTTGAGGTTAGATTGTCATATTTTACACAAAATTTGGATTTTTTAATTAATTAAGCTACTAAAATAAATTAAGTGCCAGTCTGTTAGATTTGATAATACTTTCTAAACTTGAACAAATATATAAAAATGTTTGTTCAATTTATGTCTAAAAAATAAAAAGCACTTGAAAAATTAAAATTATTTGAAACGCAGAGTTAATCGGAAATTTTCTTTTAAGAAAGCAGATTTCCTTGAGTTCATGACCGATTCAGAAAAAGTGACTAGGTTTTTATTTCCTAGGTTCTTAAAGGTTGTTTTCTAAATATCTGTTGGTTTATATTTTTCAAAACTATAATTAAATACTTTTTTTTTGCTCCAAACTTTACTATAGGGGCCATCCATAAACCACGTGGACATTTTTTTGCTGATTTTTGACCCCCCCGCCCCCCCTCGTGGACAATCGTGGACATTTTACAAACCTCCCCCCCCTTACAAAATTGTCCACGTGGACATTGCAAAAAAATTCTTTGTATATTATAAACCAATAAGTTAATATAATTATAAAGCTTAATTCTGAATATTTTTCAAAAAAAACTGCTGGAATAAAGAAGTTTATGAAAAAATAATAAATAAACACAATTTACATTATTCTTAAAAGAAAAATTAAAATATACGCATAAATATACTATAGGATATCGTAAACCTAAGAAGTGGTTTGTAACAATAAGAAAATCACTATCCTCTTTTTAAAGACAATTTTCACTACTAGCAAATACATTTTTAAACAATCTTTATAGATCTTAAAAAATAACTTTGGCCATTGAGGTGGTCCAAAAACGCATTGTAAATAAATTTTTTAATTTTTCATGCTCTCACCCACTAGGATTTTTCTTATTTATCGAAAAAAATACCTCTATTTTTTTTAAGTTAAATAATATTTAGACTCTAAATTTTAGACGTAGTAGCTAAAAGCCGATTAAGTTTTATAAATGAATTTTGCATCAGAAAAAAATACTTATTCGTAGATTTAGTATAGAATTCACGAAAATCAATATTTTTTAATCGGACAACTCTGCATCTTCTTAGAAACGTTCAAAAAATAACATCCAAAAATTTATTAAAAATTTTTTGTGGTTTAATATTTTGTACAGGGTTGTAAAACCTTCCTTAAAATTGTAAAATTATGGAAAAATCGTTAAAAAATAACTTTTACTATTTTATTGGGAGTTTTTTGCAATATTTGACAAAAATAACTTATAAGCTTTTACTATTTAATTCACGTAATTGTTAATTTGTTTAAACTTATTGTTGTTATTTACTAACTTTTGATAAAATAAAGCTTAACACTTGCAATTTTTTTAATTTTTGCAACTTTTATGTGTGATATGTAATTAAAAGTAATGAATAATTAAAATTTTTATTTATAACAATTATTGTTTAAACAAATTATTGTTGTTATTTATCAACTTTCGATAAAATAAAGCTATAGAGACTTACAATTTTTTCTGAAATTTGTAGTTTTTTTCGTTTGAAGTAACTAACAATTAACAATAATTTGAAAATTTATTCTTAACAATTGTTTAAAGAAATTATTGTTGTTATTTATGAACTTTTGATAAAATAAATATAACGACTTGCAATTTTTTCTCAACATTGCAACTTTTTATGTTTCAAGTATCTGAAAGTAAACAGTAATACCAGATTTTATTTTTAACAATTGTTTAAACAATTTATTGTTGTTATTTATCGTCTTATGATACAATGAAGCTAGAGACTTGCCATTTTTTCTCAATATTACAACTTTTATGCTTGGGACGGTATTGCAACTATTACAGAAACAGAATAAATTATTTATTATGAATATGAAGGATAAAATAATAGCTCTAGACATTTAAAATGTCCAGTAAGTTATCTATTAAAGTTTATTAATAATGTTTTTAAATTTTGAATTAAAATTAATGAAAGGACACTGTTATTGTGAGATCTAGAAGTACAAATTGAAGATAATCTTCTTTTAAAATTTATTTTCTAGTAAAACTACAATTCTAATGCTTTATTATATTTAAAGTTGATAAATTTAGAAAAAAAACTAAACCGCTCTATTAGCTTCAGTCTGAAAATATTATCAAGTTAAAATTATTTAATAACTTAAACAATGACTAAAATTATAACTTTATCTTACAAATTCATAGTACATAAGAAAAAATTGCAAGTTACTATCTTTATTTTATCAAAAGATGATAATTAACAATGCTTTAATAATTTTCTTCAACAATTGTTGTAAATAAATTTTAAAGTTGCTATATATTTTGAGTTATGTAAAATATAAAAAGTTGAAAACTTCATTAAAAAATGCTCTTCTAATTTTTTTTGAGCTGATAAATAACAAAAATAAATTGTTTAAACATTTTTATAAATAAATTTTAATGTTATAGTTTATTTTTAATTATTTCAAACATAAAAGGTTGTAAACCTTATAAAGTTAAAGCTGTATTAAAAGTTTATAGCTTTATTTTATCAAAAATACGTGGGAAACTTCATCAGCTTTGAGCTATCTCTCATTACTATATAATTTTAACAAAATATCATAGGGGTATTTTTTTCGATAAAAAATCCTAGGGGGTAAGAGCATAAAAAAATCCAAAAAAATTTTTGGACCACTCTATTGAACATCTTATAATTTATTAAGTACTGATTACGGAAAATAACATGAATTCCTAAAGTGTTAACATTATAAATTACCCTGGTCGACAAAAATGACTTTTTTTTATTTAAGCATCGGACTAAGTTTTTCTTGTAGATTTTTTATTACTAAACACGAATCTGACCATGACCAAAACTGGTCCATGAGGTCAAGATTCTGAAAAACAGGGCTCAGAAACTCAGAAAGCCCTGGTTTTGATCATTTTTGATCAAACATAAGTCAAGAATTTGACATGCTAGAAATCTTTATGTACATGCTTAAATGCATGTCCACGTGGACATTTGCTCCAACTCCCCCTCCCCCCCTCGTGGACAATCGTGGACTTTTGATGGACCCCCCCGCCCCCCCAAAACTGTCCACGTGGTTTATGGATGGCCCCATATGGATTTTGGCCGATTCTCCCGTACATTTAATAATTCATAATCGCATGAATCATTGTATTGAGGATGATGATTATTTGTTACTGATCGATACAGAGAATACATATATACTCTTTCGTATGCGGTAGCATTGAATAGTTTCTATATATGGTGTGTGCACAGTGCATTTATGTGTGAAATGTATCCAGTGTTGGCATTTTGTTTTGAGCTTGGTAAACGCAGTTACGTCGTTCCACGAACTATCAAAGAGCAATACTCACCCCGCGATTATAAGCAATAAAAATGGCAATACCGACTCTACGGTACTGCGGTATCCGCAATATTGCCATTATTGGCAAGCACTATATAACTAAGGGTTTCTTCTATTCTTCCTCTCCTTCACTTTTTTTCTCTCCACCCACCTCTATATTTGGCCGAAACTCTTTGACTCTTTTCAAAACGGTTTCTATACATATATAGGTGTACTTTCATGTGTATGTAAGGCCAAGATGCTGGCTCTCGACCCAATGTATTTTATCCAGGGGACACTTAGTAGCACTTACTCCTATCTTAATGACCAGGGACGCGCGTACCGTTAATGGGTTCCTTTAAAATTAGCGTCACGCCTTCCAAAATTTTTCGAGTCCCTTATATATATCTACAACAGTCATTATTTAACACCAAGGGTAAAAATTGTTTTGTTCTTTTACAAGTCTCGTTGAATTATACTTTTTAAACCATTAAGCCACGTATTTTTTTCAACATACAAGCAGGAAAAACATTTTTCTAAATACTATACAATTGAAGTTTTTATGATGCAATAAAATTTACTTTATGTTGAAAAAAGAAAGAAAAATAAAAATAAATCATATTTTGCCCAAATAGTTGAAAAATGATGAAAGAAATTGAAAATAAATTAAAAATTATTAAACTAATTTGATATTAAAGAAATTATTTACGTTAAAGTTTTATTTGAAAAAATTAAAGAAATTGAAACTTGCGAAAATCTTGAATTTAAAGTTTTAGTGGAGAATTGACAAAAAATTAAAATTCATTAGAAATTGCTGGGAATTTTGGAAAAATGATAAAAACAAGTATTTATTTGGTGTGAGTAATTTTTGGTATTCATTTTTTGAAAACATTGATTCCTCATAGAGATTACTACAAACATCACTATAAGTTTTAATTAATAGCTCGTAAAGAAATATTCAATAGGTCAATTCATGCATTTTTAAATTGTCTACAAAACAAGCAAACATTATTCTACATATAATTGATATAAAACGCAAAAAGAAAAAGAAAAAATTAATTTTATAAAAATCTTCAATATTTGAAACTTTAATAACTCGGAACAGGACGAGGAACAGTATTAAAGTAGAAGGTTCGCAAATAACTCATTCGATGTCTTTTTTCATTATCTACATAATAATGAAAATATATTAAAGGTTGTAATAAAGCATAAAAATAGAATTATCAAAAATCAAGATTTTCAAAATTTTAGATTTTTTAAATGCTAATAACCTTTGATTAAATTACACTAGAGGGTTCGCTAATAGTTCAATCGATGCATTTTCAAAAATTAAAATGAATATAATACTTACATTTTAACTTTTTTTAAAAAATACAATTTCGCAAAAAAAAATTTTTTGAAATTTTTAAATGTGAAAAAAAATAGTTAGAATTGATCGATTGGGTTCAAATGTATATTAATAATTTGTCCCCCTGAGGGACCTATAATTTCGTAAAAAAAACTTCATTTTCGACATCCTGAGGTCGAAATATGCGCCGAGATATGTCAAAAAATCGCAATCAATAAATCGAGGGTAAATACTTAAATTTCTTTAAATTTATTATTCTCCAAGCATAAATTAATAAAATTTTTAATCAATGAAATTTCAAATAAATTGAAGTTTGAAGAATTGACATCATATTGAATTGGTATTATAATATATAATTGTAATTGTAGTCTTGTTTTTCTCAAATATATTCTACAATTCTTTCAATTATTTTTTACAAATTTTTATTATTTCTCTCAATTATTTTGTTATTAAATTTATTTTTGAATGAATTTTCAAGTACTTTTTGTCACTTTGAATTATTTTTAGATTAAGTTTCTAATTTTTTTTATTATTTATCTCTAATTCCAGTTATTTTTTAAATTCAAAATTATTTTTCCATTCTGCAATAATGTTCTTTTATTACAAATTTATGTTGTAATTTTTTCAATTGTTTTTAACAAACTAAAATTATTTTTATCGATTTAAAATTTTTTTCATTATTTTGCAAATATTTTTTCGAATTTTTTATTACTTTCATTATTCTTCAATTAATTTCCTAGATTTTAAAATATTTTTCCCAAATTTTAATCATTTTCTTCAATTTTCAAATATTATTGTTAGGGACCGTTCAAAAAATACGTTACGCTTACAGGGGGTAGGGGGGGGGGGGCAAAAAAAGATTTAAAAAAGCATTACATATTTTTTGAACGGTTCCTTATTATTTTGCAATCAATTTCATCAATTCATAATTATTCTCAAACTTCATTTCTCAATTACATTCCTAATATAATTACAATAATTTTTTTCAACTTTCATTTTTTTTTATCTTTTTAAATTATTTTCTACACCTTTTAATTAGATATATTATTTATTTTTGAAATAATTTTCTAAATTTTTATTTATTATCTCAAATCTAAGCTACTGTATCCAATTTTCAATCTTTTAATGATTCTTTAATTATTATTAGTTTGGAATTTCAATTACTTCGTCAATTTTTAATTATTTTTTTTTTAATTTGCAATGATTTTCACAAATTTTATATTATTTTGAGTATTTACTGATTAATTCCGAAAATTTCAATTAATTATCTCAAATTTCCATTACTTTCTTCAATTTTCAATTATTTATATCATTTTTCAATTACTTTTTGTCATTTTCAATTATTTTTTAATTCATTTTCAATTTTTTTTAATCATTTACTTCAAATTCCAGTTATTTTTTCAATTAAAAATTATTTTTTTCATTTTGCAATAATTTACTCTTATTACAAATTTATGGTGTAAGTTTCTCAATAATTATTCACAAATTAAAATTATTTGCTTCAATAAAGAATTATTTCTTTCAATTATTCTTTTATTAAACTTATGTTTCAATTAAGTTTCAATTAATTTTTGTCATTTTAAATTATTATTAGATTTATTTTTTTATTATTTATCTCAAATTCAAGTTATTTTTTCAATTTACAATGTTTTCATCATTCTGAAATTATTTTCTTTTATGTTACAAATATCCTATGTTGTAATTTTTTCAATTATTTTTATCAAACTAAAATTACTTTCTTCAATTCTTAATTTTTTCCATTTCTTTGCAAATATTTTTCTCAAATTTTAATAATTTTCTTCAAGTTTCAATTCTTATTGTTATTATTTTGCAGTAAATTTCTTCAATTCTTAATTATTCTCAAACTTCATTTCCCAATTACATTCCTATATTTTAAATTATTTTTTTCAACTTTCATTTTCTTTTATCTTTTTGACATTATTTTCACCACCTTTTAATTAGATATAGGTATTAGTTATTTTTGAATCAATTTCCTAAATTTTTATTTATTATCTGAAAATCTAAGTTACTGTATCTCTTTTTTAATGATTTAATAATAATTCTTCAATTATTAGTCTCAAACTTCAATTACTTCGTCAATTTTTAATCATTTTATTTTAATTTGCAATGATTTTCACAAATTTTATATTATTTTGAATATTTGTTGATTAATTCCAAAAAGTTTAGTTATTTATCTCAAATTTCCATTACTTTCTTCAATTTTCAATTATCTCTATCATTTTTCAATTACTATTTCTCATTTTCAATTATTTTTTGATTTTTTAATCATTTATTTCTAATTCCAGTAATTTTTTCAATTAAAAATTATTTTTTTCATTCTGCAATAATTTTCTTTAATTACAAATTTATAATGTATTTTTCTTAAATTATTTTTCACAATGTACAATTATTTTCTTCAATTTTTAATTGTTTCAATACTTTGCAAATATTTTCACGAATTTTTTTATTATCTTCAATAATCTTCAATTAATTTCCTAGATTTTAAAATATTTTTCTCAAATGTTAATAATTTTCTCCAATTTTCAATTATTATTATCATCATTTGCAATCAATTTTTTCAATTATTTTAATTATTTTTACTATTCCTCGATTAAATCTCTAAATTTTCAATAATTTATCTTATATAACAATAACTTTTTTCAATTTTCATTTTCTTAAAACTTTTGCAATTCTTTTCTTCACCTTTAAACCGATATATTAATTATTTTTCAATTAATTTCCTGAATTTTTATTTATTATCTGAAATCTAAGTGATTGCATCCACTTTTTAATGTTTTTATCATCCTTCAGTTATTTGTATCAAATTTCTATTACTTCGTCAATTTTTAATAATTTTTTTTATTTGCAATTATTTTTACAATTTTTATATTATTTTGAATATTTTTGATTAATTCGGAAAATTTCATTTTTTTTCTCAAATTTCCATTACTTTCTGCAATAAATTTTCGATTATTTCTATAATGTTGTAATTATTTTCTTGAATTTAAAATTCTTGAAATCATTCTGTAATAAGGTACTTTCTTTTACTTTACAAATATTCTGTATTTTTTATTTTTTTTTTTAAATCGCAATTAAAATCTACAAATTTGAACTATTTTTATTATTTTTCTTAATTTTTCTACAATGATATATGATATTAATTATTTTTCCATTTTTTCCCTAAATTTTCAATTCAAATTTCCGCAAGTTTAAATTATTTTCTTAATTTTTTCAAATAAAAATTTTTCAGTTTATTTATTTACTTCAATATGAAATTAGTTTCATTATTTATTAATTAACTTTCAATTTCTTTCGTCATTTCGCTTCCTCATAGAGGATTTTTTCGATTTTCCAAAAATAGTCTAAATCGACTCATTTTCATCTAAAAAGCGAAAATTTTCATTTCTAAGCAAATGTCCAGATGTATGTGTGAGTGTGTGTGTGTGTATAGCGTTTTTTTTTACAAGATATCTTGAGAACGCTTTAACTGATTCCAATAAAATTTGGATGACTTATTAAGCTCATGAATATCTGAATTTGGACACAAGGATTTTTGAAAATACCCAACCAAATTTTTTTGAGCCCCTTTTTTCATCGAAAAAAATCGTTTTTTGACAAAAATTTTTTTTATGCTAAAAATACAACTTAATGAATACAAAAATCATATTCCTTATCTCAAAACGAATCGATTGACCTATATATCTTTTATAATTGATCAAGAATTCGTAAAATAATTCATATTTTTACATTTTTTTTGCATTAAAATTTTTTTTTAACAACTTCTTTAATTAACTTATGTATTATTAATTTCTTGCTTCCTCTATGAGGAAGCAAATTATTTTGCTTACTTGGAAGCGAAATGTCCATGAAATGGACATAATTCTCACCTAGTTTTAATTATTTTTGCAAAATATGATTTTTTTTAAATTATAATTTTTTTCTTCAAATAACAATTAATTTCTTTAATATTGAATTATTAATGTCAATTTTTAATGTCAAATAATGGAATGTCATAACTCATCAAATTTATTAATCGTTTTCCATAACTTTTTTCCAAATAATTCTCAATATTACAAAACTTGTTTCATGCTCCATCAATTTTTATTAAATTTTTATTTATTGTTTTTATATTTTAATTGTATTTTTCAAGTATTTTAAATAATGTTCTGCGATTTTCAAACTCTTTCGTTTATATCAAACAAACTCTGTAGTTTTCTCAATTTTGTTCTTAAGTTTTAATAATTAACTTTAATCTCCAATTATTTTTATCCTTTTTCAAGTAGTCTTGTTTATCTAAAATAATTTCTCGAATTTTTAACTATTTTCAATATTCTTCAATTAATTTCCTAGATTTTAAAATACAATTCTGAAATTTTAGTAATTTTCTTCAATTTTCCATTATTATTGTTATCATTTGCAATTAATTTCTTTAATTTTTGCGTTACAATAATTACGCTTATTAAGAAACAATTTTTTTCTTTTCTTCCCCCCCCCCCCCTTTTCCGTTCAATATTAAGTGTGCAGATGGCAAAAATTTACAAGTCACCGTCCCTGTTGACAACACTAAAATTAGAAAATGTATTTCTAAATTCCTTGTTTGTAAACTAACAATGCACTGTTAAAAAGTCTTAAAATTGTATTACATCATTAAATATAAAAGACTAATTACTCTAGTCAAGAACAATTAATGTAGGTAATAAAAGAACGACGGTTGTCCATTCTAAACAATTAGTTGGAGGTAAATGAATAATGTAATAAAAGATATAGCGCATTTAGTTCACAGATCGTTTACCGGTCAAGAACTATTTATATAAGAATATTTCACAACCATTCAGCCGCAAGTGGTTTTGTCGAGAACCGTACTCCGAGTAGGGCTTGCAATTTAGCTACATCATTTTGTACGGATTGTTTATTCGACTAGTCAACCGAGTCGGCCAACCATTCAACTTGGTCATTGTTTTAAATGCATGCTTGTTGTACGAAACAAATTAGCCTGCTTTCCCCTCCAATTTGTCACTGTATTGTTGCTCATAAAATAAAAAGATATAAAATTACTTTTCCTCTGTATAATACATGTACATAATTCATAACGGAAAACGTTTTTTCTGTACAGTATTACTACCGGAACATGTACTTTTTCAAAGCTGTCATTTTAAAAAATTTGTTTCCACTTCTAATTAAGTACACAGTTTTTACATATAGGTATATAAGTTTTTTTTTATAAATGTTTGATTGTTTAACGTTAGAACTATATTCTATACCGATGGACCAATTAAAAACGCGATTTAAATTCGGCCAACGACTTTCTAGGAGATTCAAAGTTATCTCTAACTCGGCTTCAGGGTACCGGAAGTCAATTGGCCAATTTGCAGGCGAATTGCCGATTACAAAAGCTGAAAATGTTACTTCAAGGAAACGGTAACGAACAGGTGAATATACGCGCACGCAGATAAAATAAAATCTCATAATCTCGTTCCGGGAACTGACTCAGAACAAATGGCCCTTAGCCTCTGGCGATCTTTTTCCTGAAACATTGGCGTGGGCAAAATCCATACTCATAATTAACATAACCTATTTAATTTTCATAAAGTAGGTTTTTTAATAGTTATGTTTGTATTGTTAATAAAATCATTTGTCATGCTTATAGTACTGTGAAGGTGTTTGAGATTAGCAATGAGAGACTGACGATTTTAATCTTTGTAAAAAATGTTTTTTACTTTAATGTTTTGTTACAGGTTAGGGAAAAATGTACTTTTTCCGAATATTTCGTATGTTTCATAAAAGTTTATAAGGAATATACCAAATTTTCTAAAGATTATATTGATGTGCAGAACATTCATGAACTTTACTAAGGAACATATCAAAAATCGTAAAGAACATTTCAGTCATTTTTATAATCCTTAGAGTCTTTAGTACCTATATTAGCAATTTATTCGCATTAAGCATAAAAAATATTCGTAAAAAGTACAGTTTTCTTAACCTATGTAATATATTAATCCGCAAAGATCATGTTGGGTCAAAATGACCCCAAAGAAAGTTTGCAGCTGAAAGTCCGAAATTTTCTAAGTATCTTCTTCAATTATTGTAGGTGACTTTCATAATCCACTTTTTTAAACATCTATGTATTTTGACACTTTTTCAAAGTCGTTTTGTATTTGAACCGGAAACAAAATTTTTTCTAATACATATTGTATGTCATTTTACTTTTCCTATATAAAACTGTATAGTGTATTTGTATAGTTTTGTTACTGTATATAATGTATATTTCACCTATAAATGAATGGTAGTTAATCATGTATATCATTTGAATCATTTAAAAAGAATGTTTACTTTTATGCCAATTGTCAATATCAATTAACAATTTATTACTTAATTTTGTTCTAAATAGGAAGTGGTTCTAGTAAATAGAATTGGATAATTCTCAATTGTGGACGGGATTCCGAAAGCATTTTTCCTTATTACTTCAGTCATTATTTTACCGGTCGTTGAGCTCGTGGCATCGTCAGAGATCGTTCTAAGAATCGTTCAAGCACGTGAATTATGCCAGTTGTTCCTTCTAATCGATAAAACGGTTTCAGAAGCACCACATCTCAATAATCATTTTAATTGGCACATTTTCAGGCAATTCCATTTAGATGCTTGTATAGTATTTTTTTTTTCAAGTTTAAAGCGTATTTTGTAGCCTATATAAGTTTCTAAATGTTCTATGAAAGCCTTCATTGATACCAATAAACAGTTACTTCCGGTGCATTTTAACGTCAAAATAAAGCAGTGATTATTAAGGGTCGAATAGCAAATTTGCAACATAAATTTTCTTTCGGGTAAATAACCAGTTGTCAGAATAAAGTGAAAGTTATTACTTTATCTATAGAAGCAATATTGTATATAAATCATCTCAATTCAAACACTTTACACAAACTTGTTTTCGTTAAATAATACATCTATTTTACTTTCTCGTGCCGTTGTTCATTTTATATACTTGTTTCATAATTTTAATAATTTTCATCTCTTTTTTTCTTTTACTTAAATTTTATTTATAATTTTTTAATCCTACTGAAAATTGTCATTTTTTGTTTAACGCTTGTCTATAGTAGATGTTAAAATGTTCATGTGTAAAATATCTATATGTATGTGAGATACTTGGAGTAAATTTCTCGTTATTAATATAAAACTAATAAAAGTCGGATGAATTGGAGAAAAAGTCACAAGCTCAATTATAAATTTATTGCAGCGCGGATTTATCGAAAGACGTTGAGTTTTCATCGGTTTTCGTTGAGGGTTAATTAAATTTTCTCTACCCTAATTGGATGGACGATAGATAGATCGTGGTAGCCGTTAGGTGCAAGACGCGGAGGGGATTTTATCTGTCAACGAAAGATGGAGTGAAGCCCTGGTGAATAGAGACATCCGTTGAGATCTGGGATTACCCTTGCCTCGGAACGACTTATCTCGTATCGGCGATTGAGGGTAACAACCAGAAATCAATTGCAATAACATCTATATGTCTCAAATCATTTGATCTCAATAATAATTGAATCTCAATAAATTTACTAACGGAGGTCCAATAATATGCATACATTCATAAACAATATAGGGGAGAGCCGGGTAAAATGCCTAATTGTGTAAATTGGTAATCGTTAATAACTTGGCCAAAAATAAATATTAATTATAATTGTTTTTATTAATGAAGTATATAAGGGTAAAGATGATTTCTATAAAGTTTCATGTTTATCAGTTTCTTATTAAAGAATTGTAAAAATGATGCTTTCCAAAGATAATTTTTTCATTTTTAAATTTTAGAAAATATGCACTTCTATCTCACAGACGTACATAATTTTTTTTAAAATTAATCCTTAAACATTTAGCTATCTAAACACTTTGATTTAATTTATAAAAATGAGTTCTAAAATTAAAATAATTAGTTTAATTACATAGTGTATTTTTGGGTAAATTGACTTGGTTAAATTGCCTACATGCTGTAAAACTTTTAAGCAAGATACGTACGATACGGAAAATCTCTCGGCTTACGTATATTTTGATGTAGAAACTAAATATCAAGTTGTTACTGCTTCTGTATAAAAAAGGGGTTTAAACAAATTAATTATATTAATTATTGCATTTATATTAATAATAATTATAATAATTATGCATTGAAGAATCATTTTTAATATATTTTTAAAACATGATTTTGAATAAGCGCGGGATGGATAAAAAAAGTGCGCATGCGCAGAAAAAATATGGAGAGTTATGTGAGTCACGTGATTATAAATAATCATGGCGTATTAACCTGTCACATTTGGCATTGAATATCAAAATTTTCGTTTTCTTTCTAAAACTCACGCTATTTTGAAGCAAGCAGGTATTTTTGTAATTTATTACAGTGTTTAATTTACGTTTGTAAGTTATTTTATAATTGTAGAAGCTTTATTTATTTGTTATAGACTTTATTTCCATTTTTTGTCGGTTTCATTATTGGATTGAAACTTTAGTTTTATGATTAAAAGATTACATTTTTTTATTCAAAGCTAGTTCTTTTTTTAATATTACCAAGATAATTGGTTATAGAAAACATATACAAATTTTTTTTTTACTTTTATTTATATTTTTCCATATTTTTGTTCACAGATGATTTACCCAGTCGTGAGTCAAAATGGCGAATTTTGACATCAATATTTAAATAATTATTTTTTTTATTTTGTCTGAAATAAGTACTTCAAATGACTACCTTAATATATTCTTAAAGGTTGTTTCCTAAATATTTGATGGTTTATATTTTTCAAAACATTAATTAAATACTTTTTTTTGCTCTAAACTTTACTATATGCATTTTGCCGACTCTCCCCTATGTTACGGTAAAACTACAAAATTTGGTAAATGTAAAAAAAATTTAAATTAATAAAAACATTAACTACATTTACAATGTAAAATTGGTAAATGTTTAAATTTCAACGAAACAAACAATTTTTTTGATAAATGAATAGTATTCAGGGACTTAATATTGATATTAAGGGGGGGGGGGGGAATATAACAATATTAAAATATAAAGTTTCTTAATTAGCGTAATTATTGTAACGCAAAAGTTAAAAATTGAAGAACTTTATTGCAAATCATAACAATAATAGTTGAAAATTGAAGAAAATTACTAAAATTTGAAAAAAATATTTTAAAATTTAGGAGATTAATTGAAGAATATAGAAAATAATTAAAAATTCGAGAAATTATATTTGGGATAAAAAAGACTTCTTGAAAAAGGATAAAAATAATTCTAAATTAAAGTTGATTGTGGAAATTTAAGAACAAAGTTGAGAAAATTATAGAATTTATTTAATATATAAAAGAAAGAGATTGAAAATCGAAGAACATTATTTAAATTCTTGAAAAATACAACTAAAATATAAAAACAACAAATAAAAATTAATGGAGCATAAAGCAAGTTTTGTAATATTGATAATTATTTGAAAGAAAATTATGGAAAACGATGAGAATAGTAAAACTGATAATTAAATTAATAAACTAGATGATTTATGTCCTTCCATTAATTAACATTACATATTGACATTAATAAGCCGATATAGTAGAAATTAATTGTAATTTTAAAAAAAGTACAATTTAAAAAACAAAAATGATATTTTGAAAAAATAATAGAAAAATGACGAAAGAAATTAAAAAATAATTAATAAATAATGAAACTAATTTGATATTGAAGGAAATAATGAAAACTGGAAAAGTTTAATTTTGGAAAAATTAAAGAAAATAATTAAAACTTGCGGAAATTTGAATTTATAATTTCCGGTAAACATTGAAAAAAGATAAAAAATAGAGTTGAAATTTGTAGATATTGAACTCAATTTTAAAAACAAAATTTTAAAAAGTACAGAATATTTGTAAAGTAAAAGAAAGTAGGTACCTTATTACAGAAATATTTCAAGAATTTTAAATTCAGGAAAATAATTACAACATTATAGAAATAATCGAAAATTTACTGCAGAAAATAATGGAAATTTGAGATAAATAATTGAAATTTTCGGAATTAACCAATAAATATTCAAAATAATATAAAAATTGTGACAATAATTGCAAATACACTGACAAAAATTCTAGTTAGGTTATATTTAACAATTCATAGTGGTTAAGTTAACCAGAAACACAATGTTAAATATATCCTTACCAGACTGTTTTTTGAGTGTAAAAAAAATTTTAAAAACTGACGAAGTAATTGAAATTCAAAACAAATAATTGAAGAATGATTAAAACCTTAAAAAGTGAATGCAATAACTTAGAATTGAGATAAATAATAAAAATTTAGGAAATTAATTGAAAAATAATTAATAAATATTTAATTAAAGGGTGTAGAAAAGAATTGCAAAAATTTTAGGAAAATAAAAATAGAAAAAAGGTAATTGTAATTTAAGATGAACAATTGAAAATTTAGGGATTTAATTGAGGAATAGTAAAAATAATTAAAAATTGAAAAAATTGATTCCAAATGATAACAATAATAATTTAAAATTGCAGAAGATTATTAAATTTTGAAAAATATATTTTAAAATCTTGGAAAGTAATTGAAGAATAATGAAAAGAATAAGACATTCGAGAAAATATTTGCAAAGTAATAAAATAATGAAAAATTAAAGAAAACATATTTAGTTTGTGAAAAATAATTGAAAAAATTACAACATAAATTTGTAATAAAAGAAAATTATTGCAGAATGAAAAAATAATATTGAATTAAAAAAATACCTAAGTGGAATTAGCAATAAATAATAAAGAAAAATAAGAAAATGAATTAAAAAATAATTTAAAATGACAAAAAGTAATTGAAAAATTACAGAAATAATTGAAAATTGAAGAGAGTAATGGAATTTTGAGATAAATAATTAAAATTTTCGGAATTAATCAATAAATACTCAAAATAATATTTAAAACTTGTGAAAATCATTGCAAATTAAAAAAAAAACTTAAAATTGACGAAATAATTGAAATTTGTGACTAAAAATTGAAGAACGATTAAAACTTTGAAAAGTGGATACAATAACTTAGATTTGATATAATAAATAAAAATTTAGGAAATTTAATTAATAATAGTTAATATATCTAATTAAAAGTCGGAGAAAATAATATAAAAAAGATAAAAGTAAATAAAAGTTGAAAAAAAATTGAAAATATAGGAATGTAATTGAGGAATGAAGTTTGAGAATAATTAATAATTGAAGCAATTGATTGCAAATGTTGACAATAATAATTGAAAATTAAAGAAAATTATTAAAAATTCAGAAAAATATTTTAAAGTTTAGGAAATTAATTGAAGAATAATAAAAGTAATAAAAAATCGAGAAAATATTTGCAAAGTAATGAAGATAATTAAAATTTGAAGAAAATAATTTTAGATTGTTAAAAATAATTGAAAAAATAACTAAAATTTGAGATAAATAATAAAAAAATTAGAAAATTAATCTAAAAATAATTGAAAATGACAAAAATTAAATGCAAAGTAATTAAAATATAAATTTAATAAAAAGTAATTGATTGAAATAATTGTAAATTGAAGAAAATAATAAACATTTGTAAAAAGTAATTGAAGAATTTTCAGAATATATTTGAGATAAACATGACAATTATATATTATAATTCTTCTCACTTCAGTTTATTTAAAATTTCGTTGATTAAAAATTTTATTAATCCATGCTTTGAGAATAATAAATTATAAATATTTAAAAATATTTCTTCAGGTTTTAAGAATTCTTTTCCATTGACATTTCAATTATTTGCTACAATTTTCATCTATTTTTATCATTTTTCTAAAATTTCCATCAATTTCCAATGAATTTTCATTATTTTTCAATTTTCCCCTAAACTTTAAATTCCAAATTTCCGCAAGTTTCAATAATTTTCTTTAATTTTTCGAAATAAAACTTTTTCGTAATTAATTTCTTCAATATCAAATTAGTTTCATTATTTGAGGAGCACTTTTTCAAAAGTTGACAAATCCACATTTTGTTATTTCGAGAAAATTAAACAAATGCTGTTTTGCACTTAACCCCTAAAGTTAATTATAAAGTACAAAAATTACACTAAATTATTGATATAAAAATATTTTTTTAGATTTAAGGCGTTTTGTTTTTAATTAAAGATTATCATAATTAGGGAATTTAAGGGGTTTTTATATTTTTAACTAGGAAAAAAAAATTGAATTTTTAATCATCTTGGTTAAGTACAGAATTTTTTAAATTGAAAATTCTTTGTTCATAAATTTTTTGTCCTAAATTTAACAGCGACAGATCGAATTGCAAGGTTTTTAATATGTTAAAATTGTGTTTATCTATTCTTTTTTGAAAAATGGATTTATCAACTTTTGAAAAAGTGTTCTTCATTTATTAATTAATTTTTAATTCTTTTCGTCATTATTCAATTATTTTTGCAAAATATGATTTTTGTTTTTTAAAATTTAATCTTTTTCTTCGAATTGTAAATTCATATATTTTAAGGTTATGTTGATTTGACATTTTTTAAAAACATTAATAATCGTTTACTGTAAACTTTTGTATTATTTTGAAGATTATGTGATTCAAATTAACTCATTTGCACTGGAAAATTGTAAACAAATAAGTTTGATATATTAAAACTAACTTCGCTTCAGTTGCAAGCTTAACTTGGAATCTTTGTTATTTTCACTAAAACAGCTTCAACTATAGACAAATAGTTGATTTTGAAAAAAAAATTTTTTTTAGTGTGTGAAAAATCCAATTACTTTCCCTTAGTAGAATGAAAACCAATTAATTGAACTACTTTTGTAGTAAAGTTATAGACATTTTAACTTACTAAAATGAACTACTTGTTCTTAGTTGTGAAAATATCATTAAAACAATTGTAAAAAGTAGTAGAATTAACTATACAAAACAACAGTTAATTGATGAAAGTAGTAAAATCAATGACAAAGAATAGTTCCGTTAATGGTATTCTTAGTTCACTTAACTAAGATTTCATATTTAATGTAATTACAAAAAAATAATTGGGGACTTATAGAACTAAGAATCTTAGTTGAAAAGTAGTCAAATCAAATCTACACCGAAAAAAATGAATAGGCGATTTGACTATGCTCCTAGTTACGAGAGGAGCCCACTAGGAATTCAGAGTCACATTAACTAGGATCCTGGATATCTTAACCAGGATTCCTAGTTAAAGTAACTCTGAATTCCTAGTGGGCTCCTCTCGTAACTAGGAGCATAGTCAAATCGCCTATTCATTTTTTTCGGTGTACCAATTTTTTTTTTTCAGTGAGGGCGAATTTTTTGTATATGGAATTTGCAGAAGTACACTGCAAAAAGTAGGTATCTTAATTTAAGATACATTTGTAGTCACTTTTAAGATGTTTCCGAAAAGTTAGTAAAAGTATCTTAAAATGCATTAGTTTTCTAAGATGGAAGCTGAAATAAAAGATACTTTAAACGTCTTAAAAGTGACTACAATGCATTTTAAGATGTTTCTTTTTACAGTGATACCATATATACAAATCGCCGCCCCTGTTATTAATAACAAAAATGTGACATCTATTGTTTTGAACAACTGAAAGTTATCCAACATAAATCAACCCAGGATCCAAAAATGCAAATTTTCTTCTTTGTCATAATATTCTAAATGTCTATGGATCATCACTTAATATTCTAAATTGAAGACTTTGTCAATTCATTTTTCAAGCTTTAATATTTAAGTTAATAAACTTTTATGGACTGTAGCGAAAAGATTGTTTGATTGATTGGAATATATAATGATTTAATATAATTTAATGTATGATATGTGAGTTACATGAATGTTATAGAGAAACAACACACGTTCAATATAATACACTTAAAACTTAGCGCTAATCAGAAACCAATTACGGGAGGCGGGTCAGAATGAGTTTAATCACATTAAATATTAAAATGTCGTCACTGCGTCCCTATGGACCATAACACAATATATTTGACTCTCGTGTGTATCCGTGCGATTCACTCGTTGTTCTAAGGCAGATGTGTGCCTCTATTTCAAACACATAACCACATGAAACACTTTCGTATGAGCCATGTTAGACCCATGGGAGTATTCGCTTTGATGTGCATTCTACTTCATAAGTCAATCACCATATAAATACATTCGTAGTGCGCACTTCCCTGATGCCAAACACAAAATTGTATATTCTATTTCATTTTTAATCCAAAACTATGTCATCAATTTTTGTATATTGTACTCGCTACGTTTTGTTTTTAATTTAGATTTTTAGATTATAATTTTAGGATTTTAAACGTTATTTTGTACAGTTAATAACAGAGGTTTGATTAAATCATTAAATAGTAAAATCTTGCATTTTATGTAAAAAAATCGCCTGTTGTTGCAAAGTGCCTGTAACTACTATACACACTTGTAGTTCGAATATAATAAAAGCTTTCCTTGTAATTAATCCTCCAGTATATAAAGCATGTACATGTGCTGCAGAAAAAGGTGGGATTTTTCCCTTGGGGTTTCTGCAGAACCTCGACTACTTACTTGTAAGTGATTAAGGCATTGGTAAATAAGACCAATTGAAGCAATTCTACATAAACACGTGCTCATGTAATTGTTGATTCCCGCGTGCTAGCTTACATTGTAATAACTCAGGATAATTGTTTTGTAGATTTATAATATAGATTTCAACCTCATCTTTAGTATTTTTCTGTGATTAGTGTTTTTTTTTTTCAAAAAAGAATTGGGATAATTGTACGATGAAACAACAAAGGTGATTATTATTTACATTTTCGTTACATTAGCTAACAAAAATGGTTGATGGAGGAATGTGCCAAAATATAACCTTGAAAAATGATTTTAAAATATATGCATACCTGATTAAAATTTAAAAACATTATATTAATTGTTAGGGAACATTTCCAGCAGTTCAGGTTGAGACTATTTTTTCTTTAATTCAGATTTCGAGAGTATTTTGTTCTTCATATGTATGGAGACCTGAGACTTTAATCCTTGTATTATCGCTTTGTTTAAAGGGAAAACCAACGACAAAAAAAGATAGAGAAAGAAAGAGCGGTAAATGTTGACTTTTGGGTCGCAGGATCACTCTGTATAAATTCATAAATCAGGCAATCATCCTAAATGGTGCCTGTACACCGAAGGATCAAGAGAAAGGCTGTCGCTTTTTTGAACAGTCGAGTCGGGTTTGCTTCTGTCATCTATCATTTGCGTCGCGAGAGAATGAGAATGCATGAGTTATGTATTGTGTCACTTTTATATTACACAATTCATACTACTTTTGACAATTAAATTATTTTCTATCATTCTTACAATAAAATTTTATTCCAAAAATATTTCTTCCTCGTTTTCAATTCTCAGTAGGAAGTTCATAATAGTATATAAATATAATAGAAATAGATTATTATTCATATGAGTATTATAAATAATAATCTATTTCTATTAACCGGGAACTTTACGTCAAACCGGGAATTTTCTTTCTGGGCTAATAAATTTAACTAATATATCAATTTGTTTTATAAATAAAGATAATAACTTTATGTATTTTGAATCAATCTGATTATGCGTTTAAATTTTGTGTAATTATGCGACAATTATGCAATTGAAAAATAAAAAATATACATTAAAAATTAAAATATAATATAATATATTTTCATGAAATATATAGATGTTTGTCTACTATCTTTTTTTCTGAACGCTAACAATACCGCAGAAACAATGAAAGACATTAAACATGAAAAAGTCAAATTAGGTATTATGAAAAAATGTAGATAGAACTTCAGTTTTTTTATTAGACCGTACATTGCATAATAGTTTATATAGTTATGGGCAATTCTATTAAATGCTTTCAATTATCAATTATTTTCATCATATTTCAATTATTTTCTTCGATATTCAATAATTCTCGGCTTTTTTCAATATTTTTTTTTTCAATTATCGATTACGTTCTTGAAGCTTTAATTCAATTCTTCAATTATTCAACTATTTTCAGAAATTCACAATTATTTTCTTTAACTGCCAATTATTCCTTTCAATTTTCAATTATTTTTTTCAATTTTCAATTATTTTCTATAATTCTCAATTATTTTCAAATTATTTCTTCATTTCTCAATTTTTTTCTTCGATTTTCTACTATTTTCTTTAATTCAGGGTTGCCACAGGTCAGGGAATTCAGGAAAATCAGGGAAGTCAGGGAAAAGTCAGGGATTTTCATAAAAAATACTGGAAAAATGCAAAGAATCTCTAAAAAAGATGAAAAATTATATTTTTCTGAAATTTACTAAGTAGAGAAATTTACTAAACAAATTTTTAGAAGTCATATTTTAAACATACTAAAAATAAATAATGTGTGCAGTCTGAAAAATAATTATATTTCACAATTTATCAATTTCTTCAATTTTTAACAATTCTTTTCTATTATGATTCCAACTAAAATTTTCAACATTTTCATTACTTTTCAATTATTAACTTCAATTTTCAATTATTTTCATTATTTTTCAATTTCTTCATTAAGTCTTAAATTTACTTTACGAAAATTTCAATTATCTTTTTTTCAATTTACCATTATTTTCATCATAATGCAATTATTTTCTTCCACTGCACTTCAAATATATTTTGTATTTTTTCCAATTATTTTTTTTAATTTTTAATTATTTCATTATACTTCAATTAATTTTCTCAAATTTGAATTTTTAATTAATTATCTCAACTTTGAATTGTTTTCTTCAATTTTTAATAGTTATTAAAGGATTTCATTTTGCAAGTATTTATTCCAATTTTTCAACATTTTTATTATTTTTCGATTAATTTTCTAAAATTTCAGTTGCCTATTGATTCTAATTTTAAGATCATTTTTCAATTATTTTTTGTTTTTTAAATAATTTTTGTAATTTTTTCAATTATTTCTCTCAAACTTTAATTACTTTTAAATGATTTTTCATTAATTTTCTTCTAATGCAGTATTATTTTTTTCAACTTTTAATTAATTTTATTCAGTTCCAATTATTTTCCCATTTTATTGGTAATAAAAAAATTTTCTCCAAATTTTCGAATTTTTATTTTTTTTTATTATTTATCATAATTTCTAAAATTGTGGTCCAAAATTTCAATTTTTTTCTATTATTCAATATATATTCTGGAATTATTTTAAATTAATTTCTGAGATTTTCAATAATTTTATTGAAAGCTCAATTATTTTCTTCTATTTCATAGATATTTTGTAATTTTTTCAATTATTTTTGTCAAATTTACATTATGATATTTAATTTTCTATTATTATAATATTTGTCAATTATTTTTCCAAACTTTTAATTATTTTTATTTTTTGCAATTAATCTCTAACATTTCCAATTATTTTCCCCAATGTTTAATTATTCTCATTTCTTCAAATAATTTATAATATTATCAAGTATTTTTCTCAACTTTCAATTAGTTTCTTCAATTTGAGAATATTTCTGTGATTTTTAAATCATTTTCCCCAATTTTTAATTGTTTTCATTATTTTTCAATGAATTTGCAAAATTTGTAATTATTTTAATTTTTCCCAGTATTTGAAGTCCAACTACACATTTTCAAATATACAATTTTTTAAATTTCAATTATATTATCTTCAATTTCTTTTTCCAATTTTAAAATGTTATTCATAAATAAAACTTGTTTTACTCATATTTAAATATTATATTAAAAATATTTATAATTGACGCTAACACAAGCCTCAGAAACAAATCGCGCGCTGACGCGCGTTGTATAATCTAGTTTTTATAGTAAATATACGAAAAATTGGTTTTAAAAACTCAATAAAGGTCAGGGAAAAAGAAAAAAATTGGTCTGGAAATCAGGGAAAAGTCAGCGAAAATTATAATAAAATATTTGTGGCAACCCTTCAATTGCCAATTATTTTCTTCAATTTTCAATTTTTTTTATCAATTTCTAATTAATTTCTTTAATTCTGAAATATTTTCTACGATTTTCAATTATTTTATTCAATTTTTAATTATTTTCTTCAACTCTAAATTATTTTTTTAAATTGCCAATTATTTGATTCAATTTTCAATTATTTTTTTCAGTTTTCAATTATTTTCATCAATTTTCAATAATTTTCTTCAGATTTCAATTATTTTCTTCAATTTTTAATTATTTAATTTAATATTAAATTATTCTTGACTTTCTTCAACTATTTTTTTCAATTATCATTTATTTATTTCACACTTCAATAACTCCTCCAATTTTCAATTATTTTCTTCTATAATTAATAATTCTCGGCCTTTTTCAATTATCAGTTACGTTTTTGAAACTTCAATTCAATTCATCAATTATTATTCAACAATTATCATAAAATCACATTTTCTTCAATTTCAAATTATTTTCTACAATTTTTAATTAATTTCTTCAAATTACAATTACATTCTTCATTTTTTATTGTTTTATTAAAATTCTATAATTCCTGGGTTGTTCAATTTTTTTTATATTCAATTATCACTTATTTTCTTTACTTTCAATCCCATTGCTCAATTCTTAAATGTTTCTTCTTTAATTCTGAGTTATAATATTCGACAATCAATTCCATTCTTTAATTTTAAATTGTTTTTTTTTTCAATATTCAATAACTCTGGGCTTTTTACAATGATTTTTTTAAAATTCTTAATTATTTTCTTCAATTTCCAATTATTTATTCATATTTCTTTCAGTTTCTCAATTTCTTTCAATTTTCAATTTATTCTCAATTTTCTTCAATTTTTAACAATTCTCAGCCTTTTTAAATTATGTTTTTCTTTTAATTTTTATTTAAATTGATAATTTTTAAATTATTTTCATCAATTCGCAATTATTCCGTCGATTTCTAAATTTTTCTGCTGTTTTCAAATATTGTCTTTAATTTTGAAGTACTTTCTTCAATTTTCCATTATTTTCTTCAATTTTCAATTATTTTCTTTAATTTTTAATTATTTTGTTCAATTTTCAATTATTTTGTTCAATTTTTAATTTTTTGTTTCAATATTCAGTAAACTCGACTTTTTTCAATATTATTTTTTTTCAATTATCAGTTATTTATTTCAGGTTTCAAAACCTCCTTCAATTTTCAATAATTTTCTTTTATTTTCATTTTAATTGTTCAATTGTTCAATTATTTTTTTCAATTCTCAATTAATTTCTTTAAATAACAATTCTATTCTTCAATTTTTAATGTTTTTTTCAATGTTAAATAATTTCTGGCCTTTTTCTTTTTTTTTTTAATTATAAATTATTTTCCTCTTTTTTCAATTTAATTGTTCAGTAATTTTCTTTAATTCTCAATTATTGTATTCGAATTTCAATTTTATTTCTCAATTTTCAATTGTTTTTTTTTTAATATTCAATAATTCTGTGTTTTTCTGATTTCAATTTCGTTATTTAATATTTGTTTATTTAATGCACAATGTACGGGTGTAAGTATTCAATTTATTTCTTCAATTTTGAATTATTAACTTAAATTTTAAATTATTTTTTTGATTTTCTATCTAGTTGACCAATTTTCAATTATATTCTTTGAATTTAATAACCATTGTTCAATTTCTTCAATTATTGTTCAATTGTAGATTAATATTTACTTTTTTTTTTAATTTTGTATCTAATTGTCAAATATCTTTGTCATTGTTCAATTATTTCTTTCCATTATTAATTATTTCTTTTCATTATTAATTGTTTCTTTTAATTCTTAATTATTATTTTTTGTAAAGTTTAATATTTAATTCTTCAATTCTCAATTATTTTCTTTGAATTTCAATTATTTTCCTCAATTAACAACTGTTATCTTCAATTCTTGTAGCCATTTGTAGGTCTATTTATACTTAAAATAAATTTTAATTTAACAAGAGAAAAACCAGGGAAAATAGGAACAAAAACCGGGAAATGACCGGGAATTTTGTGGGACGAAATTAGTAGACACCAATTCATACTACTTTCGACAATTAAATTATTTTCTATCATTCTTACAACACAATTTTATTCCAAAAATATTTTTTCGTTTTCAGTTCTCAGTAGGAAGTTCATAATAGTATATAAATATAATAGAAATAGATTATTATTTGTAATACCCATTGATATAAACTTTTGAAATAATTCATTCTCTGTTATTTTAAATAAATCTTGAAATAACTTATTTGTTTCTTGGGCACAGCTCACTTCATCCTTTTTATGTTTATTCCGATTAAGAAAAGTTAAGTAATTTTTTATTTTTTAATTGAGGTTAACTTAAAACTTTTTCATAGACAATTTAGTTTACTCTTCTCTATTTTTTAAAAATTGAAATAAAGGAAGTGGGTACTTTGATTCTGATCTGGTCAAAATAAGAAATATAAATAAAAGACGAAATTTTCAATTATCTGCTCTAGCTAATTAGATCATCTTCTATCGAAGTTCCCATACATTCGCGTATAGTCTGACCGCAAAGTATCGGAAATAGAAATGTCGGGTTCCCTTGTCTAGAAACAAGTCTTTTTCGCGGACAGGAAGTAAGTGGGTATACCTACTTAACGACCGATGCTTAGAAACGCATTTCAAGAAATAACGTGGCAGAGAACATAATGGAAACGAAAATTGGTCGTTTACCTTCATTCTAGACATAATCGAGACATCTTTCAATAAAAAAAAAATAATAATTTTTTCATTCAATTGTTTTAACACAAAAGTAAAACATTATGTTTTAGAAAACAATTTTACAAGGACTAAAATTTTTTATTTCATTATTTTTATGTGTTTTTTTGTTGTTGTTGTCTCTATTTAGCAGATAGTTTGATTGAGTTTTAATTTTCAATTTCGCAGTCTTATCTTTGGCATTTTAAAATCCAAGAAATGGTAATCTTTTGAACAAGAAACATGAAAATTGCATTGGATTTAATTCCGTTCTGGAGACTTATAAAGACCTATAGATTGAATTATGGGAACTTCATACTTGTATGTATAAAGTGGATGGTGTATTTATTGGACAGGTATAAAGTTATTGCGATTGCTTTTCTCACTTTTCTACCCACGTTTCAAAACGAATTTGATCTACTCAGCTTTTAAGCGTCTTCAAGATAAAAATTGTTTACTAGCAAACAATGTTCTTTATTTTACAACCCAAACAAGAAGCGCTTCTTTCATTTTTGCTATCCGAAAGAGTTACACAGGGACGGCGACTTGTAAATTTTTGATTGATTATAGAGTTTCTTGAAAAGCGTAATTATTGTAACGCAACAGTTAATGATAACAATAATAATTGAAAATTAGAAAAAATTACTAAAATTTGAGGAAAATATTTTAAAATTTAGGAAATTAGTTGATGAATATTGGAAAAAGTTAAAAATTATAGAAATCATTTGAGATAAACAAGACTACTTGAAAAAGGATAAAAATAATATTGTAAATTAAGTTGATTATGGAAATTTAAGAACAAAATGGAGAAAATTATACAATTTATTTAATATATAAAAGAAAGAGATTGAAAATCGAAGAACATTATTTAAATACTTGAAAAATACAACTAAAATATAAAAACAATAAATAAAAATTTAATAAAAATTGATGGAGCATGAAACAAGTTTTGTAATATTGAAAATTATTTGAAAAAAGATTATGGAAAACGATGAGAATAGTGAAACTGATAATTAAATTAATAAATTTCATGAGTTATGTCCTTCCATTATTTGACATTACAAATTGACATTATTAATTCGATATTGAAGAAATTAATTGAAATTTAAAGAAAAAAATTACAATTTAAAAACAAAAATCATATTTTACAAAAATAATTGAAAAATGACGAAAGAAATTGATAGTTAATTAATAAATAATGAAACTAATTTGATATTATAGAAAATAATTAAAACTGAAAAAGTTTTATTTGGAAAAATTAAACAAAAAACTAATTGAAAATTGAGAAAATTTGAATTTAAAATTTAGAGTAAAAGAAAGTACCTTATTACAGAATGATTTCAAAAATTTTAAATTCGGGAAAATAATTACAACATGATAGAAAAAATCGAAAATTTATTGAAGAAAGTAATGGGAATTTAAGATAAATAATTTAAACTTTCGGAATTAATCAAAACATATTGAAAATAGTATAAAATTTTTGAAAATAATTGCAAATAAAAAAAAATTATTAAAAAATGACGAAGTAATTGACATTTGAGACAAATAATTGAAGAATGATAAAAACATTAAAAAGAGGATGCAATAACTTAGATTTGAGATAATAAATGAAAATTTAGGAAATTAATTGAAAAATAATTAATATATCTAATTAGAAAGAGAAGAAAAGAATTGCAAATGTTTTAAGAAAATGAAAATTAAAACAAAGTTTTTGTAATATAAGATGAACATTTGAAAATTTAGGGATTTAATTGAGGAATAGTAAAAATAATTAAAAATTGAAAAAATTGATTCCAAATGATAACAATAATAATTGAAAAATAAAAAAAATTATTAAAATTTGAGAAAAATGTTTTAAAATCTAGGAAAATAATTGAAGAATAATGAAAATAATAAAAAATTCGAGAAAATATTTGTAAAGTAATGAAAATAATAATCAAAATAATTGAAAATGACAAAAAGTAATTGAAAAATGACAGAAATAATTGAAATTTGAAGTAAGTAATGGAATTTTGGGATAAATAATTGAAATTTTCGGAATTAATCAACAAATACTTAAAATAATATAAAATTTGTGAAAATCATTGAAAATTAAGAAAAAAAATAATTAACAATTGACGAAGTAATTGGGATTTGTGACTAATAATTGAAGAATGATTAAAACATTGAAAAGTGGATACAATAACTTAGATTTGAGATAATAATTTAAAATTTAGGAAATTAATTCAAAAATAATTAATATATCTAATTAAAAGGTGGAGAAAATAATTTCAAAAATATAAAAGAAAATGAAAGTTGAAAAAAATCATTGAAAATATATAGGAATGTAATTGAGGAATGAAGCTTGAGAATAATTAATAATTGAAGAAATTGATTGCAAATGTTAACATTAATAATTGGAAATTAAAGAAAATTATTAAAAATTCAGAAAAATATTTTGAAATCTAGGAAATTAATTGAAGAATAACGAAAATAATAAACAAATTAAGAAAATATTTGCAAAGTAATAAAATACCTAATTAAAAATTGAAGAAAATAATTTTAATTTGTGAAAAATAATTGATTAAATTAAAACATATATTTGTAATAAAAGAAAATTATTAAAGAATCAAAAATATAATTTTGAATTAAAAAAAAAACTGGAATTAGAAATACATGATAAATTTATTTATCATTTATGTTTATAATCATTTATTTATTTATTATCATTTATAAAAAAATGGAAATTTCAAGCAAATAATTAAATAAATAAAATAATATAATATAATAATAAACAATAAAAATAAATAATAAAAAAAAAATTTAGATTGACGATGTAATTAAAATTTGAGATTAATAATTGAAGAATGATTAAATTATTGAAAAACATATACAGTAACTTAGATTTGAGATAAGAAATAAAAATTAAGGAAATTAATTCAAAGATAATTAATACCTATATCTAATTAAAATTGGAGAAAATAACTTTAAAAAGATAAAAGAAAATGAAAGTCGAAAAAAATAATTGAAAATATAGAAATGTAATTATTGGGGAGTGAAGTTTGAGAATAATTAGGAATTGAAGAAATTGATTGCAAAATGATAACGATAATAATTGAAAATTGAAGAAAATTATTAAAATTTAAGAAAAATATTTGCAAAGAAATGCGAAAATAATTAAGAATTTAAGAAAATAATTTTAGTTTGTTAAAAATAATTGAAAAAATTACAACATATATTTGTAATAAAAGAAAATAATTGCAGAATGATGAATATATTACTTAGTATTATTTAGTAAACTGAAAAAATAACTAGAATTTGAGATAAATAATAAAAAAAAATTACAAAATATTTCTAATAATAATTGAAAATGACAAAAAGTAATTAAAATTTAATTGAAATATAAATTTAATAAAAGAATAATTGAAAGAAATAATTGGAAATTGAAGAAAATAATAAAAATTTGTAAAAAATAATTAAAAGAATTTCAGAATATATTTTAGATAAACAATACTACAATCACAATTATATATTATAATTCCTCGAACTTCAATTAATTTTAAATTTCATTGATTAACAATTTTATTAATTTAAACTTTAGAATAATAAATTTAAAAATATTTCTTCAATTTTTGATCATTCTTTTCTATTGAGATTTCAATTATTTTCTACAATTTTCATCTATTTTTATCATTTTTCAAAAATTTCCATCAATTTCTAATGAATTTTTATTATTTTTCAATTTTCCCCTAAACTTTAAATTTAAAATTTACGCAAGTTCCAATAAATTTCTTTAATTTTTTCAAATAAAACTTTTTCATTTTGTAAAAAATAAAAATTGTTTTCATTAATTTCTTCAATATTAAATTAGTTTCATTATTTATTAATTAATTTTCAATTTCTTTCGTCATTTTTCAATTATATTTGCAATAGACCGAAATTTATTTATCCAATTATTTAAATTTCCGAAACTTTAGGTATCAGAATATTTAACTTCCCGAAACTTAATTTATCGGAATATTTAACTTCTTGAATAAAAAAGGCATTTTCCAAAAACTGTTTATATCAGACTTACTTGTTGTCCGGATATTTATAAAACCAAAACTTTCTTTGTCAGAATATTCAACTTTCCAAAAATGCAGAAATTGTATTGATCAGATTTACCATTTGTCAACATATTTAATTTCCTGAAATTTCATTTTTTTAGTTTATTTCACTTCCTAAATATGAATTTGTCAGATATTGTATTTATCAGACTTACTTTTGGTTTGAATGTTTAATTTCTCGAAATTCCATTTTTCAGAATACTTAATTTTTCGTTTTTGCATTTTTTAGGAACTATATTTATCAGATTTACCATTTGTCCAAATATTTAACCTCTCAAAAATCATTTTTTCAAAATATTTAACCTCTCGAATTTTCATTTGGCAGAATGATTAAAGTCTCGAATATAGTTCTCAGAAATTGTATTTATCAGATTCATTATTTCTCCGAGCATTTAACTAACCGAAACTTTATTTAAAGTTTTAAATATAAAATAAATAAATTATTAATCCCAAATATAAAAATTCCAGAACGTCCATTTGCCCGGCACACGGAATGTAGAATTCCTAAAGGAACTATCTGATTGGCTGTTAATCTTTCCGGAAATATTACCGTCCAATCAGCGAGCTCTTTTAGAAATTCTCCATCCCGTGTGTCGGGTAATTGCACATTCTGGAATTTTTGTACTCGGAATGTTTGAAACTCTGATAAATGAAGTTTTAGTTAATTAAATGTTCGGACAAATAATGAATCTGATAAATATAATTTCTAAAAAATATACATTCGAGAATTTAAACATTCTGATTAATAAAAATTCGAGAGGTTAACAATTTTGAGAAATGGAGTTTTAAGAGGTTAAATATTTGAATAAATGGTAAAACTGATAAATACAGTTTCTAAAAAATGCAAAAACTAAAAATTATATTATATTCGGATAAATAAATTTCGGTTTATTGCCCATTCTATCAATTGAGTTTTGGTCAAAATGTTGGCTTTCTAAAAATATTTAAAATATTCAAATTAAGATAAATAGTTTTTAATATATTTATCAATTTTATATATTTTATAAATATTTTACTTTTCAACGGTTGCTTTTACTTACAAATCAAAGAAATCTTATTAATAACTCTATTTCAATACTTTTTGAGTTATTTTTCGCAAATTTCATTCATTTAGGTTTAAACTAGAAACAAAAAGTGCAAAGGTTTTCCTTTTTAAATGGGAGAATTCATTTCGAGGGCGGTACACGCTAGTTGATTGCATTTTAAAGAGAACTTACCTTCAAATTCGTGTACGTAATGATAATGGAACTGAAGAGTCTAGTTTTACGACAAAAAGTAGAAAAATAACAAAGGGTCTTTCCGGCAAGATTACAGGGCAGGAAACGCGGCGAGCGTTGGAAGCTAAACTATCGTAAATACCTATGGCAATTTTATTTTAAATCTTGCGTCTCCCAACTTTTGTCATTGGTCACAAATCATTTTCTTCCTTACCTAATTACTTTTTAACAAGATCTTTCAACGAGATTTAATCATTTTTATATAATGATTTCATTAATTATATATTAGTCATTTCTTCAAATTTTAAGCTATGCGAAAAAAATTAATGTAACAAAAAAAGGTTATGAATCGAATATTGAAATAACAAGATTAGATTAATTGTTTCTTAAAGAGATTTATTAAATTCAATGTCTTTTCCTATTCTAAAAAGAACGGACGTTGTGGTTAACTTCAGACGTATAACTCCATTTCCGAGTCTCCCATTGGTCAGTAGATATCAATCCTCACTATCGATAGTTTTCAGTTTCGATTTTTTGTTTTGCAGATGAATTAAAATCTTTTAATTAAATATTGTAACTTCAAGTTTATTTTATAAAATTTCTTATAATGTTAGCAATCTAAAATAACAAAAAATTTTATTAAAATAATTAATACATAGAAATTAGCTTTGACCTTGACTTCCCTATACGAGAACCCTTTCGACCAACTTCAGAGGTGTATAACGCGTTTTATCGGGCTTCTGATTGGCTAGCAGATTCTCCATATTTTTTGTCAACAATAACATCACAGTTTAGACGTTTACTTGTACTATTTTTCAATTTATTTAAAATCTTTGTTTATTGAATAATTGCATTTTATCAAATAATGATAAATTGAAAAAAAAATTAAATTGTAATAATTAAGGAGTGATAGTTTAAGAAATTACAGTGATTTTAGTGAAGTTGTTAAAGTTATAGTGTTTTGAGTGAAATGATGTTTTGTTTACATTGGCATTCGTTTCTGACAGATGAGTAATGATAATAATATTAATAATCTTTTATTTATTTTTATTTTATTTCTAACTTATTTATCTGTTTTTTACTTCTATTATTTAAATGTTATTTTTTTTCTAAAAGTATCATAATTATTTACGTCATTTAAAGTTTTGATATTTCTTTTTATTGGAATGCACGTGGTGATTGTTATCGGATTTCTTTTCGGTCAAGTGAAAATGGTGAAACTGATAAGTAATATTAATTGTTGGTTCTTTATTTTGTTTTATTGTATGTTTATAATTCGCATTTACCTTTTAAGTTTCTGTAAAATAAAAATATTATACTTTCATGTTTAAGGTTATGTTTTTTGTTATTATTCTCCGGTTAGGTAGAACAGTAGGATAAAATGACAAAATTTGGTTCAAATTAACTTTTAGACCACGATTTTAAACCAAACTAAAAAATTCTTCTTTCCTCTAACGCAGAACTAAATTCTAAAGAGATCTATAAGAGTCGATTTTTTAATTATTGTTTTATAAATTTTTAATGTTAATGCAAAAAGGTATAAAAAAAATGATTTTTTACAATTTTTGATTTCTTTTGCACAAAAATTTTTTTGCATACTTTTTAATGTATGCACTTGATGTTTGGGGGTGTGTCAATAGTAAAAAGAAGTTTTTGCGCTTAGAAATTGTTATTAACAATTTATTTAAATAATTACACTTTATGAATTTTCTTAAACAGTTCACATTATAAACATTCATTAAGAAAAAAATAACAAGCGCCCCACTGCGCGCGGGTCGATCTCGTAAAATAAAATATTTAGAATATAGACGTTGTCGCCCTATTCCGATAGCAAAGACATTGTTAAATTACAGAAATTAATTTGCAGTGACAATTGTCGAAGATATTATTACCAGAGTGGTCAATGCGTTTCACCACAATAAGTGCTAGAGATAATTCTGAGGAAAGTATAACTACCGTTTGTCGAAACGAATAAGTTTTGTTGAACAAAGTATTAAGTAAGTAGACAGTAAAGGGAAGTAGACTTTTTTTATAGGTGGTCTAGTGATCTAGAATCGTGGAAGGGGTGTCAGCATCCTGTCGCGCCTTCATCCATCTAAAAGAAAGAAAGATTACTTTCATTCTCTCTTCATTCGGTCGGCATTTGTCCTCAAATAATTGGGCAGGACGGCGCTTGGTATCTTCTCTGCAATTATCGGCAGTAAACGTAGCCACATCCGGTAAGCGAAGACCCCACGACGCTCATCCTAGGAGAAGGACAATTGCCGGAATCGAAAGAAACCGACGATGTCCTTGTCCAAACTTTATTGCCAGAAAAGTCTTTGAACCCGTTACTTTCCCATTTTCGCCTCCATTCATAACTGTTGTTAGCTATTGATTAGATAATTTTACTCCCAAGACACTCATTTTGTAACATTTTTATTTTTATTTTTCTGCTTCCTCTTCGCCAATTAAATCATAAATATAAACAAAAAATTGGAAATATATTTTTGTTGAGAGTACGCACTAAATCTATTCAGATATTCCGGTTAGGATAATGTATTAATTTAGACAAATTGAATTGTTGTAATACCATAAATTATGAACTTTTTTTTTTAATGTATTGCTTTCCGATCTAGAGTAATATTTGTAATTTTTATGATTTTGGATTTTCTAAAAAAAGGTTTAATCGACTCATTTTAAAAAAAATGCAAACAATTTCTTTTTTAAACAAAACATCGAATGCGTGCGCTACTGTGTGTGTAGTACCTTTTTTTTTACCAGAACTTTAAGAAAAAGAATGTATAAAAAAATTTTCATAATTTTAAACACGGACCTCGACACGGACAGACAAGCAGACAGACACTATCCTAAAACACATTTTTTCGGAATCAGAAGGTCTCAAAACTTTAAGAAATACATATGGAAATTAGAAAAAGTTCAGATTTGCACAAATTCAAGATCATCTCATTTTTGATGAGAAGGTAACCCTCCAGTCAAGATTCTAATACAACTGCAAAACTTAAAAAGTCATATCTTTTTAGATTCGCATTGTAACAAAAACTATTGTACACAAAATTCGTGTCATTTTACGCGAACTTTAGGGAAAAAAAAAGTGGAAAAAATTTTCATAATTTTTAACACAGACAGACAGACACTATCCTAAAACCTAATTTTTTCGGAATCAGAAGGTATCAAAACGTCGAGAAATATAAAAATTAGAAGTTCAAAATTCAGTCAAGATTATAATTATACAACTGCAATACTTGAAAAAGTTATAACTTGTTAGATTCGCGTTGTAGCAAAAACTGTTGATCATATTATTCGTGTCATTTTGCGGGAACTTTAAGAAAAAAAATGTAGAAAAAAATTTTATAATTTTTAACACATTTTAATTTTACTTAACATTTTAATTTTATCCTAAAACCTCATTTGATCGGAATTTTAATTTTAATTAACATTTTAACATTTTAATTTTATCCTAAAACCTAATTTTTTCGAAATTTTAATTTTATCCTAAAACCTAATTTTTTCGTAACTTTAATTTTAATTATCATTTTAACATTTTAACATTTTAATTTTATCCTAAAACCTAATTTTTTCGGGATTTTAATTTTAATTTTAATTAACATTTTAATTTTATCCTAAAACCTAATTTTTCGGAATCAGAAGGTTTCAAAACGTCGAGAAATATAAAAATTAAAAATAAATTTTAACATTTTAATTTTATCCTAAAACCTAATTTTTTCGAAATTTTAATTTTAATTTTAATTTTAATTAACATTTTAACATTTTAATTTTATCCTAAAACCTAATTTTTTCAGAATTTTAATTTTAATTAACATTTTAACATTTTAATTTTATCCTAAAACCTAATTTTTCCAGAATTTTAATTTAAATTAACATTTTAACATTTTAATTTTATCCTAAAATATAATTTTTTCGGGATTTTAATTAACATATTAACATTTTAATTTTATCCTAAAACCTAATTTTTCGGAATCAGAAGGTTTCAAAACGTCGAGAAATTGAAAAATTAAATCTAAATTTTAACATTTTAATTTTATCCTAAAACCTAATTTTTTCGAAATTTTAATTTTAATTTTAATTAACATTTTAACACTTTAATTTCATCCTAAAACCTCATTTTTTCGGAATTTTAATTTTCATTAACATTTTAACATTTTAATTTTATCCTAAAACCTAATTTTTTCGAAATTTTAATTTTAATTAACATTTTAACATTTTAATTTTATCCTAAAACCTAATTTTTTCGGAACTTTAATTTTAATTATCATTTTAACATTTTAACATTTTAATTTTATCCTAAAACCTAATTTTTTCGGGATTTTAATTTTAATTTTAATTAACATATTAACATTTTAATTTTATCCTAAAACTTAATTTTTTCGTGATTTTAATTTTAATTTTAATTAAAACATTTTAACATTTTAATTTTATCCTAAAACCTAATTTTTCGGAATCAGAAGGTTTCAAAACGTCGAGAAATTTAAAAATTAAATTTAAATTTTAACATTTTAATTTTATCCTAAAACCTAATTTTTTTGAAATTTTAATTTTAATTTTAATTAACATTTTAACACTTTAATTTTATCCTAAAACATAATTTTTTCAGAATTTTAATTTTAATTAACATTTTAACATTTTAATTTTATCCTAAAACCTAATTTTTTCGGAATTTTAATTTTAATTAACATTTTAACATTTTAACATTTTAATTTTATCCTAAAACTTAATTTTTTCGTGATTTTAATTTTAATTTTAATTATAACATTTTAACATTTTAATTTTATCCTAAAACCTAATTTTTCGGAATCAGAAGGTTTCAAAACGTCGAGAAATTTAAAAATTAAATTTAAATTTTAACATTTTAATTTTATCCTAAAACCTAATTTTTTCGAAATTTTAATTTTAATTTTAATTAACATTTTAACATTTTAATTTTATCCTAAAACCTAATTTTTTTAGAATTTTAATTTTAATTAACATTTTAACATTTTAATTTTATCCTAAAACCTAATTTTTTTGAAATTTTAATTTTAATTTTAATTAACATTTTAACACTTTAATTTTATCCTAAAACATAATTTTTTCAGAATTTTAATTTTAATTAACATTTTAACATTTTAATTTTATCCTAAAACCTAATTTTTTCGGAATTTTAATTTTAATTAACATTTTAACATTTTAACATTTTAATTTTATCCTAAAACTTAATTTTTTCGTGATTTTAATTTTAATTTTAATTATAACATTTTAACATTTTAATTTTATCCTAAAACCTAATTTTTCGGAATCAGAAGGTTTCAAAACGTCGAGAAATTTAAAAATTAAATTTAAATTTTAACATTTTAATTTTATCCTAAAACCTAATTTTTTCGAAATTTTAATTTTAATTTTAATTAACATTTTAACATTTTAATTTTATCCTAAAACCTAATTTTTTTAGAATTTTAATTTTAATTAACATTTTAACATTTTAATTTTATCCTAAAACCTAATTTTTTCAGAATTTTAATTTTAATGAACATTTTAACATTTTAATTTTATCCTAAAACCCATTTTTTCAGAATCAGGTTGTCTCAAAACGTCGAGAAAAAAAACTAATTGTGTTGCTATAAAGTGAGTTTTATCTAGTTGGTTCTTTTTTGTTATATTTTTTTTTAATAATAGTTTTGGGAAGAGTTTAAATATCAAATTTTGACTTTATATATATTATTAAGGGCATGTGATGATAATGCTAAATTTGTCCGTAAACTTTCTCTTAAAGTACTCAATGTTTTGACACCAAACTTTGTAGAATTACTCAAAACACCATTTGAATGGTCTCTCTGACCTAATTTTGTTTCATTTTTGTCTTTAAACTAAATGTTTTTTAAATTTACTTTTTTTTTCAAAATTTTCCAAAAATTGTAAAATTGGAAAAAAAATTAGTTTAAAGATAAAAATGAAATAAATTTGGGTCAGAGAGACCATTCTAATGGTATTTTGAGTAATTCTACAAAGTTTGGTCTCAAAACATTGAGTACTTTAAGAGAAAGTTTACGGACAAATTTAGCATTATCATCACATGCCCTTAAAGGAAAATAATGAACTTTCGATTTATATTCGCAATAGCAATAGAAAAAACTAATGTTTGAAAACGTTTCTGAGGCATGGACCAACTTGCCCCGGGCCGGAGAAAGTGGTCTCCTTTGTAAAACTCCTGAAATACTGTTATTTCTCTTTTTTTCTCTTTCTCTCAAAAAAGAAAAAAAAAAACTAAAAGTGTTATACGGACTTTTTTTAATGAAAACTGAAATTTTAGAGCAATTTTATATTAAAAATTAAAACTATAGCGAATCTTTTTCTTATTTTATTAGTTTCCATACCTATTACATTTTTAATTTCCAAATTCTTATTTTTTGAATTTATTACTTCTTAATTTTCATTACTCTTCTTGTGTTTCTTTAACTGTTACTAGGTCCTAAATACTTTTTATTACAATTATTTAATAACTCTTTATAAATTTTTTTTAAGTTAGCTTCTTGTAATTTTATATTTAAGTTTATTATTATACTTATTAATTTGGTATTCTTAATTTTATAATTTACTTCATATTTATTAAGGTACTTTATAAACTGTGTTTTGTATTCTTATATTGTTTATTTTTAATTTTTTTTTTGGAAATCGTTTAAAACCTTTTTCTACTTTTTAAAAAAAATTTGAATTTTCCCTTTTTATCACACGGAAAGAGAAGATTAATTATAAATTTTATAAGAGCGTTTAAAAATTTAGGGAAAAAGGATCAAGAAGAGGAATTTTCAGATTAATAATTTCAAACTCTAAAAAAGTTATATTAAATTTGCTACCGACTATATTAAAGTTTAAAATTACTTAGTAATGATTCGAATGGTTTTTCTAAAGCTTAAAACTCCTTGTATGAAAATTTCGCTTTCTGGCACTTTTTCCCTGAATTATAAAACATTTTAATAAAATGTATAATTAATTTTCTTTCTGAGCAGTTTTATAAATATAATATAATTATTATTTAATCTTTTAATACCCAAAATTGACACTCCCACTGAATGAAAATAAAAATGTATGTATTAATTTCAACTAAAAAATTAATTTTGTGGTTTTTTAATAAACAGTGTCTGATGAAGTTGACAAATTTAGTCAACGAAAATTGAAATTTAGCCAATGGAAAAAATAAGAAGTTTCTTCTATAGTTTTTTTTCTTAACCCTGCCCAAAATCGAAAAAAAGGATTTCTCTGCATAAATGAAAATAAATTTTTTTAAGAAGATGAAGAGAAATCTATTGGCAAATGAAAAATCATAATTTATAATTACTCTCGGTTTTTGTTAAACAAGTAAAAAAAACGAAAAACTTCATATTGTTAGGTAGATTTTAGGAAAATCAAATTGGATAAAAATAAATAATACATTTTTCTAGTATAGATCATTTTTATGTTCATTTCACTTTGTTCTATATATACACATTACAAGTATAGGTACATAACATCACATAGTTCACTAAAGTTCAGTAGCCTTAGGATTACTCTTAACGCAGAATACAAGCTTTGTTCCATTCAAATATTTATTATTATATATCAATAAAAGTAACGATGCAAGATCGCAAATAATGTCATCGTTACGATTACAATCTGACTCATATTTTCAGTAATTATGTACAGGATATGCTTTTACAGACTCACCATAGTAGAATTAATGATTTTTCCATGGCAAAACAAGCATATTTATATAATATATATAACTATATAAGCAATTCATTGCTAAAATTATGTACAAAGATATGTTGTGTAAGTTACAAGATGTTCAATTTTTGCTCAAAAGTTAGGATCAATTAAAACCACAGCACAGAAAAAAATTTCTCTCCCTTGTACTGAAACTTAAGTCTTAAAAAATTCTAGCAATTCTCAAAATAACGTTAGACACATTAAAATTCTATTTCCAGCTTAATTAACATAATCACAACATTTTTTTTAACAGAAATATTTACATTATTCAGCTCAATAATGAGCTTCGTCATTTTTGGCAATCAGACAACTTGAATATTCCGCTCGTAATGATTTTATTCGTTTTGAGATCATGTTTTGTTTATTACATTATTCCTAATTCGATCCTATAATTGTTTAATACCATTGTTTTGCAAAATTGACTGAAATATAATATTCTCCTCGACTTAAATTTAAATCTGAATCTATTGTTCATCATCAGTCTGTTTTAAAATTGAATACATTTTCTCAATTATTTTAAGGTGGTATAGATTTGATTCCTTTCAGCCAATTGTACGATTTAAAATTCTCGTGAACTAATTTTACTTAAAATTTTTCAACTTACACATATATATATATATATTTTTTCTTTTCCTTGAACGAGCAGGTGATTATCTGATTCTGTTCCGTGGTTCAAGTTAAACGTTACGTCTTCGAGGAACTGTGAGTATACCTACAGTTCTTGCGGAATATTCATTGTTTAATGTTTCCTTTGCGAACGGATACTTGGAAAGACGCAAAAACTGGAGCTCTTGTAATAAGAAACATGTATTTACATGGCTTCTTCGTTACACTCAGCAAATAGGATCTGTTAAAGGTTGAGGTGGACCATAAGGAGAGGCCCATTGCCCCACGGAGTGCGCTAATGGCGGAGGGGCCTGTTGTCCATCAAGACTAGGAACAGACGTATTGGAAGGATGACTTGGTACTGAAGTTGGATATCCAACTTTTCCTAGAGCTTCTGCTTGTAATGAAAGCATTAAACGATTTGCTGCCTGTCTTTCTGCCTCTCTCTCTTCTGCCGTTTGTCTCCTAAAACATAAAAAAATAACTTCAATGAGTCGCTTTATAATTTCCAGAAGTAATTATTAAATAAAGTGGATAGAATAGCTATTAAAGCTGTTTGCATAATCATGAAAAAGTCTTTTAGAGGTAAATATTATTATTATTATTATTTGCTCTTTATGAGCAATTTAAGTAAAATTATATAAGTTAGATGAAAATTTTATTAGTGCTGAATATATATATATATACGTGTATCTTTAGTACAACTAGTAAAATCCATTTCAAACTCTGAATTACATTACAGTTTTTTTATAACATTTTTAATGTGTTTAGAAAGTTGATTTTCCCTCGTGAAATTCGAGTCGCTGAAATTTTCATGGATTTGCAAAATACAGAAAGAAAGTTTAATCATTTTGTGACCTGTCAGGGAAAATTATTATTAGTAGATACATTCGGCTATTTTAATCAAATATACATCATTGATTGAACTGAATGTTTGTAATTGAATCCTGCATCCATTAAGTTTATAAATATATTTTCTCTTAAATCTACTTTTGGATGGAAAAAATAATTATTCTTTTTAAAATATATATCTGATAATAGGAAGTGAGAAATAGAAAATTAATTAAAAACACCAATTTTAATAAAGAGTAAAAAATTGCAATTGTTTATAATTTAACAGATAGGGTAATAAAACTTTCAGATCAAAAATTTCTTGAAAAAAATATAGAAACCATAAAACAGATTCTTTTGAACAATAATTATCTAGAACAACTCATAAAAAAAGTCTTTTATAAACGCTTTAATATAATTAAATCAAATAATGACAATAATGCAAATAAACTTCTTTATCAAAGGTCATCTAAAGTTTTCCTATCATATGTCAATGGCCTTTTTGAAAAAACAGCTTAATCATTAAAAAATGAAACGAAAAGGATGACTTAGAAGAGAATCAGTTAATACAAAATGTCTAAAAATCAAAATTCGGTGTTTACTACTCACAAAAATGGCTTTAAACATGATTTTTATTTTTTAATTCTAGAGAGAAATCTAATCTGGATAAAAGATTAACTTCAGAAATGATACACATCAACATGCAGAGAAATCCAATTAACAAAAAAGATGACACAAAGATTCTTATTAAGACCTATACTCATTTTCTTAAAGAACGAAAATACAGATATCGCAAAATGAATATTAACATTACATTTAAAATAATTCAGTAATTTTATTATAAAAAATAATTTTTAAACAAAACATTTTTTTTCACTCTCTTTACATTATTTTCTTTAATTTATATAACAATAAAATTTTTTTTTTTACTTTTCTGGTTTTCTTCACAGTTAAAAATTTTGTGTTTTTGTGTTGAAAACAGTCCTTGTTAAATTACAACAAATTGCATTTTTTATGCAATTTAAATTAAAAATTAAATTGCATTTTTTGTGAGTTGATTTTACACATTCTTCAAATGTCATTCGATTCTTGAACATAACCTCAAATTTTTTAGTAATATAACTCTGTAATTTACGTTTATTTTTTTGTTTTTTTTTAAGTAAAAAAATCTTTGTTATCTGAATAATTAATCTCATATAATTTATTAATTTATTAGGATTGTAATATTTTTTCAAGGTAGAATTTTAATTTTGCCTGTCGACAATCAAAAATGTATCCTTATATTTTATACACAATAACTTATAATTATTCGATGTCCACATTTTAATTCATAACTCGAAAACTAATTAACTTTTTTTTAAGTTTCTTAGGCTCAAATGAAAGGTAAAAAGACAAAGATTATGCCTAAAACGTTTTAATTTTTTCCTTAAACTTTTCTGGCTTATGGAAGAAGTTGAATTTGAATTTTAAAATTTTCAAAAGTTTAAAAATTACTTAATCAGGTTTTACAAGTGTCCCCTATTTTTCTCGAGAACTGAGAATTTGTAAAAAAAAAAAAAATAAAAAAACTTTTGATCCCAAATTTTAATTTATTCCAAGTTTTAAATTACAATTATTACAATTTCAAAATTTAACAGTTAAAATTCAAAAATTACTCTCCACTTACATAATCTCAAACTAGAAAGTTGTTTTTTTATCTCGAAATAAAAATATTATTCAAACTAATTTCTCTGAATTTTGAAAGATCTAGTTGTATATTTTTCGGAAAAAATTAGGTTGATCACAAATTTGTTACCAAATAATAATTATTGAAAATTTATGTTTTTTCTTTAAATTTAATGAGGAACTGAAATTTCTATCCAATTCTGACAAATATTAGTTCATTTTTCTTGTTGAACACTTTCTACAATTTTATTTGTTTCATTTTGTTAAATAATATTCTGTTTAAAAAATTCGTAAAAAACAAATTTTATTTGTTTAATAACTTTTATAAAAAATATTATTTAACGGAACCAAATAAATAAAATAGTAGAGAATATTTCAAGGTGAAATATGAGCTATTATTTGTCAGAATTGGATGAAAATAGCAGTTGTTCATTAAATTTAAAGAAAAAACATAAAATGTTAAATAATTATTATTGTTCACAAAAATTTTTAGTTAAATCTAATGTTTTCTGTAAAATGTAAAAGTGGATCTTTCAAAATTTGGTGAAATTAATTATTTTAATAACCGTTTTATTTGTTGGAAACAGTCATTTTTAGTTTGAGGTTATGTCAATGGAGAAAACCTCCTTAATTTTAATCTTTCCGATATTTAAAAAATGTACACAAATTTTTTTAAATTCTTTCCTTCCTTGCTAATTTTCTTTTATCTTTTTTGTTTAACTTATTAATAATGAATTTTCTAATTTAATAATTTCTATTTCATTAAAATCTTCAATATGTACCTATTATTATTTAAAAAAATAATTTTTTTTCTTATAATTTCTTATTCTTAAAAAAATTGGCAGTATTTTATAATTATTATTTCTTTTGTATTTTTATCCAATTTCTTAATGCTAATCACTTTTTGAAGATTTTTATTTTATTTGCTTTAAATATTTTGTTTTTGTATTGTGGATTTTCTTCTTTTTACGCAAAATATTTCAGTTATTTCAATTATTTTATATAATTTTTGTTTTATAACATTTCGAAAATTTTATTCATTTTTCTATTGATTTCCTTATTTAATTTGATAATTTAAGGTGGAGGAGCATACGATTTTTTTTATTTGTCTGATTTTTTTTAGATTAACTCGTTTTCTATGTAAACTTATTTAATTTTCTTTACATTTTGTCTATTTTTCGCAAATTTATTTACTCTTTCATTTAATTTTTAGATTCTAAGAATTTTTAAACAAATTTTTGCTGTTAAATTTGTTTAAAAATTTGTTTCTTTCATTTTTGAAATTAAATTACATATTACTTTTTAAATTATCATCAATTTTTGATAATTTCCTAATTTTTTTTCAATTTTAAAGGAATTTGTCATTCCTTTTTATCCAGTTTTTACATTTTGTAATTTTATTCTTACTGTTTTTTTATTTCTTAGTTAATTTTTCGCTATATTTAATTTTTTTTTAAATTTTTTCATAGTTTGTTTAAAAAAAACTTTTTTTTGTGATTTTCTCCTATTTTTAAATATATTGCTTTGATTCTTTTTCCCTTTTTTTTATTTTATCTTTTTAAATATTATTTAATTCAAATGTACTAATAATCCACGAATTTATAAGAATTTCATTATATATTTCAATTATATTACATTTAAATTTCCATTCTTTTGAGAATTGTTAGCAAATTAATTAGGATATATTATTTATTTATCTTTATTTATTAACTTTTCAAAGTATCCTAAAAGTTCCCTATTTTTTTATATTTAGTCTCCTATTTCCCTTAAAATATTTTTTTCTATAACTGAGTTCTTTAGTTTCTTTAGGATTTAGAGTGCGAATAAGAAAAATAATGTAATGCAGAAAGGATAACTGAATCGATGTTTTCATTAAGTAAATTTGACAATTTACAACGTTGGCAGAAGTGATATTGTGTGAATCTGCTCACTGTTACCAACAAAATTTCAGTTTACTGCGCAGACGCGATGCCGCGAGTCATACCAGTCGTGCGTCTGTTTGTTTACATCGTTTACATATTTTCGTTTGATTGAAGCAGAGGTAAAAGTGAGTTCCGCGATAAATAAAATTAATATGAATTAATATTATTAGTTGCCACGTTTAGTATAGCATTTTGTTTTAATTTTTTCGTGTCGTGTTTTTCTAAAATAGTTGAGAGTGAAAACCTAACCTCAAATATTGTTTTGATATTTATTATCTTTTGAGTTGGTTAACTCGCGCTTCAAAAACGTCTTCAGTTCACTCTCGTTACGAAATGTACTATATTGTCACTTTAAAGATTGCTTAATATTGCTCTCGTGATAATTAAAAGTCTATTAAAGCTACTGCATTTGGATAACAATAATTTTTTCAGAAATTTTATAAACTTTCCAAATCTATATTTAAATTATTTTTCGCTGATTTATCACGCTTTAAAAACACGTCGTCTTTTTAATCGATCTCCGCGAGGTGTCCACTCAATTGTGTCCGGTAGTGTATATAAAAATCCTGATTGAAAAAATCATTTTTGACAATAAAATATTTTCTTTTTTGAAAATAAAAATAAAAAAAAATTCAATGCATAACGAAAATCTGTTACATTTTCAAAAAGATCTTTTTGTGAGATTAAAGAAGCTGTAAAATCAAGTGGTATAAGTTAGATGTGAATGTGGTGGTTGGGGTGGAAAACAGAAGAGAAACGTAATAAAGCTAATTAGATTCGTCGCTAAGGAGCGCCGGCGTCAGTGTTGGCTTGGGGGTTGTCACAAATGGAGGGGATGAAAAGGGGTGTGTTGATCGCGAAGGGTGGCTTGTCTGCTTTTGTCTGTTTCCTAGCTCTAAAACTATTAGGGCACCGCAAAATGGCCGAGCTGTTGTCACGCAAGTTGCTCCGCAAGGAAATCCAAACTGCCGTCTCTATATCTTTAACTTTTACCCTTATCGTGAAAATGGGCACATGCTTTAAACATAAATGGCAAAACTTGACAGCTGCGAGCCACTTTCTTCGAGAAAAAAAAAATTCTCTTTCGCATGCCCGACGAGATCAAGGTTAATTGAAATTAATATTACTCGAGTGCAATGAATTGGTTTTAATTAATCGATAAAAATAAAAAGCCTATTCCCTCAAGTGGCTACTGGCAATTACCAATCTTTTTTTACAAAGCGTTTCCGAACACTGTTTTACTCTTTAATTTGCGTTTTTATTTTCTTTTATTGGCATTGTCTCTTATTTTTATAACTTTCGATTCCACCTTATCTTTTCTTTGTAGTCGTTCCTCTTTTATCGATTCTTTATTTCCTTTTTTGTTTGTTTGTTTTTCCTCTTTTTTTTTTGTAAAGAAATCATGCGCTCTTACCATATCGTCGAATCTCTTCGATTTTTTAAACACCCTCGGTATTTGGGTGGCTTTATCGTCGCGTCAATAATACGTTTACCTTGTTGAGGAAAAAAAAAGTTGCTAATGCTCGACGCTTGAAAGGAATGCCCCCAAAGGACTGGTGACGACGTTCCTGTCCAATAAAGAACCGTTCGGACCGATAACGTGTGCTACAATTAAACTCAAAAGTTATTCAGCCTGGTAGGCGCCAGGTAGGAACCTGCGGCCAATCAGCAACAAGACTCGAGGCTCGAAACAGCATCGTTCCATTAGAGTTAATCTCCGGTCTCCAGTAATTAAACGGTTTCGATGTACCTTTGTTTATCAACGCACCGCGTTCTCCTTTTCTCTCTGATGTTTCTTCCAAAGCAGTAGCCGTGTTCTATTCTACAAATATGTTTTATTCAAAGAGACCTCACAACGACATCTTTTAACTATGATAGATCACCTCTGATTTCAACTTAAAATGTTCCTAATCACCAAGTTAGTTTAAACGCGAATCGTTTTACATTCTTAAGTGCCTCAATGTTCTAAGAGGTTTTAAAATCAAGTAAAATTATTTACGGAATGTCTTCAAAAGAGATATTTTATATTTACCGCAAATAGAAAAAAAATTAAAGAACGATTAGATACTATTAAGTCTTTTACCGGGTTACGAAATCAGAATTATAATCAGGTTCTTCCGCATTTCTGCATTCGAAACAAATATTCTGTTTATTTCTGATTATTCCTTGACAATATAAATCAACTAATTAATAGTGTACATTTGTTCTATTCTTTAAATTGCAGGCAGTGTCCGACAAAAGTGAATTTTTTCGAAATATTGTATACATAAAACACAATTTTTTGTATTTATGAATTCAAGAAATAGGTGTAGTGAACCAAAGAAGATTTACTTTTTTCTATATAGGTAAGTTCCAAGGATACAAATATTAAAAAAAAAAGTTATTTCATTAGAAAACCTGGAAAATATAAGGAAACAAAAGTAGCAAGTTTAACCTTTGATCAGATTTGAAGAAAGTGAATATTAAAAAAAATATATTTAATTAGAAAACCTGAAAAACGTCATTCGCTGAATAAGTAACAAATCAAATATTAGTTTCAATCAGCCGAATCTAATAAAAAAAGTTATTTTATTAGAAATTTGAAAATAAGCCGATTGAAGTAACAAGTCAACAAGTTTTAAAATTTGGTAATAAATTTCAAGGAATTAAAAAACAACAAAAATATTAATCCTACCACTTCTAATTTAAATTCAATTGTTCAATGAGTTTTACCTCAAGTCCATGTTTAAACATATATTTATAAAAGCTTTTCTACCTGAATTTCGGTCCTGTTCAGAATCAAAATTTGCTCTGATATAATTAAAAAATATCTTAATTCTCATTGAAATAATCCATAAAATATTAATAGATGATATTATTTTAAAGCTTCGAGTTGTGACAAGTAATTCATATGAAGATATTGAATGAGTCATTATGTCCATGTTTAAAAATATTTTATCAAAGCTTTCCGACCTTAATTTTGGTTAATTTTGATTTTCTTTAGAATCATAATTTGTTTTGATGTAATTAAGAAATATGTTTTAGCTATACTAGTTCTAATATAAAGCTTATATTTAAGTTTCTAATGTCTACATTTATTTGTAATAAAACAGTATTAATTTGATATTTTGCTAAAACCTAAAACAGGGCACGAAATCTTAAGTTAGCATGAAATGTTATTTGATTTTCAGAAATTGACGGATATTAATATAAGATTTTTTCGATATCTCAGTACGAATCTGAACTTATTTTTCAAAATTTAAAATATCGGATCCAATATGGCAGCTAACTGTGAATCCTTGATTTAATTTCACATTTTTTACAAGTTTTTTTTTTGAAGTCTCTGAGTACGAATATAAAATTATTATCAGAAAATTCATAATGTAAGATTCAATATTCCATCAAAAATGTAAAGTTTTGACATTAAATCAGCTCTTTTTTAAATTTTTGAATTTCATTTTAAATCATATTATTAAATAGTTGTAAATCTCAATTTACGTAAATTTTATACACAAATTTAAAATAATTTAAATTTCATTCAGCCATATTATATATATGTGCAAAATAATGGTAACAAAAGTCATCTTGTTTTGAATTTTGCAATTCATTTACGTATTTTTTTTCTTAAAACTTAAATATTGATCTCAAAATTAAAAAAAAATTCTCTCAATTCAAGGAAAGTTACTAAATTTATAAAATATTGTAAAATAATAATTACTCTATTCTTTTGTATATAAATTTTGAAACTGCAAAATAATAGCATTTATCATTTTAAAAATCCAGATACTTATTTGCTGAGGGAGATATCTGTTGTAACTAAAACAGGTTTTCGATCTGAAGTAGACGCTATAATATAATATATTATAATGGTCTGTGTAGAACAACATAAAAGACCGGTGGCTCTCTCGTGTTAATATTGTGTCTCTTTATGAATCGTGTTTGAGATTCGGCTTCAGATGATAATATGGCTTCTTGATTTGACGCGCTATAATAAGTCTTTCGAAATTTCGGTTAGGGACTTCCTGTAATTTATTTCGATACCTCCTACCTTGAGAAATAATTTTTTTGTTTTGAGTTTTCAGTACACTACGAACACAATTATAACCCTATTTTTTATACATATTTGAAACATATAATCCCAACTGTAAAAAATAATAAAACACCAAATATTATTTTTTAATTATTTAACGAAATTGTTATTTAATGAGAAATTTTTTTATTTAATCTGAAAGATATTGAGGATATTGGGTTCTTAGAGTATGACTAATAATATTTAATTAATTTGCAACTTTCCAACAGAAAATTAATTTATAATAAATTTCCTTGTGGTAGGTTTAAACTAATTTGTTAAAATTCTAAAATTCAGAGCTGTTATAATGGATTAATACATAGTTGATTTTCAATGTGGGAGGAAGCTTTGTAGGTAGAATTACGCCATTGTGTCAGTGACAGGTGTGCCTACGCCATTGGAAGTAATTAACGCGGTTAGCAATTAATAATTGAGGGCGCTGTGCCGATTACATTTTGCAGCCCCGACGGCAAGCTCCCCATTCACCAGGACCAGTATAACCATATTCTCTCATCCTGGGACGCGTTACTCTTATCATTATGCGATTGCGATTTCACGCAAAATGCCGACCATTATACAAACTTGCGAATGCTAAACAGCATTAGTTGATACAAATAAATCTTTTTGCAAATATATCGATTAAAAAATTTAATTCAAATTATTCCAATCTTATTGATTAATTTTCAAATTTTTAATGCATAATTAATTAGAAAACTATTTGTAATATTTTTTCCTTTCACAAATTGACCAGTTTTATTACCGATTAAATAATAAAGCTAATCAGTGTTTTTAAAAATAAATTCTTTAAATAGGTGTCTAATTTTATTTTCAATTATTTCTTAATGCATGATGATTTTTATCCAGTACTTTGGCTTCTTGAAAAATTTAAAGAGGGTTTAAATCTATAATTTGAAATAAAGTGATACTAAAAGTCATTTAACATTAACGGGATTAAAATTTAAGAAATAAATTAAAACCTCGAATGAATTTAAGATTAATGTGTATACGTACACTTTGGCATAGTTTGGAAATGTTTCCCTTTTTTATAGTTTTTTTTTTTTAATAAATCAATTTACCCAATCCACTGAATTCTTTATAAAAAAACTCGTTAATCAATAATTTGTGATTAAACTTTCATAAAAGTAATTTAAATCTAAATATGTCTTTAAAATTTAAAGGAAAAAAATTGAAAACAATCTATTTAAAGTTTAAATTTAAATGTCAGTTAGTATTTAAATTAAGGCCATGTCTAAGTTGTGGTACATTTACATGAAAGTCTCCGTGCAAAACAACAATAACACTGGACCTGTCCTTAACAGTTGTAACTATTGATTGCGATAAATGAAGGATTTGTTTCGTTAAACTCGATTTTTCGCTATGCAGATAAAAAACTTTTTGAACTATTTCACATTATTGTCTAGTAAAACAATAGCAAGTTCAATATTTAATGTTGTTAAAATTCTAAACAAATAAAGAATGTTAATCATAGTTCTGTACATATTAAAATAGTTCCGAGTAATTAAATTAAAAATTCACTAACTTGGATATCGAAAACCATTGAACTGATGGAGTATGTTTTAAATAGATAGCTTTTTAATTGAAAGCTTCGATAAAACGAAATGATTTATTTATTTTGTAACGTATTCCTTTTAAAGGGTTTTTTAAATTAAAAAGCTTTCACAGTTGTTACTCAGTACATATTGGGAAAATTTAATTCGGGGTATTGTATTGTTTTTAATTTAAATTTTTTTTACAAATTAAAATATTTTTATAAGGAAGAGTTTATGGGAGTGTTTGTATAAGTATACTTAACGTCTTACATACTCATGAAGAACATCCCTATAATTTAAAAATTTAAAAATAAATTATTTGAAAACACCATTTTCACATTTATTTAATATTTTTGTTGATAACTAACCGATTAACACAAAATTTTGCAGAATCCATCGTTATCTTACCAAACTTCAGTACAATAAACAATTAATTAATTGAAAAAATTACAGAATTTATTTGATATCAAAGAAATAAATTGAAAATCGAATAACATTATTTAAATACTTAAAAAATACACAACTAAAATATGAAAACAATAAATAAAAAAGTTATAAAAATTTATGGAGCATGAAACAAGCTTAGTAATATTGAAAATTATTTGGAAAAAGATTATGGAAAACGATGAGAATATTGAAATTGATAATTAAATTAATAAATTTGATGAGTTATGTCCCTCCATTATTTGACATTACAAATTGACATTAATAATTCGATGTTGAAGAAATTAACTGTAATTTGAAGAAAAAAATTACAATTTAAAAAGCAAAAATCATATTTTGCAAAAATAATTGAAAAATGACAAAAGAAATAAAAAGTTAATTAATAAATAATGGAACTAATTTGATATTGAAGAAAATAATTGAAATTGAAAAAGTTTTATTGGAAAAAATTAAAGAAAATAATTAAAAATTGCGGAAATTTGAATTTAAAATTTAGGGAAAAAATTGAAAAATATAAAAATAATGAATATTATTGAAGAAAATTTTTAAAAAATGATCAAAATAGTTGAAATTTGTAGATATTAATTGCACTTTTTGAAAAATAATTTTAAAAAATACAGAATATTGGTAAAGTTAAAGAAAGTACTTTACTAAAGAATGATTTCAAGAATTTTAAATTCAGGAAAATAATTACAACATTATACAAATAATCGAAAATTTATTGCAGAAAATAATAGAAACTTGGGATAAACAATTGAAATTTTCAGAATTAATCAACAATCAAAATAAAATAAAATAAAAATTGTGAAAATCATTGCAAATAAAAAAAATTATTATAAATTGAAGGTGTAATTGAAATTTGAGACAAATAATTGAAGAATGACTAAAACATTAAAAAGTGGATGCAATAACTTAGATTTCAGATAATGAATGAAAATTTAGGAAATTAATTGAAGAATAATTAATATAATTAATTAAAAGGTGAAAGAAGAAATTGCAAAAGTTTTAAGAAAATTAAAATTAAAAAAAAGTAATTATAATATAAGATATACAATTTAAAATTTAGGAATTTAATAGAGGAATAGTAAAAATAATTAAAAATTGAAAAAATTGATTGCAAATGATAAGAATAATAATTAAAATTTGAAGAAAATTTAAAAAAATTTGAGAGAAATATTTTAAAATTTTAGAAATTTATTGAAGAATAATGAAAATAATAAAAAATTCGAGGAAATATTTCCAAGGTAATAAAATAATTAAAAATTCTTGTGAAAAATAATTGAGAAAATTACTACATGAATTCGTAATAAAAGAAAATTATTGCAGAATGATAAAAATAATTTTGAATTGAAAAATAACTAGAAAATTTTTGTAATAAATCAACAAATATTCGAAATAATACAAGACTTGTGAAAATCATTGCAAATTAAATAAACTAGGTGTGAATTCTGTCCATTTCATGGACACTTCGCTTCCAAGGAAGCAAGATAATTTGCTTCCTCATAGAGGAAGCAATAAATTTATTTATAATATAAAAAATAATAATTTAATTTTAAATTAATTATTATTTATTTTTATGCAAATAAGTAATAATAATAAAATAATAATAAATCAATATATATATTTTTTTTCTATCTTCCAAAACTTTATTTATTTATTTATTATAAATAAATAAAGTCAATTATTAGTCAATTATTTTTAGTCAATTCCTTTTGAGACAAGGAATATGATTCTTTTAATTCATTTGTTTGAATTTTTAGCAAGAAATTTTTTTTTTGGCAAAACACGAGATTTTTCAATAAAAAAAAATTAAAAATTATGAGTTAATACGTGAGTTTGTAGTCAAATATAAAAGTTATATAGGTCACTTGATTTGTTTTGAGACAAGGAATATGATTTTGTAATTCGTTTGGTTGGATTTTTAGCATGAAGATTTTTTTTGGCAAATCGCGAGATTTTTCGATGAAAAAAATGAAAAATCATGAACTATTACGTAGGTTTTTAGTCAATTATATACTTTATATAGGTCAATCGATTCGTTTTGAGACAAGGAATATGATTTTGTAATTCGTTTGGTTGAATTTTCAGCATGAAAAAAATTTTTTTTTTTAAAAAATTTCCAAAAACGAGATTTTTTGATGAAAAAAACTGAAAAATCATGAATTATTACGTGAGTTTTTGGTCAATTATATACTTTATATAGGTCAATCGATTCGTTTTGAGACAAGGAATATGATTTTTTTATTCATTTGACTGAATTTTTAGCATGAAAAAATTTTTTGCCAAAAAACGATATTTTTGATGAAAAAAGGTGCTCAAAAAAATTTGATTGGATATTTTCAAAAATCCCTGTGTCCAAATTTAGATATTTGTGAACTTCATATGTCATCCAAATTTTATTAAAATCCGTTGAAGCGTTCTCGAGATATCCTGGCGACAAAAAATTTACCACATACACACACACACACACACCCACACACACATCCGGACATTTTCTCAGGAATGAAAATTTGAACTTTTCAGATGAAACTGAGTCGATTTACACTATTTTTGGAAAATCGAAAATCTTAACGATCACAACGCTTCCTCTATGAGGAAGCAAAATAATTAAAAATTGCCGAAGTAATTGAAATTTGAGACTAATAATTAAAGAATGATTAAAACATTGAAATGTGGATCCAGTAACTTAGATTTGAGATAATAAATAAAAATCTAGGAAATTATTTCAAAAATAATTAATATATCTAATTAAAAGGTGGAGAAAATAATTTCAAAAGAATAAAGGAAAATAAAAGTTAAAAAAAAATTGAAAACATAGGAAAAAAATAAATTTAAAAATATTAAATAGACTTAAATTATTTCTTACAATTTTAATCTGTTTTTATCATTTTTCAAAAATTTCCATCAATTTCTAATGATGTTTCATTATTTTTTAATTTTCCCCTAAACTTTAAATTTAAAATTTCCGCAAGTTTCAATAATTTTCTTTAATTTTTTCAATTTAAACTTTTCATAATTAATTTCTTTAATATCAAATTAGTTTAATTATTTATTAATTTTCAATTTTTTTCGCCATTTTTAATTATTTTTGCAAAATATGATTTTCGTTTTTTAAAATTTAATGTTTCTTCGAATTGTAAATTTATTTGTTCTCATTCTTTTTAAGAAATTTAGTTTTTCTCTGTAATTTTGCCATATGGAATTCCACAGGGCGACTTTTTTGGTTTATGGAATTTGCATATGTATACCATACACAAGTCGCCGCCTCTGTCTATAGGGTAATTAGAAAGCTTGAATTATGAAATTTAAAATGCTTTTTTAAAAATTGTTCTACGATGATTTTTGACGAAGATATGATGTTTTACTTAAAATATGACTTTTTCAAATCCTATTCTAAAAAGAATGGACGTTGTGGTTAACTTCAGACGTGTAACTCCATTTCCGAGTCTCCCATTGGCCAGTAGATATCAAACCTCACTATCGATAGTTTTCAGTTTCGATTTTTTGTTTTGCAGACGAATTAAAATATTTTAATTAAAATATTGTAACTTGAAGTTTATTTTATAAAATTTCTTATAATGTTAGCAATCTAAAATAACAAAAAATTTTATTAAAATAATTAATACATAGAAATTAGCTTTGACCTTGACTTCCCTATACGAGAACCTTTTCGACCAACTTCAGAGGTGTAACGCGTTTTATCGGGCATCTGATTGGCTAGCAGATTTTCGATATTTTTGTCGAAAATAACTTTACAGTTTAGACGCTTATTTGTACTATTTTTCAATTTATTTAAAATCTTTGTTTATTGAACAATTGCATTTTATAAAATAATAATAAATTGAAAATAAATTAAATTGTAATAATTAAGGAGTGATAGTTTAAGAAGTGACAGTGATTTTAGTGAAGTTATTAAGGTTATAGTGGTTTTGAGTGAAATAATGTTTTGTTTACATTGGGATTCGTTTCTGACAGGTGACTAATGATAATAATATCAATAATCTTTTACTTATTTTTATTTTATTTGTAACTTATTTATCTGTTTTTTAGTTCTATTATTTAAATGTTATTTTTTTCTAAAAGTATCATAATTATTTATGTCATTTAAGGTCTTGATATTTCTTTTTATTGGAATGCACGTGGTGATTGTTAACAGATTTCTTTTCGGACATGTGGAAATGGTGAAACTGGTAAGTAATAATAATTTTTAGTTCTTTATTTTGTTTTATTGTATGTTTATAATTCATTAACCTTTTAAATTTCTGTAAAATAAAAATATTATACTTTTATGTTCAATGTTATGTTTTTTGTTATTATTCTCCGGTTAGGTAGAACTGTAGGATAAAATGACAAAATTTGCTTCAAATTGACTTTTAGACCGCAATTTTAAACCAAATTAAAAAATTCCTCTTTCCTCTAACGCAGAACTAAATTCTAAAGAGATCTGTGAGAGTCGATTTTTTAATTATTGTTTTATAAAGTTTTAATGTTAATGTAAAAAGTATAAAAAAAATAATGTTTTTCAATTTGTTTTTCTTTTGTACAAAAATTGTTTTGTATACTTAATAATGTATGCATTTGATGTTTGGGAGTGTGTCAATAGTAAAAAAGAAGTTTTTGCGTTTAAAAATTATTATAAACAATTTATATAAATAATTACACTTTATGAATTTTCTTAAACAGTTCACATTATAAACATTCATTAAGAAAAAAATAACAAGCGCGCCGCGGCGCGATGGTCGATCTCGTGTAAAAAACACATCCATAAGGAGTTATGGAAAAAAACGATTTTAAGTATAAAACATATCGTATCTTCGTTAAAAATCATTGTAGAACAATTTTTAAAAAAGCATTTTAAACGTCATATTGCAAGCTTTCTAATGATTCTAGACATGCATATTAACGTAAGGTCAGATTTAGATTCTATCGAACGAAAATGTACCGATTTTAATAAACTTCTTTTACTAAAACAGCTTGTTTTATTCAGTATTAACACCATTTCCATGTGAACCAACAAAACTTGGAAAACATTTTTTTAAACAATTTTCTGAACTAGTTAGAGTCATTTTTAATGTTCAAAAGTCATTTTTTTGGTTCGATCACACAAAATATTCCAATTTCATCGGAATTTTCTTGGTTCGCATAGAAACTAGATATCTAAAATTTGAAAATTTTCATGGATCTGATGTTTTAGACAAGAATTGCGATCTCTATCTTGCCCACCGTTTTGGAAGTAAATTTGTGCACTGCCGTGAATAAGTGATCATAACATTTCAATATTTATTGTCGAAACATCCCATAAGTATATTCTATATAAATATGATTATAGTTTACAGTCGTTCCTCATATGTTAGCCATTAAACGAAAATTCTCGTTATATAAAACACCATTCATTAAGATAAACTATTAAAGATGATTTTATCGAGCAGATTTCCTGACAGAGTTTACAAATCGTGATTTCTTTTTCTCTTTATCATCAAAGAAGGTCAAAATGGCGGGTATCCCGTATCCGTGTAGATCGTGTTGGAGTATTTACGGGCGTGGTTGTACACAGGGGTCGATGAATGTTTAACGAGGCGAAGCGTTGGGGTCGGTTGGTAGGTAGATCGAAGCGATTCAAACGACGGATTCGAATGTTTGACAGTTTAAAAGCCAAGAAGCGGCAGCAGAGGAGCGAAAGGGATAGAGTGTATATTGGGGGTGGGCGAGAGAGCGATAGGGTGGAAGAGGTGTCAGAAGGAGTGAAAGAGATTGTAGAGTGTGGATGTATCAAGAGAGAAAGAGACAAAGCAAACCTGGCCGAGGGAACGCGACGTCAGGGTGGGTGTACATTATGTAGGGACAGGACTAAGCTGTTAGATGTCTGAATTATTAAGGCCGAGTTATCTCATCTGTACCTACAGTCGTCTCGTTACTTTAAACAGCGATGCTGCAGCTGCTTCGTGGAAAAACTTGCCTTTTAAACTTTATTTTCGCTTCAATTTCAATTCCTAATTGAAATACTATTCACTCAATTTTTAACTGTGAATATGGCTGATTCAAGAAAAAAGTCGAAAATGCCTTTACCAAGTTAATCAATTTCTTTTTAACTCATTATTGAATTTTTTTTTCTCCAGCTGTAGTTTATGTCTTATTTGATTATTAAAATATTATAATGGTCCCCAACTTTTTTGAGTTTGAATTTTTGAATGGAATATAAAGGTAAAATTTAGTGAGGGAATGACGAATCGAAACAAAATGACCATAAGCTTAGAAACATAACCTTACTTCGCACTGTGAACAATGCGATATAAATACTGGAAACATATGCAAATACACTATGATTATTAAATAAAAAAGTGCACCGATTTATAAATCAACATGAGGAAATCTCGGAGGAAATGACGTGAAGAAATGTATTTTTTAAAAATCTCATTGTTAATTAGTTTTAACAAAATATCCTTTTTGCAAACGTTCGCTGCAGTATATGTTGTCAATAACAATGATGCCAGCTTTCAAAAAACTTAAGGCGGGACTTGGTAGGTAGAGTTGCGAAAAAGTAATATTACCTGGAGAACGGTAATGAGAACGAGAATATAACCAAGAATATAACCGACCAAAATTCTAATCAAGAATTTATGAGAATTTAAATTTTTTATTTATTTATCAAATTAAGTCAAATTTTCACAATCATTCTGTCCACACCTGAAGTTTGTCACTAAATGCTTTTTTTCTTTTAAAATTTTTACATCATATTTCACCTCGTATTTCACCTTTTCAAAATGCTCTCAAATTTTAAATTTATAGCAATTTTAATTTCTTCAAATTTCTGTTAATTTGAACTTGCATTGATTAAAATCATTATTAATTATAATTAATCCACGGTTCAAATATACGAAATTTGAAGTGATCTAAAAATATCTGAAATTTTTAATAATTATTTTCTCTTATGATTTCAAATACTTAAACTACAATTTCTAACTATTTTTATCATTTTTTAATTACTGTCTGGAATTTTTAATTATTTTCATTGTTTTTCCCTTTCTTCCCTAAATCTTAAATCTACCTTCCGCAAACTTCAATTATTTTTTAAAATTTTTTAATCACTTTTTCAGTTTTAATTATTTTCTCTTCGACAATAAAACAATTTCATTATTAATTGCTAAATTTCATATTTTTTATCGTAAAATGAAATTAATTTTTTCAATTCACTATTATTATTTTCATTTTGCAATTATTGTCTTAAATTTTTAATCATTTTCATTATTTCTAAATTAATATCCTGAACTTTCAAATAAATATCTTAATTCTCAATTATTTTGTTCAATATTCATTTCTTTTTATCATTTTGCAATTATTTTCTCCATATTTTAATTGTATTAATTATTTTTCAATTAATTTCCCAAATGTTTTGAAGATTGTCTTCAATCTTCAACTTCTTAAACGATTTTTCAATTCTTTTCTTTTGCTAATTTTTGTAATATTTTCTCCAATTTCTAATTATTTTCATTCTTTTTGCATAATTTTCAAAAATTTCAATTATTTATCAGAAATTTTATTATTTTCATCATATTTCAATTATTTTTTAAAAATTTAAATTATTTTTATCATATTTTAAATATTTTTATCATTTTTCAATTATTTTCTGCATATTTTAATTGTTTTAATTATTTTTCAATTAATTTCCCAAATTTTCAGTTAGTATCTCAAATTTAGACTATTATCTTCAATCTTCAACTTTTTAAACGATTTTTCAATTATTTTCTTTTGCTAATTTTTGTAGTATTTTCTCCAATTCCTAATTATTTTAATTCTTTTTGCATAATTTTCAAAAATTTCAATTAATCAGAACTTTTTATTATTTTCATCATATTTCAATTATTTTTTGAAAATTTCAATTATTTTCATCACATTTCAATTATTTTTATCATTTTTCATTTATTTTCTCCATATTTTAAATGTTTTAATTATTTTTCAATTAATTTCCCAAATTTTCAGTTAGTATCTCAAATTTAGATTACTGACTTCAATCTTCAACTTTTTAAACGATTTTTCAATTATTTTCTTTTGATAATTTTTATAGTATTTTCTCCCATTTCTAATTATTTTCATTCTTTTTGCATAACTTTCAAAAATTTCAATTATTTATCAGAAATTTTTATTACTTTCATCATATTTCAATTATTTATAAGAAATTTTAGTTACTTTCATCATATTTCAATTATTTATAAGAAATTTTAGTTACTTTCATCATATTTCAATTATTTATAAGAAATTTTAGTTACTTTCATCATATTTCAATTATTTATAAGAAATTTTAGTTACTTTCATCATATTTCAATTATTTTTTGAAAATTTAAATTATTTTCATCATATTTCAATTATTTTTATCATATTTGAATAATTTTCCTAACATCTTCATTATTTTCTTCAATTTTTAATTATTCTCATCTTTTTAAAATTAATTTCTCAAATTTTCAAATATGTACCTATTTCTCTAAAATTAAAAATTTTTATTTTATTTATTTATTTCATAACATTAACCGCAGTCAAATTACTATTTTTTAATTATTTATTTCAAATTTCATTAATTTTTTTCAACCTATTGTTTTTATTATATTTCAATTATTTTCTTCAAGTTTTGAATTTTCAAATCATTTTTCAATTATTTTCGACAATTTTCAATTATTCTTATTTTTTAAAATTATATTTTAAAATTTTTAAATATTCTTTTTCAAATTTCCCATTATTTTCTTCAATTTTTAATCATTTTCAATTGTTTTCATAATAACCAAATTTTAAACTATTTATCTTATATTTCAATTATTTAATTTAATTTTCAATTATTTGTATTATATCTTTCTTACTTACTTCAATTTTCAATTACTTATGTTTTTTTATAAAATTTCCAAATAGCTTTTAATTATTTATCTGCAATTTTCATTTTTCTATTCAATTTAGATTATATAGTCTTCAATTTTCAACTTTTCAAATGATTTTTCAATTAATTTCTTTTGATAATTTTTGTATTATTTTCTCCAATTTCTAATTATTTTCATTCTTTTTGCAAAATTGTCAAAAATTTTAATTATTTATCTGAAATTTTAATTATTTTCATCATATTTCAATTATTTTTATTATTTTTTAATTATTACGTTAAATTCTTAATTATTTTCTTAAATTTTTAATTATTCTCATTTTTTAAAAAATTAATTTCTTAAATTTTCAAGGATTTCTCTAAAATTAAAATTTTTATTTTTTATTTTATTTATTATTATTTATTTCATAATATAAACAGCAGTCAATTTATTTTTTTTTCAATTATTTATTTCAAATGTCATTAATTTTTTTCAAATTATCAATTTTTTTGTAATATTTTAATTATTTTCTTCAAGTTTCAAATTTTAAAATTATTTTTCAATTATTTTTCACCATTTTCAAATATTCTTATTGTTTGAAATTATTTTTTAAAAATTTTAAATTTTCTTTTTCAAATTTCCCATTATTTTCTTCAATTTTTAATTACTTTTAATTGTTTCATAATTTCCAAATTTTAATCTATTTATATTATATTTCAATTATGTAATTCAAATTTCAATTATTTGTATTATTTGTTTATTGTTTACTTCAAGTTTCAATTACTTATGCTCTTTTTTCAAAATTTCCAAAAAGTTTTTAATTATTTATCTGAAATTTTCATTTGTCTTTTTAATTTTCAATTATATCTACGATTTTCTTGTCGGTATTTTATGTGCCTATATTCTGTATTTTTTCAATTATTTTTCTTTAATTAAAATTGTTCTCTTAAATTTTAAATTATGTTTATCTTTTTTCATTTTTTTCTCTAATTTTAAATTATTTTTTTTTGCAATAAACTTCTAAAAGTTTTAAGTATTATTCTGAAATTTAATTTAATTTTCCTTTATTTAAAATATGTTAGATAATTTTTTCAATTATTTTCTAAAATTTTAATTTTTTTCTTCAATTTTGAATTACTTAGATTATTTTTTCATTATTTTCTTGAATTTTTGATAATTTTTTCATCATTTCTGAATTAATTTTTTAAATTTTTAATTATTTATCCCAATTTCAATAATTTTTTTCAATTTTCAATTATTTTCTCCAATTTTTCATTATTCTAATTTTTTTTCAATTTATTTCTAAGATTTTGAAGTAGTTTTATCAAATTTAAATTATTTTCTTTAATTTTAAAAGATTTCTATGATTTTTTAAATTACTTTCGACAATTTTAATCGTGTTCATTATTTTTTTTCCATTAATTTGCAAAATTTGCTATTATTTTTTGAAATATTATATCTAAAATTGTTGATAAAATAAGGCGTAGAATTAATAAGGTTCAGTATTAGAAATTACAATTTTTATAATTTATATAAAACACTGTTCATCATTGTTATATTTAATAACAATTTTTACACCCTACTTATAGTTAATTTTTAATGATACTTAATTTGTTATTTATCCATTTTTATTTCAATAAATTGTTTGTGTTTCAAAATAGTGGAGCTCACACTGAGAAAAATGGATGTTTAGAATTAGATGTTTAAAACAAGATAGTAACGCTTAACCTCTAAATATTAAAGGTTAAGATCTAAGATATTAAATTTTAAGATCTAGATATTAAAGTTTAATATGCAGATGTTAACCTTGAACATATAGATAGCTGTCCCTATGTTAAATGATAAATATGTTAAACATTAACATCCAGATGTTAAGGGTAAACATCCATTTTTTTCAGTGCATTCAAACATTGAATATTCTCATAAATTCTCCGGAAGGAGAATATTCTCGGTTATATTCTCGAGAATGTAACCGGGTTTTAAATTACCAAAAATTTTGCAACTCAATTGGTAGGCATTTAAATTTTGCCCCAATCACATTGTTTCAAAGCGGCGAGGAAATGATAAGTTTTTCAAGGACAAATTTTGAAGTATATTTAAAAATATTTCCATTCGCTGTTTTTAAATTATAAACTCGTGTAGTTACAGACAATACTATTTTATATAAATAAAAAATAAAATAACAAAGAATTGGTAAGGAATTTTACGTTTTGAGTTAATGATTAGTTGGGACATAGTGAGGGAATGATTTTCAGGGTACTCTCTTGGACATGTCTTGTTTGTTTTATTATTATTAAAAAAATAACTTTTCATAATCGACAATCCTGATTCACAGAAATCATAAAATACATCAATTTCGATTTTTTTCTAGAATCAGCCGAATACTTAATTCAGTGTATACTTTCATAAGGTAGCTAAAAGCATTTAAACTATTTCGTGACTAATCCAAATTAAAATGCTGTTTTCAAAAATTTACTGTATGTTGACAGTGTGGTGTCGTGTTTGATTAGAATTGTGTGTCTGAATGATCGGAGGTGGAGATTAGAAAAAAAAAATGAGAAAGTTTGGGTTGATGAGTACATTTAGTGCATGCTCTTTGGGCATTTAAAACGTTTAACAGATATGTATATATGTGTATCCTTGGAGAATGTCGCCATGGGCTGTCTCGCCCTCCAGTCGCTTTGGTAATATCGAAAGTCAAGCTACGAAGGAACAGAGTCTTTTTTAATCTAAATGACGTGTTTTCGTCCTCTCTTATCTTGAAGAGTCTCCATATGCACGGCTCCCAATACGTCTGGTGATAGCAGTAGTCTGTGCCAGGACTTATGACGCTGCTAAACCACTATTAACATTCCAAGCGCGGTTTCTACCTTCATCAGTTTATACTTTTCCTTTCAAAAATTATACAATCAAACAATTCTTAACTTTGCAAAGTAACCTGAATTTAAAAATTTAGGTTCTTCTTTCTTAATTCTTCATTTTTATTGGCGTAATCGGAACAATTATTATTGAATGGAAAAAAAGTTAATGTGAAAATGTTATTGGTTTTTCTACTGTAATTTTATGTTCTTCTGTATGTCGTGAATCAATGTGATCGATTGATCGTGAAATTTGTGAAGCAGAGTTAAAAAAATTAGATACATTGTTTTTTTTTAGTTATATTGATTTCCTATAATTTATTAGTTTAGATTTAATTATTCTTACCTCCATTTCGTCCGCCTATTTTGAAACCAGGTTTTCACTTGGGCATCGGTCATTTTTAAAGATTTTGCGAGCGCTGCTCTTTCGGCTGAGGCCAAATATTTTTGCTTGTGAAAGCGCTTCTCCAACTCGGCGATTTGTAACCTGGTGAAACTTGTTCTTGGCTTCTTCCGTTTTGGCGGCGTCCTGTTCTGATAAGGATGACCAATTCGCCTTGGAAACGCTCCAGCCACTGCAGTACAAGAAGAAATCGTTTTAAATCAGTGTTTACACTTTTCGAAAAAAATAAGAAAATTTCAAAGTAGAAAGCCTTTATTCGCTTTACACAAATTCCAATTGATTGCTTTTTAGTATACATTAAGTTAAAAAAAAAAATCATTTCTGAAAATTTTCTTTTAGTTGACTTTTAATCTTTTAAATGGTATCAATTGAATTTAACTTAATGCCAATTTTCACTGAACAGAATTTTTTCATTTTAGATAATGTTTCTTTAACCAACTTTTTATTTAAGATGATTCCAATTTTAAATTAGCGAAACTTTCATTTTAGGAGGTTCAACCGCTTGACATAACCTCAAACTCAATGGAAATTTTGGATTTTTAAGATCCGCATTTAAAATTCTGTTCCGTAAAAATTCTGCTAAGGGGTCATTCATAAATTAGTTCACATTTTTCACCCTTTTTTAACCCCCCTCTTTAAACATTACATCACATTTTCTTGACCCCTTCGACCCTTTTTTTATATCACGTTGAAAAAATATCATTTAAATTGTTCTATTGTAGACTTTAAAATGTTAAAAAATGTGTCTCTTAGAAACTACTAAATTTTCAAAAAATATGAAACAAAGTTTGTGAAACAAGTTCTATGTCAAAATTTAATTCATAAATTTATGTACGACCCCCAAATTAAAATTTCGATCAATTCGAATTCTTTGAAATCAAAACATATTAAGAACCATCCATAAATTACCTAAGACATTTAGGGGGGGGGGGATTTAAAAATCTTATGAAATCTTACGCTAGGGGGGAAGGGGGTGAATTTAAATCTTACGTACTACCCTTTTTTTCTTTTAAAATTTTAAATCATATTTCACCTTTTTAAAAAGTTCTCAAATTTTAAACTTGTAGTAATTTTAATTTCTTCAAATTTCAGATAATGTGAAATTGCATTGATTAAAAGTTCAATTAATCCACATTTCAAAAATACTAAATTTGAAGCGATTCAAAAATTTCTTCAATTTTTAATAATTTTTTTTTTTATGATTTCAATTTCTTAAAATACAATTTTGTACTATTTTCATTAATTGTCAACTATTTTTTACAAATCTTAAATATTTTTTTTCTCAATCACTTTTTCAATTTTAATTATTTTTGCCTTGACATTAAATAAATTTAATTATTTATTCCTAAATATATTATGTTATTAATCGCAAACTTAAACTAATTTTTTTAATTTACCATTATTTTGGTCTTTTTTCAATTATTATTACCAATTTTTAATCATTTTCATAATTTCTTAATTAATTTACTGAACTTTCAAATATATATCTCAATTTTCAATTTTTTTGTCTAGTTTTCATTTCTTTTTATTATTTTGCAATTATTTTCTCCATTTTTTATATTTTCATTATTGTTCAATTAATTCCCTAAATTTTCAGTTATTATCTTAAATTTAGATTATTGTCGTCAATTTTTAATTTTTTAAACGATTTTAAAATTCTCTTCTTTTGCTTAAAAACAAATTCTGTAATTTTATATTATTTTTTTCGATTTTAAATTCTTTTCATTAGTTTGGCATAATTTTCAAAAATTTCAATTATTTATCTGAAACTTCAATTATTTCTATTAGTTTTCGAATATTTCTGCGATTTTTTAATTATTCTTTTTAATTAACAATTTTAAAGTGGTTTTGTAATTATTTTCTTTTTTAAACATAGGCATTCTATGATTTTGTCAATTATTTCTCTCAAATTTTATTGACTGTTTTTAATTTTTCATATGTAAAGTATTTTCATCATAATTCAATTTTCTTTATCAATCTTAAACTATTTTTAGCATATTTTATTACTTTCTTTCAATTTTGAATTAATTTGATAATTTTTCAATTATTTTCCTCGATTGTTAATTATTATTCTCATTTGCTAAAATTATTTTCAAAGATTCATAAGTATTTTTTTAAAATTTTAATTATTTTCTTCAATTTTTAATTATTTTCATTTGTTTTCATAATTTCCAACAAATTTTATCAATTATCGTAAATTTCAATTTTTAGCTTTCTTCAATTCTTTTCTCAAATGTAATTTATTTTTTACAACTTATCATTGTTTGTATCGTATTTCAATTATTTTCCAAAATTTATTTCCTACAATTTGTAATTTTTGTTTGTTTGTTTTATAATTTCTAAAATTTTAAACTTATTACCAAACATTTTAATTATTTTGTTTAATTTTTAATGATTTATTTATTTATTTTCACAGCTCATAGCCAAATTAATTAATTATCTGAAATTTTAATTCTTATTTTCATCAATTTTGGATTATTCCTGTGTTTTTTAATTTATTTATTTATTTATTTATTTATTTACATATACGGGACATGCCCTTTGACTAATCCTAATAATTACAACTTGTAATTTATCTTGGATAATATTAGATATAAGATATTAATTAATATCTTTAATTAAAATTTGTGAGTAATTTTGTAATTTATTTTCTATTTATAAACATATATTTAATGATTTTTTCAATTATTTCTCTCAAATTTTATTACTGTTTTCAATCTTTCATATTTAAATTATTTTCAATAAATTTCAATTATTTTTCTTAATCTTAAAATATTTTCAGTAGGTATGTTTCAATTATTTTTTTCAATTTTGAATTAATTTTATCAGTTTTTAATTATTTTCCTCGATTGTTATTTTCTAAAATTTTTAAGTATTTTTCTAACATTTCAATTATTTTCTTCAATTTCTAATTATTTTCATTTGCTTTCATAATTTTTAAATTTTTTAATTAATTATCGTAAATTTCATTTATTTTTAGCTTTCTTTAATTTTTTTCTCCAGTTTTTAGTTATTCTCTTTTTTTCAATTGATTTCTAAGATCTTCAAGTAATTTTCTCGAATTTCAATTATTTTTTTTTATTTACAAAAAATTCTTCAATTTTATCAATTATTTCATTCAAATGTCATTTATTTTATTACAACTTATCATTGTTTGTATCATATTTCAATTATTTTTTTCAAGTTTTTAAATTGTAAAATCTATTTTCAATTATTTTCCAAAATTTATAACCTTTAATTTTCAATTTTTATTTCTTTTATAATTACAAAAATTTTAAACTATTTATCTGAGATTTCAATTATTTCATTTATTTTCAATTACTTTCGTTTTTTTTCGTAATTTCGAAAAAGTTTTTAATTATTTCTTTTTAATTAAAAATTATTCTTTTCAATTGTAAATTATATTTATCTTGTTTCATTTATTTTCCCTAATTTTTAATTATTTACTTTTTTTTCAATAAACTCCTGAAAGTTTTAAGTATCTTTCTGAAATTTTCTTTAACTTTTCTTTATTTAAAATATATTGTGTAATCTTTTTTTCAGTCCTTTTCTCGAATTTTAATTATTTTTTTCAATTTTCAATTATTTTTCCTAATTTTTCATTAATCAATTGTTTTCCAATTTATTTTTGAGATTTGCAAGTAATTTTCTCAAATTTAACTTATTTTCTCTATTTTCAAAACATTTCTATGATGTATTAAATTTCTCATTTTTTTGCCAATTAATTTGCAATTATTTTGTTTAATTTCAATTATTTATTTTTATGGATGGCCCCTTAAATAGAATTTCTCCAAAATGAAAATTCTGTAAAACAAAAATTTGATAACCTAGAAATACTGTTAAGTAAGAATTCGGGTTAACTTAAATTCAATTGATAATGAATGCGGAAAGTTTTAATTATTTTTTCTTTAAAATGGTATTCAATCGTAAGCAGTTATATATACTAAAGTGAGAAGTTGGAAACTTGTTTTTTACTTTGTTATAAACCTGTTTTTTCTATATCTAATACCAATATCATGAATAAAATTAGTGATAATAAATTAATAAAAACTGGAGAAGAAAGGTATTTAATATTTAAAACCTCATTTATAAAGTAAAGTTTCTTAAAATTCTGAATTCATAATATTTGTTATTTTTTTTTACTATAATAATAAAATAATAAATAAAATTAATTTATATAGCTCAACTTTTGGACAAATGTTTTTTTGTCACTAAATTATTACCTATGTTTTTAGTATGTATACCACACACACACATATAAATATATACAGTTGACATACGAAATGGTTTAAAAAATATATTTCCAAGAAATTTCCCATAGCTTCCATTTTATTTTTTAAGCTACAATTTACACTGATTTTTATCATAATAGAAAAAGACCTTGTTGTTAATTCCATTTTCTAAAAAAAAAAGTAAAATAGTTAAAATCATAGTTTGTTCTAAATTGACGTTGGTTTAGTTTGAAAAATATTGCAAGTAAATAAAATAGATACAAATTGAAAAGCAAGGTTAAACGAAATATATACTTAAACTACACGTTACCCTATTTTTTTCTTTCTAAATAAAATCTACACAGATTTTCACTACATTTTTTTATATTGAATATACTTATACTCTTTTGTAACAGTTTTCTTTTATGAATTTAAGTCATTAGTATAAAATTTATTATCTTCGTGAGTGAATTAGATTAAATTAAGATTGAAATTAGTACAAGACTCATTTGCATTTATAGTAGCAGATTTGTAATTTAGTTCAGAATTGCGGGCGAAAATAGACTAAATGAAATTTAATGATCCTGGATAGAATCGCTTTTGAATGAAAATGTCGGTGGAAGATTTCAGCGGAACAAAATTTGACAGGTAACTGAACGAATTGTGCGTTCAAACCCGAGTGAAACGTTAAAGTATTAAGGCTCACCGAGCGAATATTGTTCATTACATCCGTCTCTCTTAACCATAATCCTTGTTTTACCTCCCTTTGCTCATTTAACCCCTTACCCTTTCCACTTTACCCCCTTTTTCTAAAAGAGCTCACAATTTAACTATATATATATTCACTAGGCTCTCTCTCTCTCTCTCTCTCTTCTCACTATCTCTCTCTCTCTTGCTTCAACCCTTTTAGACTACGTGGCTTTTACATCACTCTCTCTTATTAGGACGATAATCGTGTACCAGCTATTACATCCGTTAAATTATCATGCTCATGATGCCATTTTGTCGGTCCCTCTCTCTTTCTCTCGTAATTCACTCATAATGACTTTTGTATGTACAAGCTGCTGTGTATAAGTACTCGATAAAATGAAAGTGTTTAAATGAAAGGTTCTCAAGTTAGATTAAATTTTACGCGGTTATAGAAAATCTTTTATTGGCTAGAATTTTTATGGATGTCAACTAATATTTGGTTGATACTCCCAAAATATTAATTTTGTATATCATTAAGATTTTCTCAATAATTATAATATTTTATGACAATTCTTCTATATACGTCAATAGTTTAACACTTTTTCTAGAAATTTTGCGAAAGAATCTATTTTAACAATTTAAAATACTTTTTTTGTAATTTCAAGTACTAAAAGTTGGCTTTCTAACCTGTCCTATGTTTAACTTTTCATTTAAAACGTACAACTATTTAATATTTAAAAAACAGTACCTTATATAGATATTTTCTAGAAGCTAAGGGGTTGTAGAATATTTGTATATAAATAAAATAGATGTTATAGATTTTCTATAAATGGAAAATGAATTTTGTCCTCTGGTTTCGGGACATTTCTCTGGCTTGTTGAATATTATTCAATTCTTTTGATATGGGTTGAGTTATTTTATTATTTTCATACTTATTAAATACATTGACATCCCTAATAATAATTCGTCAAGTGGATTTTGTAAAAACATAATTATTTAAAGTTAAAAAAATATAAATTGGAGATTTTTCAGTGATTCACAACCTGAAGCGTTAATCTTATGTCTCAAATTGAAAATAGAATGAAAATAGATAAAAAGTTTCTTGCAATTTTTCTACAATAAAGTGAACTTACATAAACATACTAAATTACCCTGTGTTATACTCTAAATCTAAATTAGTTAAAAATAACTAATTTGAAAGCGAAAACTCAGTCACCAATTCAATTAGTTATATTTCTCTTAATAATTTAGTAAAAAGTAACTAATTTATTAGTCAAATTCCTTTTTAGGTTATGTCAAAATAAATTTTAGTAAAATTCTGTTTACTAATTATTATTAGTTATTTTTAATTAATTCAAAATTAGAGAATACAAAAAAAACAAAAAATTACTTTTAATCGGACCTAACCTAAACTGTTCGTCATAAAAAACAATAAAAAAATGGTATATATAAAATCCCCACCCCCCCCCCAACACCAAAAAATTTCATTTTAGAGCTAAAAAACATTTTTTCTGTAGTTTTTGTATAAAATATACTGCTACTTCGTCATTTTTGGTCCGATTTCAAAGTTTTTTTTTATTTTAAAGCTGAGAAACAAAGCTTCCTGTGTCTAATAGAGGTTTTATGTTTTAAATAAAATTTATGATACATTACTGGACAAATTTGTCAGGCCACCCATTTTTTAGGAATTAAAAAACTTCTTTAATCGTACAAAGTATAATTAATCAAATTTTTTATTTTTATTTCCTAAAAGTAGATGAAATTATGAAGAAAATAAGACCTGTGTGATGTGATTTAGTCCATTTTTCATTAAAATATATTTAAAAAAGTGGAATTTTTACTGTTTTACAAAAATGCAAATTTCTGACGAAATAACAATGGTTTTTTGAAGTTCCTACACGGAAAAAATTATTTCAGTATATTTTGCAGAACTAATATAGGAGTTGCGGATATAGAAGATTCCAGAACGAAGTTTTTTATAATCTCAGAAACTTTCATTATTTAAAGCGGAACATTTTTGAAGTAACTGTAAATAGTTCTGTAATTTTTGAAATAGATGTTAGTGTTAAAGCGTTTTGTATTTCATACAGAACAATTTATGACAAAATGTTGAAAATATTTAGTACAAACTATGTTTGAGACTGTTTGAATTTGCACTATGATTTCTGCCGTAACCGTTCCAAAAGAGTTCTGTAATATTCTATATCACGTTGTATAATGTCACGTGATACTTGTAGGCCGCGTGGTCGCACAGAATAAGGCAGTTAATTGAATATTTATTAAAAAAAACACTATTATTAACAATACTTAACCTATAAGGTATAATTATTGAAATTTTAATATCAAAACTTTAAACAATTGATTTTATTTAACCCCTTCACGCCCAGGGGACATATATGTCCCACCTACAAAAACCTCAATATCTTCCAAGAAAATAAATATTTTTTAATCAACCTTAGTGCTTTCTCTTTAGGAAGGATGAAGCTTTAAAAATATGTAGATTACATTGTTCATAAAAATTCCTATTGTTTAAAAAAAACATTAAAAATTGTTAAAATTGACGAATTTTTAAAACATTTCAGATTCGCCTGACATTTGTTACTCGGAGGTTTTTGGGGTCGCTGATTACGAATCCGATGTTAGTTTTCCAAAATTAAAAATGGCGGATCCAATATGGCGGACGAAAAATTTAAAAATTCCTTAGATTCGACTAAAAATGGTTACTCTGGGGTTTTGGGATTGCTGATTTCGAATCCGATGTTTATTTTTTATAATTCATATGTTCAACTAACTTAAGCCATCAAATGTTTAAAAACCAGTTCCCACATAACACGTAATATTCCAGGGACATTCCTGGAATATTTTTTTGTGACATTCGGAACATTCCAATGGAATATTGCAGTGACGTTACTGGAACGTTGCTATGTCCGACTCAGGGAATATTTCAGTGGAACATTCCATGAATATTAAATTGTAATGTCTCTGGAACATTACAATATAACATTGCAGGAATATTCCATTGGAATATTCATAAGTTTTTTGAAGCAAAAAAATTTTAGTTTTTAAATTTATTAATTCTTATTAGAATTATTTATCATTTTATTTTTTCGTCTTAAAACAAATTAAAAATTCCAAACGCGACGAGAGGATTCGAACCCTAAACCTAAGACCTGTCTAACGATTAACGCTCGCAGCTATTATCGGTATGAAAATAAGAATCTAAACCGAGTAGATATAGTTTTAATACATTTCTAAAATAGTTGAAGTTCATCCAGCTTTATTGTAGAATTTTCATACCGATAAAATAGCCGCGAGCGTTAATCGTTAGATAGGTCTTAGGTTTAGGGATCGAATCCTCCCGTCGCGTTTAGAATTATTAATTTGTTTTAAGATGTAAAAATAAAATGATAAAAAATTCTAATAAGAACTAATAAATTTAAAGACTAAATTTTTTTTTGCTTTAAAAAACTTATGAATATTCCAATGGAATATTCCTGCAATGTTATGTTGTAATGTTCCAGAGACATTACAATTTAATATTCATGGAATGTTCCACTAAAATATTCCCTGAGTCGGACATAGCAACGTTCCAGTAACGTCACTGCAATATTCCTTTGGAATATTCCGAATGTCACAAAAAAATATTCCAGGAATATCCCTGGAATATTAGGTGTTATGTGGGTTGGTTGATTGCATTAAGAAATGTAACTCTTAATTTATTAAAACAAAATAAAATGTTTTTTACAAAATTTATAGTAAAGCAAATTAAAAAATTTTCTTGATCGCTACTTTCCTTGATATGATGAATAGAAGCTAGTAAAAATAAAATTAAAATTTAAAAAAAATTAAACATAACCCAACATTTTAGCACTTATTTAAAAAATCTTGCCAAAATAAAGAGTTATATTCGCTGTTTTCAATATTTATTTTATTTTTATTAGTTTCTACTCGTCATATCAAGGAAAGTAGCGAACAAGAAAATTTTTTAATTTGCTTTACAATAAATTTTGTAAAAAGCATTTTATTTTGTTTCAATAAATTAAGAGTTACACTTCTTAATGCTAGTCACTTATCAGGATCTCGACCCTGGTAGCCAAATATTCTAGTTTTAAATCAACCAACTGGTTTTTAAACATTTGATGGCTTAAGTTAATTGAACATATGAATTATAAAAAATAAACATCGGATTCGAAATTAGCAATCCCAAAACCCCCGAGTAACCATTTTTAGTCGAATCGAAGGAATTTTTAAATTTTTTTGTCCGCCATATTGGATCCGCTATTTTGAATTTTGGAAAACTAACATCGGATTCGTAATCAGCGACCCCAAAAAACTCCGAGTAACCATTTTTACGCGATTTTAAGCACTTTTTCAAAATTCGTCCGCCATATTGGATCCGTCATTTTGAATTTTGGAAAACTAACATCGGATTCGTAATCAGCGACCCCAAAAACCCCCGAGTAACCATTTTTAGTCGAATCGAAGGAATTTTTAAATTTTTCGTCCGCCATATTGGATCCGCCATTTTGAATTTTGAAAAACTAACATCGGATTCGTAATCAGCGACCCCAAAAACCCCCGAGTAACCATTTTTGAGCGATTTTAAGCACTTTTTCAAAATTTGTCCGCCATATTGGATCCGCCATTTTGAATTTTGAAAAACTAACATCGGATTCGTAATCAGCGACCCCAAAAACCCCCGAGTAACCATTTTTAAGCGATTTTGAGCACTTTTTCAAAATTCGTCCGCCATATTGGATCCGCCATTTTGAATTTTGAAAAACTAACATCGGATTCGTAATCAGCGACCCCAAAAACCCCCGAGTAACCATTTTTAGTCGAATCGAAGGAATTTTTAAATTTTTCGACCGCCATATTGGATCCGCCATTTTGAATTTTGAAAAACTAACATCGGATTCGTAATCAGCGACCCCAAAAATCTCCGAGTAACCATTTTTAGTCGAATCGAAGGAATTTTTAAATTTTTCGACCGCCATATTGGATCCGCCATTTTGAATTTTGGAAAACTAACATCGGATTCGTAATCAGCGACCCCAAAAACCCCCGAGTGACCATTTTTAAGCGATTTTAAGCACTTTTTCAAAATTCGTCCGCCATATTGGTTTAGCCATTTTGAATTTTGAAAAACTAACATCGGATTCGTAATCAGCGACCCCAAAAACTATAAGAACCACTTTACTTTTTTTTTTTTTAATGGCTCAATTCGGCTTGGGTGTGAAAGGGTTAAGGGAAATTGATTTGACGTATAGGTAGAGCCGCACGGTCAAGGATGCTTTAGGCAGCACATATTACAAAACTCTTGTAGTAATACGTCTGACCAGATAAAGCAAAATTTAAATTACCTATATTTTTAAATTATACGGATATTTTCTTTACATTTTCCTGAAACTCCCCTTTAGGTTTTATAAATGAGTGATTTACATAATACTAACTTCTTCTCTGCGTCGGCTGTTCCGAAATTAGTTGTGTAAAATATACTGAAATAATTTTTTCCGTGTATGCTTGTTTTCAAGGTAATTTTCCAAGGAATAAAACTATTTTATAAGCATTAAAGTGCAATTTTTATCTTAAAATATGCAGGGCTTGAAATTTGGACTAAAAAAGATAGGGAAATTATAATTAACATTGTCAAATATAGCCTTATAAAATATAACAAAGTTGTAATTGTCAATCTCAAATTGTCAATCTCAAGGATTTTTTTGGATGAAATTTAGAATCCAATTTAAAGATGATATTAGAATGAAGAATACAGATGTTTTTGATCCTTTTATTTTTGGAATATTTGATGATGTTAAACTAATGTTGCCATAGAAGATCTGGTGTTGTTGGTGATTTGAATTAAATGATGACGGTAGTCATTTTTGTTGTTATGCCGACGTTTCGATCTCTTGGATTAGAGATCATCATCAGGGCGTTTGTTTTATTAAATAAAAATCAGAGGAAAGATCTTACACAATTTGCACAATGAATTTAATTCATTGATGCAAGTGTGCAAGTGTGCACAATGAATTAATTCATTGTGCAAATTGTGTAAGATCTTTCCTCTGATTTTTATTTAATAAAACAAACGCCCTGATGATGATCTCTAATCCAAGAGATCGAAACGTCGGCATAACAACAAAAATGACTACCATCAGTATTTAATTCAAACCACCAACAACACCAGATCCTCTATAGCAACATTAGTTAAACATCATCATAATATATTTATTAACATTTTTAAAATTATTTTTATGTCATTATAATGTGTTCAAATTTTTATAAATTATTTTTTCCAAATTCCGATCCCTGCATATATTCTAAGATAAAAATTGCAATTTAATGCTAATAAAATAGTTTTATTTCTTAGAAAATTACTTTCAAAACAAGCATATGAACTTTAAAAAATCGTGGTTGTTTCGTCAGAAATTTGAATTTGTGTGAATCAGTGAAAATCCCACTTTTTTAAATCTATTGCAATGAAAAATGGACTAAATCACTTCACTCAGGTCTTATTTCCTTTAGAATTTCATCTAATTTTAGGAAATAAAAATAAAATTTTTTAATAATTATACTTTGTACACTCAAAGAAGTTTTTCAATTCTTAAAAAATGGGTGGACTGACAAATACGGCTGGTACTGTAGAAAAGGAGTAAAAAAGTTCAAAAATTGGCAATTTTTTTTTAGTTTTTTCAACTTTGACAATGTTTTATTATTTTGCTTACTTGGAAGTGAAATGTCCATATTATTTTCGTATTTCTATTTTTTACAGTATTAAAAACCTTATTATATTAATATTATACTTTTAAAACATTGTTTCTTTAAATTAATTTTTCTTTACTAAACATAATGTTATTGTTTGGCTTCATTACTTTGACACACTATATAGTATATGTTTCCACTCGACATAATTATTGTTTGTTTCTTTAATAAAAGTTTTTAAAAAATAAGTCTAGTAGGGGCATTTCTTTCTGAAATTTTTAGTGATATTAGTTGCTCAGACTTTCTTACAAAATATTATATTTTCTTCTAATATTCACAATATTATACTATTCAATATTCTTTTTTTTCATTATCATGCTAAACACTTCAAATGAGAAAAAGGAAATTATAAAGATTTTAATTTGTCCAATAATGGTTGTTGTGGTAATAGTGGAGTCGTTTTTGAAAGAAAGTTTGAATTTTCGAAAGAATTATAAATTCTTTATTAGATAAATCACATCCAAAATCTAATCATTGTAAACAACGCATAACAGTTAACAATAATTTATTTTTTTCGCTTTCCGCTTTGTAAAAATTCCCAAATTGTTAAATTTATCAGAACACGTCCAGGATCGTTTTGTTTTAAAATTCAGTGTCAGATCTATTATCAAATAAACAGTGCTTTGTATCCAGAAGAAGAAGAGAATCCATCATTTGGTCAGATATTTATTTATGATACTAATAAAGCAGTTGATTATAAATCACATGAAAATAGTAAACTCGATATTGAAGTCCTAACCATCATTGAAACAACTATGAGAAATTTTAATATTCTCGCGAAATCATATAAAGATGATGTTAGAGCTTGATAGAAGAAGAATTAGTTATAAAAAAATGAAGTAATGCCTGAATTCCCTAAATAGTTCCTGTATGAGAAAGCAAAAATAAAAAAAGCACTTCTCCCGTATTTAAAAAAAACCGCGTAATAAATGTTTGAAAAATAAAACCCTCCCTTTCAGTATTTTGATTTTGCTTTAAAAATCTTCTTTTCTTCTTCCATTTGGATTCTTAAAATGTGAAAATTACATTTAATGTCAGTGCACTCATTCTGAAATTTACATTTCGTGAGTTCGTGATGTTTATGTGTCTAAAGAAAGATGGTCATTTTTTCTAAGTGCGTGTCTGATGACAATAGATCAAGTAAACCTCATTCAGGTTGAACAAAGTGACTTGGACGGCAGGATCGTTATCTCGTTGCGTCGGTATAAATGTCTTCGTGCAGTAGCAGATCCTCGGTTTTTGCGGTTTAACATTTACCTTGACACAACCTCAAAACCTAAACACTAGGTGTTTCACTATCAGAAATTAGCAGCTACCTAGTGATTTATTCTAATGAATAATGCTTCTTCAAAATAAACCGTTTACGTAAGTTTAGATTTCATCATTTCTATAGTGGTGTATTTGCATTATTATAAAATAAGAAGCAAATATATTGGCCTTTTAGCAGAGAGAATTTACCAAAAACTTGGAAATGACTTTATCATCAAATATTGTCATCCAACCACTTCTTTTACTACTTTACAGTTTTTGTTGACTATTCTTTTCAAATTACGATCTATTGCTATTATTTCATAGAAATTATAATCCTTGTGAAAATTGCGGAAGAGAAAATAACGCGGTTTGCGTCTTTAAGGTAATTCATCAATTGTCTTGTTAAGTGTTTGTGTTTAGTTTTATTAAAAATTATCTTTGGAATTTTTAACAATGTGAATAAATTATATTATTATATAATTTATGAAGAACTTTAAAGTGTTTTACAATAAATACAATTATAACCCGAGTGATGTTATACTTTTAGGATGCAATACAAATTTTCATTCACATGCCATTAAAGAACTATAAGGGGTGCTCGTAAAAGCAAAATGGCGTTCGTAACCGCAAAATGGCTGATATGAATAAACGAGCCGAGCCAAGAAAAGCACATAGTCTAGACTTTAAAATGTTGTGTCAAGTCTTCATTGCATTTTTTACTTTTTCGTTTTTTATCATCCTTAAGTTTAAAATTGATCTTGTAGTATTCCTTAGATAAGGCACGGGTACATTTTTTCAGTTCCACTTTCCAAAAATACTGATTTTTTTATGTGGGACCGTTTTTTACAATTGAAATTATTTTTTTTAGCAGTGGTAAATGTGGTGACACTGATAATGTACTACCAAAATATGATCGATGAAATAAGTATAAAAACTCAATTTTAAAATTGGAGAAGGTAAAAAAAATATAAAGTTTTACGGTTCTGATAAGAGGGAATTCCGATGACAAAGGTTCGGATAATCGAGGTTCCACTGTAGTTGGTTAAATGATTTTCATGATTTAAATTAACTAAATGAATGTAGTTAATTGATTAATTTAACATTTTTATAAGGTAGTTAACAATGGGGGTAGTTTCAATTACAAAACTTGTTGTTCACAAGATGGTTCTAAACCTCTTTTAATAACAGGAAAGCAAGGTTGACTTTGTTATAGTGACATCTGATCTAGAAACACAGTAATTATCAGCTTTCATCATCTTTGACCCACTGAGCTTGAAACATAACCTTTGTCGGCTTTAGTCTGTTGTGAGTCAAGTTAGAATCATTTGATGATGCAATTTTGCAACCAAGCTGTGACAGCATTAGAGAAAGTCATTATTTCGCGCTAAGCGTTTCGTCCAGTAATGGAGTTTGTGGCCTTCAATTTAAATTGTTTTCTGCAAGGATTCCATGATCAGTCAAAGAAAAGAGAATTAGCCTCTTCTATGTGCATTTTGTATAGAATATCGGGGATGTGATACTGAACAAAAAAATTTTGTTTTCAACACAATTTTCACCTATAAAACGAAAGGTACATCGATTTGATGATTGATGAGTTTTATGAAATTAGGACCGCATTAGTTTGTCTAGATTATATTCGCTTCTAAAATTATATAGTAAAGGAAAAACCAAAATACATCAAGTACATGTTAAGAGTCAGATATGTAATTATTAATCACTAACTGTTAATTTCAACCAATGAAAGGTACTTTTTCTATAGTTAAAAACTTTTACACAATAAAGGTAACCTTTACCACTTTAACTTGTCAACTCGGTAATGCTTCGATTTTATCTGGAGACAATTGCGTGTCAGTCAAGAACCGCATAGTTGACTACAGGTTTATAAAAGCCAACTCAGGCAATTTGTGACTAAAACACGTTGGTTAACCAGTTCAGACAAGCAATTATTGTCATGAACCAACTTTACCTTCTTTCACACTTAAAAAATAATCCATACAAAGTTCTTTCATTAGACTTTTAATTAGTGTGACAATTTAGATATCCCACAATATTCTCGGAACAAAAAAATTTAAATTAACAAACATTAATCACAAAATGTAATGAAGATGATTAATTTCTAAATTGTACAATATTTATATTACTTCTATTCTGTAACCTATTATCTATACAATGTACATTACTTTGTAATAATTTTTTTATTACACATACTGAAGAATATATGCGAATTGTTAATTCAAAACATCAACTTTTTGTATTACTATGGATTTATGAAAAATCATTCAAAAAACCGCCCCCCTCGTTAAAATGGCAACAGTTAATAGAAGCAGACAGTTAAGTAACTCTAAACTGATTCGCAGAAAACATATTCTGCTCTATAAAATTACCCTAGTAGGCACCGCGCCCCTTCTGAGTCCGCCATCTTCTAAGTTGCTTCCACAACGCGGAGACCGTGCAGGTTCGCGTTTCTCGAGGTGCACTCCCTTTCTCTATCCCCCCCTCAAACCTCCCCCATGACCTTTCTCATACTTAAATCGTTTCCCTTTCTCCTTCCTCTTTGCCCTCCCTCTAACCCTACTTTTCTCCGATATTGTAATTATTACTGACTTCTTCCTGCTCGTGTCACTGTTTACAATAAATGTGCATGTCAACTCTTTATACTGTTAAACGATTGTTGTAAAATACACGTGTAACGCGTCAACCTTCTTTTCAAATTATCATCACTTTAAATGATAATTTCATTATGTTAAAAATATTCTCTAAAAGCGGATTTTTCTCATAAATATGTTAAAAGGAACTTATTAATGATGATAAAAGAAATTTATATAAATAAAATTATTTTAATTATTTTTCAAATTGATTTTGCTTCCTTATTGAGGAAGTTTTATGATGGATATGATGTTCGATTTTTAAGAATTAGGCTTCATTTACCCAATTTTAATCGTAAGCAAATGTCAGGTTAGTTTGATTAGTCGGATTTTAATAAAATTTGATAGGTTTATTAAACTCAAAAATATCTAAAATCGGACACAAGGGTTTTTTAAAATATTGCATCAATTATCCTTTAGTACCATTTTTTGTTTGAATAAATTATTTTTGTTACAAACTTTTATCTTGCTACAGTACAACTTAATAACTTAATAAACTTTCCAGCTTTGCCTTGAGAAGAAAATGTGGGCTACCAAAATTTTTACTCTTATTTTTGCTGTAGCAGGTGCGTGGCGCAAATGTTTCCAGGATTGGCCTGAGACGATCATGTGGTATGCCACAATTTTTTTCTTTTCTTTTTGCTGTTGTAGGGATCATAAATGTTAAAATCATTGTCCTGAGACCATCGTATGGCGTGCCAAAAATTTTACTTTCCTTTTTGCTATTGCAAGTGGCGAAAATTTTGCCAGCATTGTCCAGCAAAGATCCTGTGACTTAAAGAAAATTTTACTTTTCTTTTTGCTGTTGTAGGTGATGAAAATGTTTCCAGCTTTACCCTGAGACAAAAATGTGGCCTACCAAAATTTTTACTCTTCTTTTTGCTGTTGTGGGTGGCCGAAATGTTTCCAGAATTGGCCTGAATTGCTGTTGTAGGGGACAAAAATGTTGCGAACATTGTTCTGAGAAGATCATCTAGTTTGACAAATTTTTTACTTTTCTTTTTGCTGTTAAATGGGCTAAAAATGCTTCCAGCATTGTCCTCAGAAGGTCCTGTGGCTTGACAAAATTTTACTTCTTCTTTGCTGTTGTAGGCGGTGAAAATGTTTCTAGCTTTGTCTTGAGACGAAATAATGTAGCCTACCAAAATTTTTACTCTTATTTTTGCTGTTGTAGATGGAAAAAATGTCCTCAGCATTGTCCTGGGACAATCATGTATTCTGCAAACATTATTTTCTATTTTTTTTTATTTTTTAGGTGGCGAAAAATTTTTCAGCATTGTCCCGAGACTAAAATGTAGTATACCAAAATTTTTAGTTTTATTCTTGCTGTTGGTGAGAACAAACATGTTGCCACCATTGTCCTAAGAAGATCCTGTGGGTTGTCAAAAATTTAACTTTTCTTTTGGCTGTTGTAGGAGGTGAAAATGTTTGCAGCTTTGCCCTGAGACGAAAATGTAGCCTACCAAAATTTTTATTTTTCTCTTTGCTGTTGTAGGAGGCGGAAATGTTACCAAAGGATTGGCCTGAGACGATCATGTGGCATGCCACAATGTTTGTCCTATTCCTTTTGCTGTTGAAAAGGATGAAAGTGTTGCCAGCATTGTTCTGAGAAGATCATCTAATAGCTTTGAAAATTTTTGCTTTTCTTTTTGCTGTTGAAGGGGACAAAAATGTTTCCAGCATTGTCCTGAGAAGATCCTGTGCGTTAACAAAAATTTTATTTTTCTTTTTCCTGTTGTAGGCGGTAAAAATGTTTTCAGCTTTGCCCTGAGATGAAAATGTAGCTTATCAAAATTTTACTTTTCTTTTTGCTGTTGTTGAGGACAACCATGTTGCCAGCGTTGTCCTGAGAAGATCCTGTGGGTTGACAAAAATTCTACTTTTTTTTTTGCTGTTGCAGGCGGTGAAAATGTTTCCAGCTTTGCCCTGAGACGAAAATGTAGCCTACCAAAATTGTTACTCTTCTTTTTGTTGTTGTAGGTGGCGAAAATGTTTCCAGGATCGGCCTGAGACGATGATGTGGCCTGCCACAATTTTTCGCCTATTCTTTTTGCTGTTGTATGGGACAAAAATGTTGCCAGCATTGTGCTGAGAAGATCATGTGGCTTGAAAATTTTTTTACTTTTCTTTTTGCTGTTGAAGGGGACAACAATGTTTCCATCATTGTCCTAAGAAGATTATGTGGTTTGTTAAAGTTTTTACTTTTCTTTTTGCTGTTGTATGGGACAAAAATGTTCTCCGCATTGTTCTGAGACGATAATGATATGTCGAGAACGCTTCAACGGATTTCCGTAAAATTTGGATTAAGCTTTATTAATCTTATAAATATCTAAATTTAGACGCAGGGATTTTTTAAAATACCTGATCAAATTCTTTTCAGCATCTCTTTTCATCGAAACAACCGTCTTTTGATGAAACTTTTTTCCCATGCTAAAAAAACAACTTAATAAATACAAAAATCACACTCCTTATCTCAAAATAAATCGATTAACCTATTTAAAGTTTATAATTGATAAAAAGTTAGTAAAATAATTATTGTTTTTTCAATTTTTTGCATTTTGAATTCTTTTTTTTTTATTGTATATTTCTTTTATAGGCTTTTTGTTTAATCTTTTTAATTTTTCTTGTTTATATTGATTTAATAAAATATGTATGCCTTTAAATATTTCTTTTTGTACTTGATTATTTCAATTTCGCGCGTTTCATATTTCGTTCCTCCATTTAACTATGATTTTCTTTTGAGTTACTAGTCGCAATTCTTTTTTAAATATAAGCGCCAGATAAACTTTGTTATTAATTCACTTTTGACCATTTTCTGGAAAAAGTATTTATTGAACTATGTTTTTTTGTTTGAAAAACATTTTGTTGTGAAATTTTAAGGTGAGTTTTTAGGTTATTATTTTATGAAATAATGTTTAATTGCTTCAGTTGAAATTGGAAGAATCGAATGCAATATTTTTCTGCACGGGTTTCAACTTTTTTCCGACCTTAGATGACAATTTTGAAAAAATTGCTAAAAGCCACTCGTTTGTTAAAAAGTTTTTCTCGCATGCCGACTTACGACCGCGAGTTAAACGCGATCGAGAAAGAAAAAATATGAGACATGAAAACAGCTATCATTTCTCAAACTCCATAACTCGATATAAACCACCCTTCGAGCCGGGACGATCTTTCTCGTATCCCCTATCAGTGGTGGAATGGTGGTAGCTTACATTATCGATATTACGAGGCGCCGATAAAAAAATCGCATAAAATTAAACAAACCCTACGTGCTTCGGATGAAAAACCATCAGTGTTGCCTCATCCGTCTGCTTAACAGTTTCTCAACTTTTTCAAAACAGAAAAATATTCTTTAACACTTATTTTCTATTTATGTTTTATTTTTATAAATTCATCAGTAAATTTAGTTTTCGTTAATTTTTTGGGTAAATAATCCATTAGGTGAGGTTTTTGTATTTAAAATAACATTTGTCACAAGATTCGAAAGCGAGTTTTTAGGTTATGTTCTATTTTAACAAGAATAAAATTGAATCACTATCGTTAATACTATTAATCTGATTAATATTATTAAAACTGTTTTCTAAACTAACGCACATTATAAAATCGTAAAATTAAGTAGCAAACGAATAAGACAAACCGGAATTTCATGTATGATTGAAAATGAAATTATTATTGGAAATTATCTCTATTTCTGTATTAAAATAACTTATGGCTTTGATTATACTAAAATAGTTTAACTCGTGGAAAGTAATAAATCAACTAAATATGAATATAAACAGTCTTATCAGTAATACAAGTTATATCAGAGTGAAGGGAGCAACATACTTGTGGTTTTCATAGCAGTTATTTGACACTAGAAAATAAGTAAACGCATATATGCAATTTAGTACTACTAGGAATTAAATTAAGCAACTTCTTGCGTACATGTATTTGCATGATTTCTGTACAGTTACAAGAATGTGAGTAAAATGCAGATAAATGATGTGAAAACCACAGTAATGTTGCCATGCTAACTAATTTCGCACCTTCCTTATTTTCTTCCTTCTTATAGAAGACTGCTGGTGCGGTTCTTGGCAAATTTCTAATTGGCTAATTATTTTCTCCTAATTATAACCCGGTCTTTAATTAATTGAAATATAATTATACTGATTCTAGTGATAAAGTCATTTATATTCATTTATTACTCAATTCAGTGATTAAGATTTTTTGGACTTGTGTAATTATTAGATATCTAAAAGCTTTATTCGCAATAAAGAAAAATGTTACTTTAATTACAATACTGCTTGATGAAATATTCTTTTAGATAACAGCTTGTCAATTTAATAGCAATAATTCTAACCAGAACGAATATATAATATATGCCTCAGCTACTATCTAAAGTTAAATATAAGCGAATTTCTTCTATTATTCAAACCATCACTCCCCTGATGTAGGATCGTATATTTAAAATATATCGTAACCGCGCCGCGCATATGGTGCCCACTACAGTTTTAACCGCCTATCCTCAAGCGTAAGAAAACGTTTCAGAATGCAGAAGTGCACCATTAACATATTCTTGGAACTAATTTATTAAATGGATATCTTATTATTTAAATCACAAACCAAAAACGAGAACTACAGCAAAATATCTAAAAAAAAAGTTGACTGTGGATGTATAAACAAAGGCTTATTAATTATTTCAAGAGAGTTTTTGTTTTAATAGTTACGATCATTTATCTATATTTCTATGGTCATTTTTTATTCAGATGTTTTATTCAATTTTATCGACATCTTAACAACCATTTTGGTCAGTTGATCATATTTCAAGCAAATTCACAGTGACATTCGAAAGACCGGACGCAAATCCCGCGATTTCTCCGGGGAGTCGAAAAAATCGCAAATAATGCGACTAAACTCGGAAAGCTTTAGCAGATAAATTGTAGTCCCTCCAGTCTTCGTGGCTCGAAGTCATATTACACATTTTTCAGGACGATAGTTTTTCCAGGCTACTTTTTCCAACCCCAGGGAACCCTGCCTGTTTCTCCTATCACTTATCGTTTTCTAGGATGACAGCAGGTAAAACAAATTTTCATAAGAAATCAACGACAAAATCATAACTTGGCTGAAAAGTAATAAATTTGAAACGAATATTTATTATTTCAGTGAAGGAATCGCAACCTTTTTTATATCATAAAATTTATATCATTAAGTCAATAAATCTGAATTTTTTATTTATTAACATACTATGTATTATATTTTATACACATTTAAAACTGAAAATATTTGCTTTCATTTAAACATCGCCTTTCCCTTTAACAATTTAGCTTCTGGATCAGCCTTTGATAAGAACAGTGATAAATGGGAGTTTTTTTTGAAGATGAATCGTAATTCTCCAGAACAGTAATAAGTAATTTTTTAAAGATGAATCGTAATACATCAAAACAGCAATAAAGAGTTTTTTGATCGTAATGCTCCAAAACAGTAATAAGAGGTATTTTTTGAAGATAAATCGTAATACTTCCCAGTAAGAAGCAGTAGGAAAAACACAACCTTGTCAGGTAGTTACTTAATTTTGGTATTGGTAGTTACTTATTTTAAGAATGAAAAGATTCACCGAAAAACAATATTTTGTAATTTTTTAAATTTGGTACACATGAAGTTTAATTTTGTCTTATATAAGCTATTAATTGATAATTTTTTATGAAACTTTTCTGTCAGGGAAATTTATAAAATAAATTTTGTGATCACCCTATTAGTGTTATTAATTTAAAAATCTACCCAAGTATTTCAATATCTTTTTTAACTTTAAATTAGTTTTTTCTCTTAATAATAAATCTCCGCTTTTTCATTGGTCATGATTTTTAAATTAAATTTTTTTTTAATATTCGTTTCTTTCATACTTATAATAAAAATTTTATATAGATGGTACTTCAATCAGTGTCTTATTTTTTCCAGGTTTCTGATAAAATAACCTTCTTTTAGATACTCGATTTCTTGAAATCAATGCTTAACTTATTACTTTATTTTTTCTTATTACATTTTCCAGGTTTTCTAATAAAACATACTTTTTCAATATTCGATAGCTTGAAACTAACAAAAGTTTGTTTACATAAATTCTCGAATGTTTGGAGATGTTTAATAATGCGCTGCTTATACTCTATAAATTTCTTGGAGTTTTCACACCACGAAGAGTAAAAATTGAGTCACTCCAATCAGAGTGAAACCCCCACTCTAAAAGAGTAGGATGCCATTCTTAAGGAGTGAGTTTCCACTCAAATTTTATAATATAAAATAAAAATGTTATGTAAACATGCTACATCAATCAGTGTCTAATCTTTTCCAGGTTTCTGATAAAATAACCTTTTTCTAGATACTCGATTTCTTGAAATCAATGCTTAACCTGTTTCATTTTTTCTCATTACATTTTCCAGGTTTTCTAATAAAATATACCTTTTTTTAATATTCGATAGCTTGAAACAAACAAAAGTTTGTTTACATAAATCCCCGAATCATATTTGCCATTTTTCTCATGTTCCTTCGTATATAGAATGTTATTTCAAAAACTTATGAAAGTGAAGTTTAATGTAAAGAACAATGTCATAAGTAAAAAAAACATCACAATTATGTTGTGATGTTTTTTACTGTCAGTAGCTTGTCACTAAAGCTTCAGCTAAAAGTTGATGTTTTAACGAAAAATTCCAAATTTTAAAAACAATTTCTTCAAACCTGAAATAATTTTCGTCCCATTAATTTTTTTCAATCTTCTTTTCTGTAATTTTCTATCATTTTTATAATCATTTGTACTTAAAGTTTTTTCTTTAAAAACAATCATACGTTGCTTCCTGTATAATAAGTACTTTGGCAGTATTTCGTATGATTACACTGTTTTTGTTTGATGGTAGGAATATAAAGGTTAAAGTAAAAACAAAATTGTTTAAGTGTTTCGGCGTAGGAAGGTTGAATAGTGATTTCGGAGTTTTGCAATAGTGTAAGGAGAATGGCGTTTGCAGGTAGTCCGACATGTATGGGTTTGTGGGGTAATTGTCTACAGGAAAATTAAACTGAAGTCACGTTAATTATGTAACTCTCCACTCTCTGGTACCGCGTATGGCTTATTCCATAACCCGCGGGGTGATGATGGACGAGCGCTCACGACCTTATGGCTAGGCTGCCAACCTTCACCAGCGAAATCCCTAACTCGGTGTTAACTCAATCAGTCAACACCCACCTACTAGTCGCCCAATGCTAATCTACTTTCAGATTAATTACCGTGCAATTTCGGCAAGAATAATTAGTATTTCCCGACGAATCGCGTAACCTCGAAATATCAGAGAAATTATTTTTAATCTGTGCGTGTTACGTTGTAACAATTTAATTTAGCTTAATCTTGTTTACATCAAAAAGTAAATCAATTTTTATGTTAGTTATTATTAAATTCTAGTTTTTTGTTGCAAATTTAATTTAGATAGAAATTGTAAAACTAAGTTCTAGGTTTTTCGCAAGTTGCAGATGTTGAGTCTCGTATTTGAAATTGTTATTTCTAAAAAGGATAAAATTCATTGAAGGTAGCTAAAGAGATGATAAACTATCATTTTCGTCCAGTGTCCGAAACTTTCTTATTCTTAAAATTTTATGTATTTATTGTCAATGCGTGATCGTACGACCTTTCTAAAGGATAAGAATTTCAAAAATTGTAATTTGCTCGCCAAGAGGAAAAGTCTTACCTGCGAACTCTTCCACCTCTTCTCAAAATAGCTTCCTCGCTAAACTTTAAACATTTTAAATAGGTTGTTTATTTAACAACACGTTTTACAAATTTATGGCAGCCCAACACCATTTTTTTTCTTCCAAAAATTATTTTCTACTTTTTATGGTACCCCTATTTTATGGAATACTACTGTATTCGTTTTTCCACTTCTAGCGTGAGTAGAGGGGATCATAGGTATAATTTTACATCTTGGAGAGCAAGTTACATCTGACCAAGAATTTATCCGGTGCCATAATTCTAGGTACATTAGGATACGGCATAAAAGGTACTTAAGTATAGACCAATTTATGAATCGGTCAATGTTATCGAGTCTCAGGTAATTTTCATTCCACTTAGTTTTTCCGTTTTGCTGAATTGTCAAATTTCGATGTGCATGCTACAAGTGTTGAATCTCCAGATTTTAAAATCACTTACAAACGAGCTCTTGAACGCGTCGGTTCTCTTAACTATTCTTAATCTTCAATCCATAACATTATTATAAATTCATAAGAGTTCTTGAATAAATTATGTTTATGTTATATCAATACTCAAATTAATTATGTTCGTAAAATTTATTTTCTACCCGCACAGTGCGATTTACTAAAAACAATCTCTATTTATAATTCCTTCAAGAGATCAATAAACAAATTTAAATATAAAAATTTTAATTAAGTTTCAGAATCAATTTTGAGTTTTCAAATTAATATTTATGAACTTACTGAAACGAGTCCAATGAAAAAAAAATTTAACCCATAATTGATTGCCTGAGCTTTTATTTGTTTACAGTTTCTGTTTCTAGTTTCCCATACTCATTTGTAACAAAAACTAAATTCCACTAAAGAATTTTATAATTTTCTCGTAGATTGAACTGAAATATGAAACTTGGTTATAATTCATCGATACTGTAGAAGATCCGATACAAGTATGCGAATAGCAAAAAAATTGTTAGTATAGTTCTGAACGATCAAATTGCCGGGTAATACTTAAGAACTATTGAAGGAATTGTGGCAAAAAATTGAATCGTGACGCTACCGTTCTTGGCAACATTTATTTAACCAAAAAAATTTCTCGGAGTATAACTGATTGCAACTTTGTTTGTGATACTATTATATATAGCAGTGCTTTTTATCGTTCTCAATCTTGATTCCTATTGTTTAATGTTTATGAAATATTTTCCATAAAAAGAATCTTTTATTTATAAAATTGAATCCGTCAAATGATTTCTTGTATTTAATAATTCATTCACAATTAATATTTCAATTTACTTTATAATTTTTTTTTCTTCCACGAATTCTTCAAATTCCGAAAATTCGCAATTAAAGAAATCCACTTCCGTGTATTTATGGAGCACGCGTGCTTTATGGTCGGCTATTATATCCAGAAATGGTCGATTATGCGCGAAACTAAAAGTCGTGGTAGTTATCGTGGGAAAAGTTAAACAGGTATAGGTGTTTACTACTTCTCGAGTACCGCACATACGTTTCGAAACATGTCCCATCCAGAGATAATCATAGGTTAGTGCGAGTAGGCGAAATGTAAACGCATTTCGAGCAATTGGTTTGGCCGAGTTTTATAGTTTAAAAAGAATAATACGAATAATAGCCGATTTTATAATTAACGCAAACCTTGTTTTATGATATGTGTTCTTCACTTTGAGGATAGCTTTATCTCGCAGACGATATGTGCAATCGTTGAGCGCAACTTTATTACCCCCAGGTATTCTAATCTTTAGTATTTATTTAAGGACATAGGAAACTGTAAACATAAATTGCATTACAGTATATAATTATGCAGGTATATTAAGATTTAATTTACATCGCTAATTAAAGTTTTCATTACGATTCTGTAAAGGTGGCATACATTATATGCTTGTATTTCCCAATGCAATTATCTTTTTATACTTAGTATTATGGCAACTGTGTAATTTCCTGAATTATAAGCATTATAAAAACATAAAAGTAATTTCATTGCTTATCATTATCAAAATTAACAGTTCCCATCACATTTGTCAAGAAAGAAATGAAAGTTTAGTTTGTTATAAGTCACTTATTAATGTTAGTTGGATATAATTGAAAAATATCTTCATTTCGAGAACTTGCAACATTATCATCGGATTATTGACTTTTTATGGGATAAGCAGTGATTTTAAGAAAACGATTACCTAAAAAAAGGATATTTTATCAGAAACCTGGAAACCTGGAAAAAAGTCAAATATGATTCGGGGATTTATGTAAACAAACTTTTGTTTGTTTCAAGCTATCGAATAATAAAAAAAGTATATTTTATTAGATCACCTTGAAAATTTAATTCGAAAGTAATAAGTAACAAATTAAGCATTGATTTAAATAAATCGAGTATCTGAACAAAGGTTATTTTATCAGAAACCTGGAAAAAAGTCAAACATGATTCGGGGATTTATGTAAACAAACTTTTGTTTGTTTCAAGCTATCGAATAATAAAAAAAGTATATTTTATTAGATCACCTTGAAAATTTAATTCGAAAGTAATAAGTAACAAATTAAGCATTGATTTAAATAAATCGAGTATCTGAACAAAGGTTATTTTATCAGAAACCTGGAAAAAAGTCAAACATGATTCGGGGATTTATGTAAACAAACTTTTGTTTGTTTCAAGCTATCGAATATTAAAAAAAGTATATTTTATTAGATCACCTTGGAAATTTAATTCGAAAGAATAAAGTAACAAATTAAGCATTAATTTTAATAAATCGATTATCTAAACAAAGGTTATTTTATCAGAAACCTGGAAAAAAGTCATATATAATTCGGGGATTTATGTAAACAAACTTTTGTTAGTCTCAAGCTAGCGAATATTTAAAGAAGTATATTTTATTAGAAAACCTTGAAAGTGTAATTTGAAAGAATAAAGTAATAAGTTAAGCATTGATTTCAATAAATCTAGTATCTATACAAAGGTTATTTTATCAGAAACTTGGAAAAAAAGTCAAATATGATTCGGGGATTTATGTAAACATACTTTTGTTAGTCTCAAGCTAGCGAATATTTAAAGAAGTATATTTTATTAGAAAACCTTAAAAGTGTAATTTGAAAGAATAAAGTAACAAATTAAGCATTTATTTCAATAAATCGAGTATCTAAAAAAGGTTATTTTATAAGAAACCTGGAAAATAAGACACTAATTGAAGAAACATATCTATATAAAATTTTTGTTATAACTTTGAAAGAAACGAATATTTAAGGGCAGTTTTTTGATTTACAAAAAAAAAGAGGGGGTGTAGGTAATCAATTGTAAAATGAACCTAAAAACCTTTTAATTTTAGTAGTTTTCCAATCTTTAAAAATTGTTCTCAACACTCAATGTTTTTACAGCCGTTGTTGCTACCGACTTTTCCGACGTTTTTTTTCAACTTTTAAAAGTTTTTTTTATTTTATTTTAAGCAGGGTGTATTTAATCGCCAACGACTTCACGTAAATAACGATAAAACTGAAATAAATTAATTAATAATCAAGTCTAACGGCGATATATGTATTTTAATCTAAAGTTTATCGCAGGGTTGCTATAAATAATTCCGTATTAGTGGTATCACGAGATTGTATAATGAATATCGTTCTTTGTTGTGGGTCCTTGGTTTTGTCTTGTTTCCTTTTACGATTCCGGATCACGATAATGTAATACACCAAACTTATCAACTGAAATGATACTTGAGGGAGTATTTATTTCTTACAATTTCTTTTTATTTTAACTTGTATTAACTTTCAGAGTCCTAACTAAGAATCTCGGTTTAAAAATAACAGTTGCATTCTCATTTATTTTAAAAGCAATCTCGTATCGGTTAGATAATGATCTGAAAAATAATAAATCTGCAGAATTTTCTTATTAAGAATGGGATTATTCTGTATCTTAACAAAAATAAAAGAGAAAATGTTATATTAACTCTAGTTAATGTAAATTATGGTTAATAAAAGTTTTCTCTTTCTTTATTATAATAAAATAAATTATACCGGATCTACCAAATTTGCCGATTCTTTACTTTCTAAATTTTGTCTTAGTTTGAATCTTGAGTTATTGTTTTTAAAAATTACGAAATTGTGAGACCGATCATGAGAAATATATATTATATATTTCTATTTCAAATCGTAAATTATATGCACAAGAGAATATTAATGCAGGGAGTTCAAATTGCAAATCGATTTTCGTAAGCCATTCGCTCACGATTTTCATTGTGGGTCATTGAATTTAAATCGATTTCAAACAATTTACAGACAAAACTATTTCATTTAGAAACAAAGCAAAGATTATTTGACGTCAATTCTGTATAGAAAGAAACAGAAATTGAATTACGTGCCTGGAAAAAGTAACACTTTTTCTCCGACTAACAATTATTCGCATATAATAGAAAATATAACGTGTAATAGCACTTACATCATCTGTTCTAATAAATTTAATAATTTCGAGGCCTTTTTTAATTTGTTTCTGGAAACGATTAATTTGACTATTAGGTCAGGTTTCCGCGTTTCAGATGGTGATTATTCAGAGTAATAATTAGTAGTTGACCATTGTTTCAATTAGTGTAACAAATTATTTTCAGTGTTTATACTCACAGTTTTTAAACCGAGCCTATATATAGTTCATCGCCTTCTTTGGGCTTATCTTTTTTCCCTAAGTCATAAATTGTAATTTCGTTTCTTTAAATGATCGTAAAACTAAAGTTTTATCGTAACTATAGTTCCGTTTCTGAATGCATTGCGGGTATGTAATAAGGTTCGAATCATTTGCTTTTTTTCTACCATAAACTAAACGATTTAAACGGAACTATTTTAAACTATATCCATCAAATGTAATCGTATTATAATGTGTGGTTTTGCATATATAGGTAGCTCAATTGATGTTGGCAGTTTTTCATGTAGTTAAGAAAGATCATTATCTGCATATTTATTACTCAATGCGCACAATCTTCGGTTGAAATAAAAGTTTAACAAATTTCAGGTAAATTGAAACTAAAAGTGATATCTACCGTGGATTAAAAAGAAACACAAGTTTTTTTTCACTTGGTCAGATTATACGATGTTTTGAATGAATAAAGTGCAGTTTTGAAAAAAAATTTTTAAAAAGGAATGACCATTCTCATTGGCACTGAATGAACATTTTATTATGTTCATATCATCATCGTTATTATAATTTAAATAAATGACAAATATTATTAATTTTCTCTCTAAATCTAACTATTACAGATTTTTAGTACAATTTTCAGCCAAATGTTACATTAGATTTTTCTGGTTATAAGAATTGTGATAAACAAATTAGTAAATGCAAATCTGCTAATTCATTAGTGCTTTAAAATAACCTTAAATTCATGTTGACTAATTTAATTAGTAATTTAATAATAATAATAATAATACTTTTTTGAATGAGATCATTCTCCGCTTGACAAAACGATTTTATGTTTAGTAAAATAATAAAAAAAAAAAGTAACGACGATGACAATGATGATGATTGAGCGATAAAATGATGATTATAGTTACAGTGATGAAGATGACGCATGACGCTGATGATGATGACGAGTAGTAATTCATGTCAAGAGATTTTAGTCGAGAATATCGTTACAAAATACGTAAAACAATTAAATTTTACTATTAAAAGAGAAAACGGAAAAATAAATGAAATCTGCTCGACATGTATCACTAATGATGATGACTATAGTGATTATAATAATGATAATAATCGTTATCATGATTCGCTAAAAATATAACACCGTTTTATTCTATAATTTTCCTTCGTTCTCTGGTTATTTTGTACACTATAGGGTAAATGTACCTATTACTGTGAATGCTCCAATTACTGCAGTTTTTTTAAAGAAGTTATTATGCACTTTTTAAGAGTATACATTTAATTCAAATTGATTGAAAAATCACTTAAAACCTTACTCGATACAATTGTCAATAAAAATGTACACATTTAAATTATTAATAATTTAATTATTCAAATTTAAATTACAACTTGCCGCAGTAATTGGAACATGCATGTGTTTCTATTACTGCTGACACAGAGGCAACCTAACCTCCAAATACACGTTATTTTCACCGCAGTAATTGAGGCACAGTAATTCATGTATGACCGTAGTAATACCAGTACAGAGTATTTTTTTTATAAATTCGTTATTTTTAAGAATACATCATTTCTTCTTATTTATTAATTAGCGATTTCTACTTCAATAGATAACATTAGTGCTTTTAAAATCAGCCAAATATTTATCTTTCATTTGTATTTATCTTTTTTTTAAATCTTTTGCCGAACTTTGATTTCACATCGCAGTAATTGGTACATTACCCTTTTCCAATAACTTCAGATCTGTATCTTTTTGTTGATAGTTTACAATACGAAATTTTTAAATGAATGCCGAAATGTGCAATATACTGAAGTTATGGCAAATTTAGCCGAAATTTCGTTTTCTTTAAATTTTCTGTCCTTCCATAGTAAATCCAACTTAATTTTGTCGCAAATAAAACAAATTTTTGTTTAAAACCTTCGAGATTAAATTTTCCATCGATTTCTTTAGCTGAATTTTTTATTTTTTATTTATTTATATTAATTTTTTCATAATAAAATCTATGAAAAAATCACAATTTCACAGAAAATCTGTTTTCTATCCTTGAAAAAATCGAAGAATGCATTGGAAACCATACTTAAAATATTTTTGAGTATTTCTAATATATAAAAATATGTGTAATAACCGTTTTGTTAATTAAATAATAATTTAATCAACTAAATTATAGAAAAAACCACATAAGCAGTAAGAATTAAATTTATTTTTTATTCCTTAAAGTATTTTACCAACATTTTAATAAATAAATACTTCAAAATTGTATTGTCTTACAAAATTTTAGACATTTAAAAATTTTTAAAACATCCTCTTATTGTAAGTTTTAAATTTACTTAAAACTAATCGTACAGAATTCTATAGTTTTTTCTAAATTATGCAAAATTTGCGATATTGTCGACACAACATGTTGTAGAATTTAGAAAAAACTAGAACTCTATAATTTTTTTTAAGAAAATTTAAAATTAACAATAATAGATTGTTTAATCAATTGCTAACAAGAATTAAATTTAAAGAAGGTAAATGCATACTAAAAAATTAAGAAAATTATAGGAATAATTGCTGGAAATAATTGCACATTTAAGAACTGGATTGAAAATCGAAAAAAAAAGAATTAAAATTGAAAAAACATAATTGAAAATTGAAGATAGAAATAAAAAATTAAAGAATCGAATTGAAATTTATAGAATTTACTTTAAGATTGAAAAAAAGTATTTAAAAAAAGCTGAGAATTAATGAATAAAAAAAAATTGAAAACTGAAGAATGGAAACAAAAATTGAAGAATATAATTAAAAATTAAAGAAAATAATTGAACAATAATTGTATTTAAAATGAAAGAAACTTAATGATAATCGAACAAAAATAGTAGAAAAAAGGCGACAATTTTTAATATTAAAGAAAATAATTGAAAACTGAAAAAGGGTATTTAAATATGAAAAAATAGCTTAAAATTGAAGAGAATAATTCTATAACTGAATAATTGAATTGAAATTTTAAAACAATTTTTATGAGTGAAAAAAGTAATTGAAAAAATACGAAAATGATTGAATATTGAGGAATTAATTGAAAATCGATATAAATAATTGAAAATTAAAGAACATATTTGAGAATTGAAGAAAATAATTAAAAATTGAAAAAATAAATTTGAAATTAAAGAATTAAATGGAAATTTCAAGAAAATAATTGATAATCAGAAGAAAAATTACAATATGACGAAAATAATTAACTATTAATAAAAATAATTAACCATTGGAAAAAAATGAAAAATTGGGAAAATATAATCGGCATTTGAACAAAAAAATTTTTAAATTAATAAATATTCATAAGGTTGAAGGAGAATAATTGCCAATAAGAATAATATATTGCCAATTGAAAAATGATAAAAATTATACAAAAAATTGTAGAAAATAAATGAAAATTGAAGATGTCAATTTGAAATTGAAAAATTGTAATTGTGCTGAAATTTTAAGAAAATAATTGATAATTGAGAAAATTCGAGAATTATTGAATTTTGAATAATATAATTAAAAAACAAAGAATGCAATTGAAAATTGTAACAAATAATTAAACTAGGTGTGAATTCTGTCCATTTCATGGACTATTCGCTTCCAAGGAAGCAAAACAATTTGCTTCCTCATAGAGGAAGCAATATTTAATAATATTTTAAATATTTTAAGTTAATAAAAACAAAAATTAAAAAAACATGAATTATTTTGATTAAAAAGATCTAGCAGTTACGTTAAATCCCGATAGTCTAGCAGTTGAGGGTTAATATTATTAGTAATATTATTATTATTATTATTATCATTATTTTACTAGGTGAAAATTATGTCCATTTCGTGGATATTTCGTTTCAAAGTTAGCAAACAAATTTGCTTTCTTATAGAAAAAGCAATATATTAATAATATAAAATTTAATTCGAGAAATTCTTTAAAAAAAGGAATTTTAAGTGCAAAAAAGTGAAAAAACATCAATTAATTTACGAATTTTTGATCAATTATAAAAGTTATATAGGTCAATCGATTCGTTTTAAGATAAGGAATATGATTTTTTATTCATTAAGTTGTATTTTTAGCTTGGAAAAAATTTTTGGCAAAAAACGATTTTTTTCGATGAAAAAAGGTGCTCAACAAAATTTGATTGGGTATTTTCAAAAATCCCTGTGTCCAAATTTAGATACTCACGAGCTTAAAAAGTCATCCAAATTTTATTGAAATCCGTTGAAGCGTTCTCGAGATATCCTGGCGACAAAAAACGCTATACACACACACGTACACACACACACACATACATCTGGACATTTGCTTAGGAATGAAAATTTACGCTTTTTAGATGAAAATGAGTCGATTTAGACTATTTTTGGAAAATCGAAAATCTTAACGATTACAAAGCTTCCTCTATGAGGAAGCAAAATTTAAGAATTAAACTGAAGATTAAAGATTGAAATTGAAAATTTAAAATAATAGTTGCTAGTTAAAGGAAAAATTTCAAAATGACTGAAAGAATTAAATATTAAAGAAAATTATTGACAATTGAAAGAAAAATTCGAAAAGTGTCGAGAATAATCGACAACAGAACAAAATAATTTTAAAAAATTAAGGAATAATCATAAAATTTAAAGTGAATAATTGTTTATTGAAAAATGTTGAAAATTATAAAAAAAATTATAGATTTATTTATTAATGAAATTAAAATTATTTGAACTAATATTTATGAATTGAAATTTTAATTTTAAATGCATGTTTTAAAAAATATCTGATTTAAAACAAAAAATATCTTTGTGCCAAACTTCTGGTTTGGACAGAATGAAAGAATGATTGAAAAAACGAATTAATCTTGTGGATTATTATTATAGATTAAAAAAACCGTTATTATACATATTTTTATAAATTAGAAATAATCCAAAATATTTTTAATATATGATTTCCGATGCATTCTTTGACTAAGAGAAATTACATTTTTTGGATCATTTAATAAACTTATAATGACGTTTTCAATTTCCATATTGTCAATTAAATTCAATAAATTTGAACTTTTGCTGTTATACTTCAGAAATTTTGACTTAAATATAAGAAACATATTAAATATCTTAAGGTATTTCTCCAGCAATTATAGGTACTTAAAAAAATCGATTTTCGATAGATTTTCTTTAAATTGTAAGAAAACATTATTTTATTGTGCCTTCAATCTGGTGAAAATTTCAATATGAAAATTTCTTAAAATATTTAAAAAAATATTAAAGACACATTAATTTAAGCTAGATATTCTTTTTCTACAGGTTCTGGCAATAAGTTTAAAAAAAAGACGTCCCGATATGTTCATTAGGCTCTGAGCAATCAGCGTTTGAAAATCGCAATGCTAAAAATTGAAATATTCATGTTCAAAATTCCAAATTTGTATGGAAAATGATAAAAAATTGAAAATTTGAACTTGAATATTTCAATTTTTAGCATCGCAAGCGGTACTGAAATTTTGAGTTAGTATCATTTTGACACAAAACTGACAATGAAGATTGTTATATTGTTCAAAGGAAACAAAAAATAACAGTTTTAAAAATTGAAATTATCCAACTTTAAAATTCTTTCTTTCAAAACCTAAAAATAATTTTTGGTTTGATAATAGCAGTTTGGAATCGGAAACTAAATGAATTAAAAGAAAAAAGAAACTTACAGCTTGATCTTAAAATTTAAAAAATTTATAAGGAAAAACCTACATGTTTATTTAGGTTGAATTATATAACATATAATACAAAAAATTGTGTCAAAATGATACGGGCCCAATTTTGATGAATTAGTTGAAGTATAGTAATTATTTATTTAAATTCATTAATTTAATTTATTAATGTTAACAATTTTAATTTTAGCTGTTGTACAAAATAACATTTACCAAGTACAATATAACAATCTTCATAGTAAGTTTTGTGTCAAAATGACATTTCCTCAAAACTTATTTCGAAGATTGTTATATTGTGTAAATGTTATTTTGTGCAACTGCTAAAATTAAAAGATTTTTAGATTTTAATGATTAAATATTTGATTTTTATGAATTAATTGAAGTGTTTACTATTTATTTAATTTATTAATTTAATTTATTAATGTTAAAATCTTCAATTTTAGCTGTTGTACAAAATATCATTTACTAATGTCTGTACAATATAACAATCATCATGGTAAGTTTTGTGTAAGAAGTTGGTTTTGTGTCAAAATGATACGAACTCGAAATCTCCAGATAGGAGGCACAAATAAAACGTTTTCTTACAAGAAAATCCATCGAATATTTTTAAATATTATTGACGGAGAAATACCTTAAATATTAAAAACCTCATATTAAAATTCTTAAAAGTGACTAAAGTGCATTTTAAGTTATTTCTTTCTCAAGTGTATTCAAAGCATCGTCCAATTTTGCTTTAATTTGCATTTCTACAAAATGGCAGAGCAAAAGTTGCTATAGTTGAAAATCTAATATTCTGTGAGAAAAAATGTTTCTTTCCCGCGGTGGCAAACGCTTTGATAACTAGGATGGTCTAACATTGGTGAGGTAGTTTTCAACAATTTAGCGATTGTCTGCGTTACAAGGTTTGGGTTCCCCTAACACGAAGCACAACTTCTACAGAAGAGAAGGCAACTTGGAGGACGTATAGTTAGAAGAGCATTTCATACGAAGCATAGGGTTAGTTGCAGTGGATTCTGTTTCAGGTTTTGGTCACGCGATGCCTTTTTTCTCTGTTCCCGGTACCCGGTTATCTTTGGCCCCAGGCGCTCAGCACTGCTCGAACTAACACAGTATCTCTTTCTCGCTTTGTTTTGCTCTTTTACTCTCTTTCGTTTCTTCAAATCTCACTGTTACGAATCCCATTCAATCTTCCGATATCACACATTTATGACCGTACTGCAAAAATCATTACTTGTAAATTACAATTAGCCAAGCAAACAAACTTGTTCTTAGCCATAAAGTATTGGCCCTTGATTCTAAATATCAAATAACCTTGTCTATAAACACCCTCCAGTGATAAATTTTATCTTCCACCTAACCAAACTATATCATTACAAAAATTGAAAAATATAATCAATGAAAACAAGTCTTATAATAATACAAGATTTTGATCAAAGTTTTAATTTCAGATTCTGATTCCATTTGTGTGTATTTATATAAAACGTGTTATTAGGTTTCAATTCAGAATTGTAATAATAAATCATAAATAATATCTGGGTACTTTTGTGTAGAGTCCGAAAATTGTAATTACGGAACAGCTCTTTTATATTCGAGTAATCGTGTATGGTCTTTCCAGGAGCCAGTTGGTGTTTCGTTGAGGTGAAGATTCTTTTAAACCGCATGTTATTAATTTCCGGTGTTATTTTCTCCTCTTTCTTTTCCATTAAGACTCGGTATCTTCGAAACCATTTTAATCCCCACAAAATTTCAGGGATCCAAATTGCATTGAGAGTTTGAGTGTAATTGAAGAAAGCTGTAGGTAATTAAAACAATTACTTCTTGGTTATTATGTTGAGCTTGTCAAAAGGAAATTTAAAAACGATTTTGTATAATTTTATGTAATAAAAGTATGTGAGAAGGTTAAATATATATTTAATTAAGTTTTTCTTTGTGTGAAAAAAGATTTGAGTAAATTTTGTAATTTAGATGCAAAGTATATTAAAAGCAGTGGATAATCTCGAGATATTTATTTCTCGGCAAAATAATTAAATAATTAAATTCGAGTTTAGTTCGATTTAATATTGAATATTCTAATTAAATTCGATGAGTCAATTTGAACATAAGGGAAAAAGTTGTGTGATGAAGAAATCAGATACGACAGTAAATGGCAACGAAAGCCTCTTGTAACATTAAGTAGAGTCATTTCATATGTGGTCAAACAAGTCGGTAACCGTTGTCTCTGACACGTCTTACCAGCTTGGCAACACAAGTTCTAGACTATTAATTGTCCCACCGATTTACACTACTGGCGTTCCCAAGTTTGCGATCACTTTCCTGCAATTTAGAAATTATGCTGAATACATAATTACTAATTCATGCATGTTGCAAATTCATATTTATTTCGAGTGTTTCTGCCTTGAATTATGCATGTGGCAATTTAATATTATTTTGCGTGTTTCTCTCACTGTCGAAAAAAAAATCCACAAGTAATTAATGCAAAACATTAACTTACTTTAAATAACTCGTGTATCTATAATTTTCTGTTCATTGACAACTTTTAAGTAAACTCTGAAAATGTATCTTCGCAATCATTTGTAATAAACTTTTTATTTAATTTGATTAATAACTTATGTTTATTATTTTTTCATTCATTTCCAGGGACGGCGATTTGTAAATTTTTTCCATCTACACACTTAATATTGATTGGGGGAGGGGTAAGGAGAAATAAAACAATATTAAATTAAAGAGTTTCTTAATTAGCGTAATTATTGTAACGCAGAAGTTAAAAATTGAAGAAATTTATTGCAAATGATAACAATAATAATTGAAAATTGAAGAAAATTACTAAAATTTGAGAAAAATATTTTAAAATTTAGGAAATTCATTGAAGAATAAAATTTGAGAAATTATTTGAGATAAATAAGACTACTTGAAAAAGAAGTAAAATAATTGGAAATTAAAGTTAATTATGTAAATTTAAGAACAAAATCGAGAAAGTTATAGAATTTATTTGATATAAAAGAAAGTGATTGAAAATCAAAGAACATTATTTAAATACTTGAAAAATACAACTAAAATATAAAAACAAAAATTAAAATTTAATAAAAAATGTTGGATCATGAAACAAGATTTGTAATATTAAAAATTATTTGGAAAAATATTACGAAAAACGATGAGAATAGAGAAACTGAAAATTATAAATTAATAAATTTAATGAGTTATGTCCTTCCATTATTTAACAATACAAATTGACATTAATAATTCGTAATTGATGAAATTAGTTTTAATTTGAAGAAAAAAATTGCAATTTAAAAACAAAAATCATATTCTGTAAAAATAATTGAAAAATGAGGAAAGAAATTGAAAATTAATTAATCAATAATGAAACTAATTTGATATTGAAGGAAATAATAAAAACTGAAAAAAATTAAAGAAAATAATTGAAAATTGCGGAAATTTGAATTTAAAATTTAGGGGAAAAATAATGAAAATCATTGAAGAAAATTTTGAAAAAATGATCAAAATAGTTTAAATTTGTAGATATTAATTGCAATTATAGAAAAATAATTTTAATAAATACAGAATATTTTGAAAGTAAAAGAAAGTACCTTATTACAGAATGATTTCAAGAATTTTAAATTCAGGAAAATAATTACAACATTATAGAAATAATCGAAAATTTATTCAAGAAAATAATGGAAATTTGAGAAAAATAATTGAAATTTTCGGAATTAATCAACAATTATTCAAAATAATATAAAGTTTGTAAAAAAAATTGCTAATGCAAAAAAATAATCAAAAATTGACCAAGCATTTAAAAATTGAGAAAAATAATTGAAGAATGATTAAAAAATGAAAAAGTGGATACAACAACTTGAATTTGAGATAATAAGTTAAAATTTAGGAAATTAATTGAAAAATAATTCATATATCTAATTAAAAGGTGTAGAAAAGAATTGCAAAAATTTTAGGAAAATAAAAATAGAAAAAAGGTAATTGTAATTTAAGATGAACAATTGAAAATTTAGGGATTTAATTGAGGAATAGTAAAAATAATCAAAAATTGATAAAATTAATTGCAAATGATAACAATAATAATTGAAAATTGAAGAAAATTATTAAAATATGAGAAAATATTTAAAAATCTAGAGAAGTAATTGAAGAATAATGAAAATAATAAGAAATTCGAAAAAATATTTTCCAAGTAATAAAATAATTAAAAATTTAAGAAAATAATTTTAATTTGTGAAATAAATTGAGTAAAACTACAACATAAATTTATAATAAAAGAAAATTATTGCAGAATGAAAAAAAAAAAATTCTGAATTGAAAAAATAACTGGAATTAGAAATAAATGATAAAAAAATTAAATAATGAATTAAAAAACAATTGAAAATGACAAAAAGTAATTGAAATGTGATAGAAATAATTGAAAATTGAAGAAAGTAATGGAAATTTGAGATGAATAATGGAACTTTTTGGAATTAATTAAAAAATATTCAAAATAATATTAAAGTGTAAAAATAATTGCAAATGAAAAAAATAATTAAAAATTGAACAAGTTATTAAAATTTGATACAAATAATTGAAGAATGATCAAAACATGAAAAAGTGGATGCAGTAACTTAGATTTCAGATAATAAATGAAAATTTAGGAAATTAATTAAAAAATAATTAATGTAAAAAGGTAGAGAAAATAATTACTTAAATTTAAGAAAAGTAAAATTGAAAAAAAGTAATTGTAATATAAGAAAAATAATTTAAAATTTAAGGATTTAATTGTGGAATAGTAAACATAATTAAAAATTGAAGATATTGTTTGGGAATAATAACAATAATAATTCAAAATTAAAGAAAACTATTAAAATTTTAGAAAAATATTTTAAAATCTAGGAAATTTATTAAAGAATAATGAAAATAATAAAAAAAAATTCTAGAAAATATTTGCAAAGTAATAAAATAATTAAAAATTGAAGAAAGTAATTTTAATTTGTAAAAAATAATTGATATAATTACAACATAAATTTGTAATAAAAGAAAATTATTGCAGAATGATAGAAGTAATTTTGAATTGAAAAATAACTGAAATTATAGAAATAAATAATAAAAAAAATTGGAAAGTGAATTAAAAAATAATTGAAAATGACCAAAAGTAATTGAAAAATGATCGAAATAATTGAAAATTGAAGAAAGTAAGTGAAATGAATAAATAAAATATGAAATAAATAATTGAACTTTTTGGAATTAAGCAACAAATATTCAAAATAATGTACAATTTGTGGAAATCATTGCGAATTAAAAGAAAAATAATTGAAAGTTGAAGAAAGTAATGGAAATTTGAGAAAAATTATTGAGCTTTTTGGAATTAATCAACAAATATTCAAAATAATATAGAAATTGTAAAGTATAACTGATGCAAATAAAAAAATAATTGAGAATTTACCAAGTAAATGAAATTTGAGACAAATGATTAAAGAATGATTAAAACATGAAAAAATGGGGACAATAACTTAGATTTGAGATAATAAGTAAAAATTTAGGAAATTAATAGAAAAACAATAGATATGTAAAAGGTGGAGAAAATAGTTGCAAACATTTAAGAAAAGTAAAATTGAAAATTAATAATGGTAATATAAGATATATAATTAAAAATTTAGGGAAATTATTAGAATTTGAGAAAAATATTTTAAAATCTAGGAAAACTAAATGATATAAAAAATTGTCAAATAAATTAAAAAAAATAATTGAAAATGACAAAAAGTAATTGAGAAATGATAGAATTAATTGAAAATTGAAGAAATAATTTTAGTTTGTTATAATTAATTGAAAAAATTACATTATTTGTAATTAATTAAAATAATTGCAGAATGATGAAATTAATTGTAAATTGAAAAATAACTAGAATTTGAGATAAGTAATAAAAAAAATTAGAAAATTAATCTAAAAATAATTGAAAATGACAAAAAGTAATTGATAATTAAGTGACAAATAAATTTAATAAAAGAACAATTTATAAATTGAAGAAAATAATAAAAATTTGTAAAAAATAATTGAAAGAATTTTAGAATAAATTTAAGATTTATACGTGATGCCCGAACAAAGTTTTGGTGCAGACCGACAGACAGACAGTCAGACAAAAAATTTTTTAATGTCATTTTTGGAGTTTTTGCAACTTAAAATGAAAAGTTATACATGAATTTTTAAATTCTAAGCAATGTACAGACAGAACTTTGATTTTTGGGATATAGATAAATGAGACTACAATTACAATTAAATATTATTATAATTCTTTTAACTTCAATTAACTTGATATTTCATTGATTAAAAATGTTATTAATCCTCGCTTTGAGAATAATAAATTTAAAAATATTTCTTCAATTTTTAACAATTTCTTTCTATAATAATTTCAATTATTTGCTATACAATTTTCATCTATTTTTATCATTTTTCAAAAATTTCTATCAATTTCTAATGAATTTTCATTATTTTTCAATTTTATCCTAAACTTTTTAAATTCAAAATTCCCGCAAGTTTAAATAATTTTCTTTAAATTTTTCAAATAAAACTTTTACATAATTAATATTTTCAATACCAAATTAGTTTCATTATTTATTAATTCATTTTCAATTTCTTTCGTCATTTTTCAATTATTTTTGCAAAATATAATTTTTGTTTTTTTAAATTTTAATCTTTTTCTTTGAATTGTAAATTCATTTATCCACATTCTTATTAAGAAATTTATTTTTTCTCTTTAATTTTGCCATATGGAATTCCACAGGGCGGCTTCTTTTGCTCTATGGAATTCGCAGACGTACCATGTAAAAGTCGCCGCACCTGAGTAATAGACTGTTAAACAAAATGACATGTTAACTTCGATTTATATATTTAAATGTTACTGTTATGTTTCCTTATAATTATCTTTATGTTTATTCGCATTTACACTCAAGGCAGTGAAATGTTTTCAACCGCATCTATACAATTACAGAAATGCAGCCGATAAATACGAAATGACAACTCTTTAATTTTATGGTTTTATTTTGAAAGTTGAGTAATGATTGGTTGAAATAACAAGTAGATTTTCAAAAGAACCAATTACAAGATACGCAATGTGTTTTTATAAGTGAGTAAAAGAGAAATGTTAAATGTCAAAACGTTTAAAAGCAAGTGAGTCAAAATAAACATTTTATACCCGGTTTCAATTACAAATTTCCTATAAAAAGTTTGCAAATATCAGACTTTGATATAATTTCTTGGAAAAATTTTGTTTAATACGTGTATTATTCTGACATATTAAATGATTTGCTCTATACGTCGAGTTAGCATGTTAATAGGTTGCAGTCCTTTTTTTATTATACATATATATTGCTTGACTGTAACATTACTACTTCAAAGAAAAATTATTAAGTACGAATATCGTTACACACCCGTTACGAAGAAAAGTTTTACTCACGCCACAAACAATAATTGCCGACTACTTAACCGATTCAGAAAGAAAAAAGTAAAAAATAAAAATAAACCTCGACATCGAGAATTCGTCTCAATAGACGCTAATTATGCATTTTACACGTACCTACTTTTTAAGGTTTCTTTGAAATAAAGAAAGTTGCCCACGAGCTACGCGATTGCATTTTCAACTGCTTCTCAATTTTGAGCCGTGGTCGTCGCGCTTTTACCGTTATGTGTAATTTGCTTTGCCTTAATAATAACCAAGCTGTTTAAAAGAACTTTGCCAACTGGTATAAGAGGTGTCGTAAAACAAACATTCAGACTGGACGTAAGAAATTGTTTTTCAAAGAAAAGTATTAAGAGGCAAAAATATTATTATGTGAATTCAATCAACGGGCGTAATTTTCTTATTTTTATAACATGCGCATGTGTGATAAATTACAATATATCACATACAAAAATATATATACCATTACTGAGAAAAAACTTTTCTTGCGACAAAGAACAAGTATAAATTATGCTTATAATCGATCCTAGTTTACAATATTATAGACTCAAGAATTTGAGGTTATGTTGAACTTTATTGCGCATGACAGAAGCAGAACAGAGTTTACGCCAAGTATCTTATTCTTCGAACAAGCATAAAAACGATTTCTTTTAATGCAATCAATGTAAACATATTTTTATTCTTGTAAAAAGAAATCTTTTTTCTCAGCTATGTATGAAAATGTGTGTGTATGTATAAGTGGTTTTTTGTCATTTTGTCATACACGCGCACTATATGTGTATTAGTCATGTGATGTTTTACAGACAAGTGCTGATAGAAGTACGACACCACGTATTTCCATTGAATAATTTTACTCTGGTTGCTAGTAAATTTATCGAGTGCAAAGCATGTTGAAATGTGAAATCACATTATTTCGAGATACCATAATTTCTCTTACTCGGATTTCCCTCTCGCTGATTGTGACGAGCGAGTAACTAAATAATGCACATGCCCTGCCTAATTGATATACCTGTGTTAACATGAGCAAGATATGACGCATGAGCTTTCTAATCTAAGGAAGTTCCAGTCGATACCAATTATAAAACCAACCAATCGATGTCTGCACACTGTCTTCAACGTTTATTTCCGCAAATATTGCAATTTTAATAAAATGTCACAATCTGTGGAAGGTTTAATTAGATTTGGGTTATGTAACTTTTTTGATATTGTATTTTATGTTATTGACAGTTTTAATGTTGTATTATAATTGAAGTGTTAAATTTTTGTTCAAGTGTGTAAAATTATGTAGCATTGCTCACACGTGACGTTTGAGCAATTACCTTTAAAATTAAAAATAAATTTTGGAATTTTTGCATTTTAAAGTGTAACTAGCCTCTATGACTGAAAGTGCAGATAAATTGTTTTTACATACGCCAGTGTACGATATATATTTTATAAAGGCTATTTTATAAGAAACCTGGAAAAAAAATTCTGTAAAGTGATACAGTAACAAAAAAAGAAATACTTAAACTGAAATCAGTAAAATAAGATTAAAGAGTTTGTCAAAAGTTTTTCAGGTACTAGTGGAAAAATTTCTACAAGGTGCGTCAGCGAAGGAAACTACAAGACAAATTTGGTTCATTTTTATTTACAAGCTGTGGTATGTATTTATTGTAAAGGCTATTTTATATGAAACCTGGAAAAAATTATGTCATGTGATCGAGTCACAAAAAAGAAATACTGAAACCGAAATCGATAAAATTAGCTTAAGAAGTTTGTTAAGTGTTTTTTATAGGATAAAGAAAAAATTTCTGCAAGGTGTATGAGCGAAGGAAACTACAAGATAAATTTGGTTCATTCTTATTTATAAGCTGTGGTATGTATATATTGTAAAGGCTATTTTATAAGAAGCCTGGAAAAAATTCTCTATTGTGGTCCAGTCACAAAAAAAGGAATACTTAAACCGAAATCGATAAAATTAGATTAAAAGGTTTGTCAAGTGTTCTTTATAGGATAATGAAAAAATTTCTACAAGGTGCATCAGCGAAAGAAACTACAAGATAAATTTGGTTCTTTTTCATTTATAGGCTGTGGTATGTATTTATTGTAAAGGCTATTTTATAAAAAACCTGGAAAAAATTATGCCTTGTGATCGAGTCACAAAAACGAAATACTGAAACCGAAATCGATAAAATTAGCTTAAAAAGTTTGTCAAGTGTTGTTTATAGGATAATGAAAAAATTTCTGCAAGGTGCATGAGCGAAGGAAACTACAAGACAAATTTGGTTCATTTTTATTTACAAGCTGTGGTATGTATTTATTGTAAAGGCTATTTTATAAGAAACCTGGAAAAAATTCTCTATTGTGATCCAGTCACAAAAAAAGGAATACTTAAACCGAAATCGATAAAATTAGATTAAAAGGTTTGTTAAGTGTTCTATATAGGATAATGAAAAAATTTCTACAAGGTGCATCAGCGAAAGAAACTACACGATAAATTTGGTTCTTTTTCATTTATAGGCTGTGGTATGTATTTATTGTAAAGTCTATTTTATAAGAAACCTGGAAAAAATTCTGTAATGTGATCCTGTCACAAAGAAAGGAATAGTTAAACCGAAATCGGTAAAATTAGCTTAAAAAGTTTGTTAAGTGTTCTTTATAGGATAGTGAAAAAATTTCTACAAGGTGCATCAGCGAAAGAAACTACAAGATAAATTTGGTTCATTTTCATTTATAGGCTGTGGTATGTATTTATTGTAAAGGCTATTTTATAAAAAAACCTGGAAAAAATTATGTCTTGTGATCGAGTCACAAAAACGAAATACTGAAACCGAAATCGATAAAATTAGCTTAAAAAGTTTGTTAAGTGTTGTTTATAGGATAAGGAAAAAATTTCTGCAAGGTGCATGAGCGAAGGAAACTACAAGACAAATTTGGTTCATTTTTATTTACAAGCTGTGGTATGTATTTATTGTAAAGGCTATTTTATAAGAAACCTGGAAAAAATTCTCTATTGTGATCCAGTCTCAAAAAAAAAGAATACTTAAACCGAAATCGATAAAGTTAGATTAAAAGGTTTGTTAAGTGTTTTTTATAGGATAATGAAAAAATTTTTACAAGGTGCGTCTGCGAAGGAAACTACAAAACAAATTTGGTTCTTTTTTATTTATAAGCTGAGGTATGTATATATTGTAAAGGCTATTTTATAAGAAACCTGGAAAAAATTTTCTATTGTGATCCAGTCACAAAAAAAAGGAATACTTAAACCGAAATCGTTAAAATTAGTTTAAAAGGTTTGTTAAGTGTTCTTTATAGCAAAATGAAAAAATTTCTACAAGGTGCGTCAGCGAAGGAAACTGCAAGATAAATTTGTTTTATTTTTTATTTATAAGCTGTGGTATGTATTTATTGTAAAGGCTATTTTATAAGAAACCTGGAAAAAATTCTGTAATGTGATCCTGTCACAAAGAAAGGAGTACTTAGACCGAAATCGGTAAAATTAGTTTAAAAAGTTCGTCAAGTGTTCTTTATGGGATAAAGAAAACATTGCTGTTTCGAAAATACAAAATGTTAACAAATTCTCACAAAATGTAACTAAGAGATTTAAGGGAAGGGGGGATATGATTAAGTTCCAAAATTTATTATTTAGAATTTTTATTTTGTTGACTTAATTAATTATTTATTTGCACGAATTGATGTTTGATAAAAACGTAATACACATAACGTTTAATAAAACGCTTAATCTTCATTTGCCCCAAATTGCAAAATTGAACATTCTTAATTTCAATTTTAAAAATGTTTAAAATTTAAAATCTCCGATTCACTATGGCGGATAAGTATTAAAAGTTAATAAATCTTAATAAAAAATTATAAAATGTGGCGACTATAAAATATTTAAAATTAACAAAGCCACATAAACATCCCCATTTAGTGATTTTAGAGAACACTGATTAGGAATCAGAGAATACATTTTTCTTTATTTAAAATGGCGGATTCAATATGGCGAATTTTAAATAAAATTTTGTAAAAATTCTTTTTTCTATGTGGCATCGGTCATTCTGAATTTTCGAAATTGATACCAAATTTATATTCATCGACCTTATAAACCAATTTCAATTTGAGATTAAAATTTTCTCGTCAAATTTTTAAACAAATTACTTAAATTAATTTTTAACGAACATTTAAGTCCATTTCTTAACAATTTTTCTAAGTTGGATTTGAAAAAAATATTGAATGTAATATAATACTCTTATTAAAAAAAATATCGTCTAAATTGAATTCCTTAACAATAGTTCAAAATTCTTTTAATATAGAAACTTCTAAGTGGAATTTTAAAAAAATCCTGGTTTAAAAAAATTTCTATGATCATTTTGTCGGAAAAATTTTATATTTCTTTTTTATTTAACTTTCCTCAAGTTTTTTATTTGGAAACAATATTTTATCCCACGAAAAATATTCATTTGTCGGAGAATTTGAAATACGATGATATATAATTGCTTCAAGCAGGTTTCTTAAAAAGAACTTTTAAGTTTATATCTGAGTTAATAATTCGTAGATGTTTCATCACTAAATCAGAGATGATGGATATTTTCACGCGGATTTTCCCAATATTTAAATGGTATTCTTAACATATATTATTAAATTAATAAATAATAAATTGAGCAATTATTTTAAGAATGTACACTCTAGATATTTTAACATATCTTTTGTTTTATATTAATTTACAATGGAAGTGTTTTTATAAAGAGAAAAACAATCGAATTTAAAAGAAAAAGAGATTTTACTGCCCGAGGAGTTAGAAACAATTGTAATGTTGCACCTGCGCCAATTTAGCACGTAAAATTATATTAGAGACGAAAAAAGGTAGGAGGAATAACACATTCGTAGAATCTTGCGTATGATGTTGGTTATCATCGCGCAGGTGCATCGAGCATGGATTTTTTGTTGAGTAAGACCAAGGAGAAAAAGTATTATCAATTAAAAATTGTCACTCGCGATTAAGGCCTTAAATGCAAAAGAAAAAAAATTATTTTTCAAGTAAAAAAAAAAATTGAATTCTTTTTGTAAAAGTTTTTTACTATAAGAGGAAAATTTATAACCGCAAATTAAAGAATAAGATAATCTAGCAATGATTGGATAGAAATTTGAATGATTGAAAAATGAATCATGAAAGTTTGAAAGTCTTTATGAAAATGAGACTTAAATGCACGATTTCTCGATTACTTTTTAAAAGTCATATTTCCCCGCATTGTTGGGTTTTAGTGTCTCCAAATTGTTGAAAAATTATAGTTATTAGACAGCTAATAGTATGCATAAAGTAACATGTTTATTTCCAAATGCGATATGTAATGTTATATATGACATAATTATAAATATTAAGATACAGGTATTTTGCAAAGTGTTTGTAAATATGGAAAATAATATATTCAAATTGATTTTCTAGTATACAATTGATACAGTTTTGTGTTAGTTAATAATCAGTTGAAAATTAATAAACAAATATTCACATTGTTTGGGATTTTTAATTTTTTGTATGATCTTGGGATCCTTTTATAATCTGGTTTCATGGGAAAAGCTAACTGGAAATGTAAAGATTTGCATATGCATATTGTAACATAACTATTACTACCTACTTGCAAGTTACTCTTCTATATTTGCAGAATAATTATAAGAACCTGAACAATAACAGCTTTCTTATTCTAAACAACACTCCCGTTAACTGCACTAAGCTACTATCTTTAAACAAGAAATCAATTCCTATAGTATCACTATTTATTTTTAATTATTTTATAATGGAATTCTAATATTTTAAAACAAATAAATATTAACGTATTAACCATACTTTTGCGAGTGATAATAAAACAGTGAGTATAATTATTTGTAAATATGCAAATTATTCTTTATATCTGATTCCGTAAGAAATAATCAATAGTAAAAGCAACGAGTTTTCTCTATTCCGATTAGTAAAAAATAACTAATTATTAGTAGAAAACTAAACTAATTTAGAAGTTTAATTCGACTCATTAAAAGCAAAATTTATTAAATTTTACAAGATTCGAATTTCAGTTGATACGATTTTGACTTTAACCAAAATTCAAATAATACGAATTCTTCTTTATTCAAATTGTCAACGATTTAATTATCAATACATTTAAAATTCAATCTATCCAATTATCGAATGATCTAAATTTTAATCAATTTAAATTTAAAGCCTAACGAATTTTCTTCTTATCCAAATTATATAAACGATTCAAGCTTCAATTATTAATATAAATTTCAATCCATCTAATTTTCAAGCAGAGATACTTTGTCACTTATTTCCGGAAATTAATTCACCTTTTCACCCATTTTGAAAACTGAGAAAATAAAATGACTAAATATAATCAATTTTTGATTAAATGTACCCGAGAGGTTGTTGCTTTTTCAGTGAAAAAAATTACTGTGAACCCCGAAAAAAAGTTAATTTATGTTATTTTCATTTAGAAAATTTTGAATTGAAAAAAAAATTTTATAATGTAAAATAAAATCCTTAAACTCAGAATTTAAAGAAATATAAAACATTTTATATAAAATAATTTTCAATTTATCGACTTGCTTGGATGATAAGAGTTTAAAAAGAAAAAAAAATTATATAAAAATGAAAGAAAAAAAAAATAATGTTAACCTTGAAATAGAGATAAACATTTTGTCCTCTGTTTTGTTTTTCTACAGGGAGAATAAGAAATAGTAAGATATTTTTTTTTGCTCTAAAACATTTTAAAAATCCATTTTTGTCAAAAAATTTCAATTTCAATTGAATCTGCTCAATGATATTTTAAGTAATTCTACAAAATTTTTAAAATGAAAAAGTTTACGGATAAATTTACTAGCACTTTTTTAAAAGTTGATAAATATAAATCTATTTTTCAAAAAAGTAGAGATAAACACAATTTTAACATATTATTAAGAATCTTGAAAATCGATCTGTTACTGTTAAATAATTTAAGAAAAAACATTTTATTAACAAAGAATTTTCAATTTAAAAAATCTGGACCTAACCAAGATGATTCAAAATTTTACTTTTTGTTTCTAGTAAAAGGTACCAAACCCTTGAAATTCCCTAATTAAGATAAACTTTAATTAAAGTTCGAAAAATATTGTTTTAACAATAATTTAGTGTATTTTTCCAACAAAATGTTAAATAATTATTATTAAATAACAAATTTTCTTTTAGTCTAATTTTTTTAAATGTACAACTTACAATATAGTCTTTCAAAATTAGGTAAAATCAATTTTAAATTTTAAACTAGTACACCGATAATCTCAAACTTAACATAAAAAATATATTTTGAAAAAAATTCTCCCAGTTGTCAGTATAGTTTAGCACGCTTGAAACTTATAGGAATGTTTGCTTATGTCAATTAGCATTTATCGTCAAAATTTTAAAGAAGAAAAGTGGGTTTTTTGAGAAAATAAACATTGTTTATTTTTGGAAAATAATATAACTTTGTTAATTTTGAGCTTTTTAAAAATTTCAAAGGTCATTTTTAAGAAAAAAAGATCACCTAAAAGTTCCAAGAAACAAAATCTGAACATATTAATTAGGAAAAAAATTACAAGCTAAACATTTTTTTTACTGTAATTTTGAGTTTTACCATTTAAAACTCAAATGCTCGTAACTTCGTTAAAAATAACTTTTATCGAAAATAAAAAAATACGTGATCCTCTATTTTTTATATAGAATAACATTTTAGCGGCAGATAAATCTACAACACTGAGAAAATTAAATGGCTCAATATAACCAATTTTTAGTTAAAACTTGACGAGTGTGACTGTTAGAATAGCATCTGCAAAGTGCGAGTTTATTTTTAACCAAATGAATTCGGTTGAAATTTGTCAAGTTTTTAGGTTATGGTCGTTAATTGTCACTTGGTTAAAAATATACTTGGTTACCGTAGCCATTCAAAAAGGTTAATTTTGATCAACAACAAGTTTGTTTTCAAACATGCAAAGATTGCTTACATTTTCTGAATCTCATCTCGATTGTGACAGCAAGTATTATTTATTTCCTTTTCACTAACTCTTACACCGAAGAAACGATTTTTTTATATTAAGATTATTCAACTAATTTTAAGAATATTGAAAACTTGAATACACGCCAAGATCATTTTCTTAGATAAAGTATAACGTTATCTATTTTTAGAAAAATTTCTTATACTAATAAAATCTTTAAATTAGAGGAATTTCTTCTACAAAAATTATATTTCTAGCCACTTTAATAATATTAAATAAATAAATTGAGATTCATAAATACTAAGTTTGAAATAAAAAAATATACTTAATATTACTACCTTTCCGTAAAAGTTTAAATAAATTTAATAAAAACAGAAGATTTTTTACAATTTAACAATAAAAAAATATTCGAGAACAATATATTATTAGTCAAAATTATTTAGAAATTTAGTAAATTTAGTGCAGTTTTATAATTCTAAAGTTTTATAATAATGCAAAAATAAAAAATGATTTTGATTCTATCTACCTTTTGTATTTGAAAATATTCGTAAAATCTATATTGATTAAAAGATTACAACAATCATTTATAAATAATTATCAGTAACAATCACTTGCTTTTATAACTTCACTTTTTTCTCAAACGATTAAAAACCGGACAAAACAATTTATGTACTTTATTTTAATCGATTTTTTACGTAGAATAATCAATTGGTTTAAGACTTTTGTAAATAGTACTCAAACACATTTTTTGGCGACAAATAGCGTCGTCTGGAAATCGAAATAGAGAAAAAATAAGCGCTTAGAATATTTTCTTAGAGTTAGAATTTTATTTCTTAGTTTAAGAAACTTTTTAAGAAAATCTCTTGAAGAAAATTATTTTCTTAGCATAGAAATATTATTAAGAAAATTATAAAGAAAATTTGTATAAGAATATCCTCATAATTAGAAAATCGTTTTTTCGGTGTATGTTTTTTTAAATACGTTTTTTTTAAATGGTTAGACCACTGTAAAACACGAAAATTAGACCTAATTTTAAGATTCTTTTACGGGGGCGGGATAAAATGAGATAAAACCCGGTTTTATTTATTATTATTATTAGACATCTATTGAAGTATAAAAAAATTATTTTGCTATGTTGAAAAAGTTAAAATGGCGTCCTAGATTGTCGATTTAAAATTTTAAGTTTTGTAAGTAGACGGCCGGTAGAAATCTTAGTCAATTTTTTATGTAAAACCAAAAACCAAAATCTTTATGAATTTGCGATTCAAAAGCTAGAGATTTCGATAAAAAACGGTTTTTGTGAAAATGGCACACATTTGAATGAAAATTTTTAGTTTTTCGGTAAAAAATCCATAGGATAGTTGATAAAATTTTTTTTTTTTACTAGAGAAAAACCCCTACGTACTTCCATAAGGAATGTTATCGTGTAGCTGCATACCAATTTTTAAATAAATCGGTTGAAAATTGTGCGGGAAAAGGTACCGGCCAGATTGAAAAATGTTCAAAACGCTTTTAAGGGCATGTGATGGATTATGACGTCACTAGTAAAGACAAAATTTGTCCGTAACTTTTCTATTAAAATATTCAATATTTTGTCATGAAACTTGGTAGAATTACTTAAAATATCATTAGGAAGGCCTCTCTGACCCAAGTTTGTTTCAATTTTGACTCAAAATTAATTTTTGGAAAATTGTCGAAAAATAGTAAATTTTTTAAAAATTACTTTTTACCTAAAATGTAAACAAACTTGGATCAGAGAGATCTTCTTAATGAAGTTTTAAACAATTCTATTAAGTCTCATGACAAAATAATCAATATTTTAAGAGAAAAGTTACGGACAAATTTTGCCTATACTATCACTGCAAAAACTGCTGGTCTTCTAAGTGTCTTATTTTAAGACACAAGACATTAAGAAAAGGTCTTACGATTATTTTAAGCTATTTCATTTGGTAATAATTTTTAAAGATACTTTCTCATTGGTTTAAAATTAAGACATTTTAAAACGTCTTAAAAGTGAGGACAAAAATGTCTTAAAATAAGACACTTGTTTGTACAGTGTAGTGACGTCATATTCCATCACATGCCCTTAGGGTTTAAGAACATAAACGTTTCTAATGCACTGCGCACAGTAGGGATTCAAAATGTAACTTTTAAAAGTGTTTTCTTTCTATAATGTTTATTGTTTCTTATTTTTAAGACCCTATGGCGCCTTTCTAACTAAAAAAAATTTTTTTGATTTTTCGGAAGGTTCATAGTGGTATAACCCCTTAATAGAGCTATATTTGTACAACTTGGTTAGAGGTTAATTTTCTCAGTGAACTTTTTTCTATTGTTTACCTCATACAATTGTAAAATTGTATACATACAATTGCATACATACATACAATTGTATACATACATAGAATTGTTAATAGTGTTCGGGAACGGTTACTATTAAAAAAAAAGAAACCTATGACAAAAATTCCCGGATTTAAATTCCCAGTGTTTTCCCGAATTTCTCGTACCCTAGACAGCCTGGATCTATTATAAAACTTAAAATTAAAAATATTCAAAATGGCGCTAACCTGCCAATCTATCCTTTAGATGCGGATGTGCCTGCAGAGGATGAGGGGCAAGATTAGCAAAAAAATTGGCCCTTAGTCCAGCAACTGCAGCCTGCTGTTGACTATGCTGAAGAGCCTGCAGATTCCAATGTGGTATCAATGCTTGATTAGGTATTCCCGCGGTTGGTGTGCCATTCGACCCCGGTGGCCTATGAGCCGGTACCCTAATGACTCCTCCACCGGTGTAAATAAGTCCAGAACCACCAGGAAAGAGTCGGAAAGGTGCTAATAAGTCGCTAGAGTGAAGGGAATGGCTTGTTGGAATTTCCGGCGTGCTTCCAGTGTCATCATCATCGTCCTTTTCCGAAGTCTTTTCTTCAGCTTCCGGCTCCCAAGATCTCCTTCCATCCTCCAAGGCCGAGGTTCGATTATTGCTCTCCTCCCAAGTCCAGGAAGATCTTCGATCCTTCTCACTATCCAGATCCTCGGACGAGGGACTCTTTAGATTTTGACCCCTGCTCTCACCCAGTAGTCGACTTATGCTAAAGGGATGACTTCTCGGTGCCTCCACTTGCAAAGTCTTTGTATTCGTTTGATTGGGGGGCGGGGAATTTGAACAATCGGACGGGACATCGTGATTCCTGTTGGAATCATGATGCAAATAGTTCCGGGGACTACAACTACGGGAATCAGAGTCATCCACATTTATCTCTTCCGTGGGATCCACATCACTCTCTGCGTGATCCGACATAATTGCCCTTCAATCGGATCTGCAACTTTTGCGATTCACTTTTTTTTTTTTTTTTTGCTCACTTAGAGAACTGCCATGTTGCTCGCACCGTTAGAAGCATTTTTTTGCTACATTCTTATAATCACGTACCAGAACCTTGTCCAGTAAGTTGGCTCTAAAACACTACGGAAATTGATTTCATGGAGGAATATTAAAACTGTATTTTCACTCGGAGATGATGGATAATTTTTGACAAGAGTCAGCATTAAGGTTTTGAGATGTTTAAAATCAAAATGTTTGATGATACCGGATAAAATCTAGAGAGGAGTAAATTGCAAAGCTCGCTTGAAAGTAAGATGCATCGAGTGCTGGAGATGAGGCGTGACGTTGTTCAGCCGACGTTGCCTGATCATTTCATGCACTGTTGAGCCACAAAGATTCCTCTGAGATCTAGTTTCCTTTCCGGCGGACGGAATGGGAAAGTGATTGGTTTCGCGGTATCCTTCGAATAGCGATAATTCGTGGTATCCTTGAAAGCAGTAAGGGGACTCATTCCTAAAGAATGCACGATTTTTCGATATTGATAAACCAGTCTTCTTTTAGTCACACACACTATATTAATAAATCTAAATCATCATCGATCACTCTTTATCTTGCATCCATTTGTGTATCCTCGGTTGTCAAAGCATGTTTGACTAATTTCAAGGTCACTCTTTATCAAACACTCGCAACACATCCGGGGACTCACTATCACTCTTGAAATTGAATAACTACAAATCGACAGTCACGCAGTCACGTGATAAAATCACGAGGAGAATCGTGACTCGTTAACCCGGAGTCGATGCTTGGTCGTGGTGGAGTGAATAAGACCGGTCTCAGGATACGAGACGGTTGAGGCCAGATAGGGAGAGGTGAACCAGGTGGTTAAGCCCCACTACCATAAAAAGAGAGGGGCGCGCGAGCGCAAAAGTTGAACCTAACCTTAGGCACCTATGGGGCATCGCCTATCTCTGACTACATGGCCAATCGCATCTCCACTTGGCACGCCCTGCTCCACTCTTATTGGCTCTCGGCAAATTGATACCTATTTAACATTTGAGTAGAATGTTGCAGGCGATCGCCTCTTTTCCCCCTCTGTATTATTTATTGCGATCGCCTTTTTTCCCGCTCGCTTGCTCGCTGCCAAGCTAACATCCTCTCTTTATACCGCATCCCGCCGTGGCGACCCAAAGAAGCGGAGGGACTTAATTACGGCAAATATTGTACGACTCCTCCCCTACACCCTTAACTGATCTCTCGCTCTTGAGCGGCTATCTACTTCTTTCTTGGACGATTTTGCAGACCCTACCCCCTTAGCAGTCTCTACGAGGTTTCACGCTTTCATTATACAGGTTGCCGCACTGGATGCTTAACTTTGCCTTAACGCAGACACTATATATATTTCTGCATAACTTGTAATTTTATTGATACACGGAAAAAAATCTAGCGTGGCGAACCACCGAATTTGGAAATAAAGCTATAATAAGAAAATGTACTGCTAATTTTTATAGATGTTTCTGCTGTTTTCAGTAAACTGTTTTGATAAATTGGTACTTATTTTGTTATTCCTGAAATTCGAAATTTCATATTTTAGTAAATTATGTATTCCTCTTAAATAACCAAAATAGAAAAAGTGTTTAAATATATCAGCGAAACGCAACTTTAGGTCAGCTGTTGGTACAGTCAACTTCGTCATACAAACTTTAGTGATTTGGCGATAGTGAAAATCTCCTAAACAAATAAACAGTCAAAAACTGACAGTTTCAGACTTAAACATTCTCGTGGTTATATTTATTTAACCTAATAATAAAAATATAAATTTTTATTTAAAAATTAATTAAATGAAAACATTAGTATGATGCACCTATCTTGAGCAAATTTAGTGAAAAGTATAGTGAAGTGAAAAGAGGAAAGAAGAAGAAATATTAACAAGGAGAAATAAGTTAATAAAATTATAATTATGCATTTCTTAAATAAATAATAAATACATCTAAATATATTTAGTTTTATCTATTGATATTAATTATTAATTAGTATCTAAATTAATATTATTTTGGATAATGTGATAAATGGCTTCTATTATTTTAAAGTTTATTAAAATAACCTTTATTTTTTTATTTACAAACATAAAAGTGTTATTAATTCTGTAATCAACGAATCATATGATTTAATTTAAAAAAATAACATTAATAATAAAATATATTTAAAATTAAAAAATTGTTATATTTAATTTAACTGATAAGTTTTATTTAGATTTAAAAACATACGTTATTTTTTGTATATAATAAGTATCTTTTGAATTTTAAAATACCTAACGAAAAGAAAAACGTAAAATGAAAATTTAAAATTCAATTTTTAAACGTTAAAAAACCTGTATTAAATAATATATATTGTGGTTTTGAAAACTTATCAAATTTATTAAAAATTTTCATAACCCTACTTTTAATAAAATTAATTGATATGAAACTAAGAATAACAAAAACTACTTATCAAAATATTAGAAAATCATATCAATTTAGATTTAAATTACATATTAATGACAAAACTAAATACATATTTAAATTTATTTATTATTATAGAAATACAAATACAGAATTATAATTTTGTCAACTTATATTTTATCGTATTCACATCAGTCCTTCTTGATTCCTTTTTTATACGTCACTAGCATTTCACAGCATTTCACTGAAGGTAATGATAATACTTTTATTAATTATATAATGTTTTAATAAAAATTTCAATATTTATTATGTGAGAAAAAAAAGTAAACAACACCTAACCACGAGAATATTTATATAAATCTGAAATTGTCAAAACAATCAAAATTTTGAAAGTCAGTGAGATAAGATGAGATGAGATGAGTATTCTGCAATTGAACCCCTTGGCCGCTGACTCGTCATAAACACAATTTTAAATAACCTTTTATAAAATAAAGTATATTTGCACAAACATATTCATTTGCTTTTTTTTTAACTATTTATAAAAATCAAGTTTCTAGCTATACATTTAGAATATTTCAATCAAAGAATTCCATTATCTTTCTTTTAAAGTTACAAATATATAAATTAATAAGACACTTTCCCTAATATGGAAAAATTGAGGAGGGATTTTCAATTTCGCCAAAACAGTGATATTGGCAATATCGCTCGTTCATTTTTGGCTAAATGTTTAGCCATTCTGGAGAAAAGTTTGACTGATACAGTTGTACTTTTTTTTCCGTGTATTTTTGTTGAAACCACGAACAGTTGATTGCTCAACTTGTTCAGAAGAGCGGTATGATTAGTTGGAAAATTTTTTCTTTATCTTCATTTTATCAGAGGTAAAATTGAATTACTGAATTGGATGTTTTATTGGGATTTTAATTTAGTAGAAATTAGTAAGAAGCTGCTATTGATGAAGTTATATCTTAACCTGGTACATAGAAAAAAGTAAATTAGCTATTGCGGATAGAAAAAATTGGCTGATATTTTTTAGTCATAGCTGAATATTCGCTAAGAGAGCTAACACATTGGCTAAGAGACACTGAAAAAAATTTTTGTGAATAATTCAACTACTTTCCCTTAGTGGAATGAAAAGCAATTAATTGAACTGCTTTTGTAGTAAAGTGAGACATTTTAACTTACTAAAATGAACTACTTTTTCTTAACGGTGAAAATATCATTAAAACATTGTAATAAGTAGTAGAATTAACTACAATACAACAATTAATTGGTGAAAGTAGTAAAATCAATGACAAAGAATAGTTCCGTTAATGGTATACTTAGTTCACTTAACTAAGATTTTATATTTAATTACAAAAAAATAATTGGGGACCTGTTGAACTAAGAATCTTAGTTGAAAAGTAGTCAAATCTACTAAGAATTTTTTTAAGTGCAGTTAAAGGTTCTCTGTTGTAGTTAATTTGTAAATATACCATAGCTAAAAACTGTTCTTTGATATAGGGACAGCTGGAGGTCAGAAAAATATTTTAGTTATTGTAGCTACTATGTTAGCTACCACAGCGAAATTTTAGCTATAGTGGTAATTTAGTACTTCAGTAGAAAATGGATATCCTACTGAATTCTTAAACAAATATATATATAAGGGGCAAGATTTCCCAAGTGTACCAATCGAAAAAATGAAAAGGGCTAATATTTTCAAAAAATGTAGTATTGTAGGTAAGTACTTAAACCACCAAGTATTATGAAATAATACTTCTAACAAAATATTCTAATAAAGTATTCTAATAAAAATTGTAGCAAGGGGAGGGGGTTGAAAATTCTATTCAAGTGTGAAGAGGGGATTTTTTGAAAAATTATAACTTATGCAACAGCGTGAAAAAAATTTTGACCTATATGTTTTTGAAAGGTTTTTTCTTCCTATTTCGAATGGTGCAAAAAATTTTGTATAATTTTGAAAGTTTAATCAATAATTAAAAAAAAAAAAGTTTTTTTTATACTTTTTTTGAAAAACGACTTCTTTTTTTCTTCTTTCTTTTAAAATAAAGATTAATATGTGAACTTCTATTGCAGGCAATAAAAAAAAGGTCCTTTTCTTTGTTTTCGAACTATTAATTAACTAATTAATAAAAATTCTCAAAAAATGAAATATTTAACAAACAAATAAACTTTTGGTAATTTTGGGGCTATTAACGTAAAGCTTATTAAATCCCGGATTTAAGAAGCATAGTTTGAGGTATTTTTCAAAAATGGATACTAAATAAGTACACATTTTTAAATTAATTATTTATTATTAATTATTTATTAACATTTATGTATCAAAAATACTTCAAATTATATTTGTTGGATTTGGAATTTGATAAGCTTTACGCTAGTAGACCAAAAATTACCAAACGTTTATTGGTTTGTTAAATATTTCATTTTTTACGAATTTTTATTAATTGATTAATTAATAATTCGAAAACAAAAAAAGGACATTTTCTCTATTGCCTGTATTGAAAATGCACATATTAATCTTTATTTAAAAAAAAAAACTTAGTGGTTTAAGTACTTACCTACAATTCTACATTTTGTGCAAATATTAGCCCTTTTTATTTTTTCGATTGGTACGCACTTGGGAAATTTTGCCCCAAATAAAAGAATTGAAAGTTTTAATAATGTGGTATTAATAACGATTAACAAGATGATTTAGAATTTTTAAAAGTTGTTTCTTTTCCATATATTAATACATTTTCAGATATTTTGATAGGAATTTTTAAAAAATAAGAAGTAAAAGTTGTTTTTAAAGTATTGAATAAATTTGAAAATAATTTGATTAAACTTCCTAAAGATCAGTATCCGAAATTTGAAAAAATTAATGTAGTTTATAAAATTAAATGTAAAAATTGTAATTCCTGTTACATAGGTCAAACATCACAACACCTAAAAAGTAGAGTGTTTTAACACAAATATTACGAAACAATTAAAAGTACATTAACCCCTCTTTAATCTTAATTTAAAAATTTTTTTTAAATCAACTTTCATATAAAAACCTTGTTTTTTTTAGAATATCTGTCTCTGACGTATATATTCCATTTCTGATATTCTAACCTTAAAATTAAATATAACATTTTAACCTTAAAAAATAAATTTTATAAAAATGTTAATTTTATTAAGAATTTAAAAACTTTTGTTATCAAAAAATAAATTTTATCAATTTAATAAAATGTAATTTTTTAATATCAAACGTAAAAAATTTTATTATACCTTAAACTTTGGTTATATTATTTGATGACTGATTTTCTGTATTTTATTTTTTATCGTTTTTGTTTCAATCTAAATATTTAATAACTTTAAAATAGGTTTTACTTAATTGTTCTTAATGACAGTAGTTTTATCAGTTATGTATTTAAAATTAAAAGTACATCAAGATATAAATTTTTAAAAATTTTTGTAATTTGGTATCAAAATTCCATCCTTTTAAAGTGAGAGGAATTTTACTATTTTTTATGTGAAAGGAATACTCTTAATTTTCGATTTATTATAATCCAATGAAATACTTTTTTGATGCAATTTTACTTCAATTTAATTTCTGCTATTTTGATTTATTGATTTATTGATACAAAGTAACAATTTGTCCCAATTTATTAAATTCTTTATAAAATGAAATTTCCATAATTTAGCTCATAAATCTGAATTTGTTAAAAATAACTAATTAATAGTAAAAAATAATTAAACAATAATTTAAATTTGACTAATTGAAATAGTTAACAGAACTTTACTGAAATATTAGTTACTTTGTCATAACCTACAAATGTATTTGATTAATAATTGCAGGAACAGTGTGTGTCTTAAAATATTTTGTAAATTAAACCAATTTTTCTTTATTTCCATTTTTGACTAAGCTATTAATAATTGCCAATTTAATAGAAGTTAGTAATTTACCCAGTTGTCCCTTCCAATGAAAATTATACTAAGCGATTATTTTGTTAAATTAATCTCTAAATTTGAATCACTAAAAAATCTGAGACTTTAGCCCGTTTAGTTTGAAACGAAATCCTTGCCACAAAAATTTTCAAATTCCATGAAATAAACCGAAAATTTAGCTTTAAAAATTAGAATGAATGTTTATTTAATGTTTTCCCTGTAATTAAAATTATAAAATTAAAAATTTATCATGCGTCAAAAATTTCTTTGTATTGTCCTACACATTCAACTTTTTCTACTTTGATGAAAGTAGATAAAGCCAGTATACGGGCTGATTCAAATTTTAAGTAGTAAAAGTGAAGTTTCGCCAGACAGAGCATTTTCATTTAACATTTGAGGTAAATTATCTAGAAAAATGTAACTTGATACATTATTTAATTCTTAATTTTTTAGCAGATAAAATTATTTACTCGTCTTTCTACGCATTATTTTAAGCAAATTTAAGTACGTACGAATTTTTACTCAACAGAAATTTGAATTGATTGAATTCACGTTTAGCAAAAGTTTCATTTTACAGAGCTTATTTTTAAGTTTTTTATTTAAATGAATTTGAATTTAACCTAATTTTTAAAGAGCAAAATTCTAATTTAACAAAATTTTAAGTGAATTTACAATTTACAGTTTACAGTCAAATTACAAAAAAATATATATTAATATTTTTTTTTATTTAAGACATTTTTAAATATTGCTACCTCAAATAGGAAGTATTGTTTTTAGTTATTATTATTATAAAAATCAAATTTTATTTGTTTAGTAACTTTTAAAAACAAAATTTGTTAACAAAATCCAGGAAATATTTTTTTTAGATACAAATTTGTTCAATAAGTTTTATAGACTTAAGTTATGTTTATTTGGCTCAAAGAGTGAAAAAATATAAATTTAAATAAAATTTAAGATAAAAAAAAAAACAGTTATATATGATAAAAGTAAAATAGTCTATTACCTAGAAATAAGAATTCAAAGAATTTTTTTTTAGTGATTACTTTTTTTTTAATAAGAAATTAATTTGGATTCTATGACCCCGAAATTCTCACAGTTTCAAAAGTACAAACAAATGCGTTTTCCGGAAACTATTGTATTCTCCAGTTTTTTTTCTCAGTTTTATTAACGTGTTTCATAGAAATAAAATAACTTGTGAATAGAAATATAAAGAAACCTATTAAAAGAAATAATAAATTTCGATGTATAAGGACTAATAAGCAGTAGTAAAACATGAGCAATATTAAGAATAAATCTTTCAGTTAAAATTATCTCCGTTATATTTTCTGTTCAGTTATAAATCCAGGTGTGAATGGTGGCTAATAGCAATTTTAATAGTTATTTCCACAAAGTGTAGCAAGACTTTTACTTCGACAATAACAGCTCTTTCATTGAAGAATTGAGTATATTTATACATCACAGATTTCTTAGTACAATTATTTTGACGTACAAAATCAAAACGAAATATTTTAAAAATTACAATATTTTTCGGATATTTTGATAGTAGACAGTTTTAGGACATTTTAGTCATTTTTAAGAAATTATATTATTTATGAAGGTGATATTTCATATTATGGAATTTTAATGTGACATTTTGACATGTTGTTAATTTATTACAGTACAAAATTTGAGTTTTTACAACTTGGATAAAAAATTGTTTCTCATAGTAAAACTCAAAGAAAATCTTTAGAAAATTATCTACAACATGACTAAATGTTTATAAAAAATTTGGAAATCTTGCAATTTTTCGCAATTTTTTTAAACAAAAATTTATTTATTTATTTTATTTATTCATACATATATACGGTCCGACGAAAAAAAAATGCCTTTTCGTACATAAGTACTGAATTATAAATTATTGAAAACTTGTTAACGACTGTAACACATTCTAAAAAGTAACAACGAAAAAGACTGTTAATTACTAATTACTAAGAGTAATAATAAGAATAATGAGTATTCCCTCAATAATTGGATTTTATATAAAAAGATTTATATTATTATATTTATACTAATAGATTTAATATTTATATTAAGATTTTTATTACTTATATCTTCTGTAGGGTTTATATTTTTTTATATAAAGACTTTTTAACTTCAATAATTTTTGTAGATAATAGTAATTATTTAAATATAAAGTTTATAAATTTGATTAATATTAAACTTATAAATTTAATAATTTTAATAATTAATGAACAAAACATATCATGAATAGATAAGATACAAAAATCGGAGTTGAAAAACAACATTGTAAAAAAAAAATGAACTACAAGATATTAAGAAAAAAAACCAATAATAAATTGTCATGTCTCTTTTGTAAAACTAAAATTGTATTAAGTAATGTTTGTAGTAATCGAAGGTTTCTTGAAGTTGGAACTAATTGGTATCACTAATTAAAAAAAATTTCAAAAACATACTCCAGAATTTTATTAAAAAAATTTCCAACATGATCAATTAAGTAGTGCCTCTCATTTTAAAATAATTTTTTGTTAATTATTTCAATATTAATAATCGTTGGAACATTTATATCTGTTACGTTTTTTTTTTCTTAAATACAAAAATTATTCAAAAATTGCTCAAATTAAGTGCACTTGTAAAAAGTTCTTTTCAAATACAAACATATTATTTCGAGCTTTCTTGAAAATTAAAAGTATCGTTCATTTCACATTTTGAAAATGAATTGTGATCGCTGCAAGAGAAACGAAGGTATACTGCCAATTATTGATCGATCGTTGTTCGAGTAAAAAAGGGTTAAATCGTTTCTGGTTCGCACTTATTGTCAGTAAATGCATTGTGCCGAGGAAACCTCTGATTCTGTAAAAGTATGCATTTTGAGAAAGTATAGTGTATTGGTCGGTCGATTGTGAGGGAATGGGTTTTAGGGTCTTGACGTGACTGCATGCACAAATGTGCCTAAAGGCTAAACCAAAATGGTGACCGGTGCGCGTTAAGGGGTCGCCATTTTCTTTGCTTCGATATATCCAAAGTTCTGGATTTATTGGTCGAAATGCTCTCTGCGCTAGTTTGAAATTCTTCATGTACAAAATGCTATGTTTCGAGAAAAGATTTCGTCAATGATGCCTCGCACGCACCTTTGTCGATCGTTACTTTTACTTCGGGTACTTTACGAGGGTTAACTTCGTCCCTTTCTCAGCGCACCTAATAATCACTTGCACGAGTTTCTGCCTCCCTCTTATATACGATTTCGGAGATTTTTCAACAAATTTCTAGGAGAAGAATTACACAAAGTACCACTGGTCGAACACAACCAAGTGGTTATGTTTTCATTGCAAATCTTCCGCTGTTTAATGGTCCGTGAAATACGAAGATGAAAAATATAAAGCATGAAAAAGATGTATTACTGTGATCAATATAACATTTAACTTGAAAAGAAATTTTGACAATACACGAAGATTAGTAAAATATTATTTTATTTTAATAGTAAAATAATGCGAGTACAAAAAATAGGTAATTTTAAATGTTAAATAAAATGTGGATACTTTATATAAACACTAATAGAAATGTTTGTATGATTCAAAAATTTAGATTTGTTTGTTGCAATACATTAGGTGATTTAGAATGTCAAAATTGGGTAAAAGTATGTAAATTGAAAGTTTAGAACTGCTAATCTAGTTTTATATAAATAATAATAATAATTGAAAATAGTAAAATTCTCTATAACTTTTAGATTTGCATTAAAATAGAAATAAATTAATGAAAAGCATTATTCTTTCTTACCAATCGCGAAATAATTTTTATATGTATTTTTCTAAAAAATAACAATACTTCAACCTTTTTTTTTCCGTTAAAAGTGCAAAACTATTAACTTGATATGATAAAAACAAAAAAATAATTTACAATAAAAAAATCTCTATACCTTTTCAATTTACAATTAGAAAAAAAGTTATTATTATTACTACTCACTTGTCATCAAATGTAAGAAGGATCGTCAAATGACAACCTAAATAATAACATAAAAATACTCTAACCTTAAACTTTACCATTGAAAGTGCAAAATTAATAACTTAATTTTATGCTTCAATATAATATTAATAGTTAAATATAATTAAATTATTTAAATAAAAAAAAAAGCAATGAAAAACATTGTTGTTAATTATTTATTAGTCACCCATATCAATCTGCAAAAAATTGACACTTGAAGCAATCTATATAAACACACCACTTCTCTTATAAAATTAAAACACTATTAACCACTAAACACTTCACTGATTTTTTTTTAAAAAAAACTTTTCTCCAAAAGTAAATTAAAATTTCAATTCAATATTACAAAATTACAAAATAAAAAGAGAACAACTTACCTACAATATTATTCTTAGCAAACTATCACCAAAATAACAACAAAAAACTATCGATAAATATCGAAGATATTGTTGACCAATGAGAGAGCAAAAAAGGGTCTTACACGTCTGAAGTTTGTCGAAAGGTATTTCTTTCATAAATTTCAAGGTCAAACCTCTTTTCTAAATTACAGTCAAATTAATTAAAATTATTATTTATTTATTTATTTACAATCACGGGACATGCCCTTTTAATTAACCTAAAAATTACAACAATTCTCAACAAATTGAGAATTTTAAATTCTCAAAAATAATAAAATGTCTTGTAAAATAAATTAAAAATTAAACTTTAATGTTTTACTATAAACATTATTATAAAAATCAGAAAGTCGAAATCGAAAACTTTCTAATAGGTTCATAAAATATATATTTGATCTTTTTTCCTTATTTATTTTTAAATCTCTCATAATTTTAAATGATTCTGCATAAGGATTAATCTTTCTAAGTAAAATGTCAAGTTTGAGCAATTTCAGTTAATGTGAACTTGCATTGATTAAAAGTTCAATTAATCTTCGTTTTAAATATATTTTTGAAGTGATTTAAAAATTTCTTCAATTTTCACTAATTCTTTTCTATTATGATTTCAATTACAACAATTTTAAACTATTTTTATCATTTTTTAATTATTTTCTGCAATTTTTAATTATCTTAATTATTTTTACATTGTTTTTATAAATCCTACATTTACCTTCTTCAAATTTTAATTATTTTGTTAAGTGTATTTTCAATCACTTTTTCAATTTTAATTATTTTTCCCTCAACATTAAATCAATTTAATTATTTTTTCCTACATTTTATATTATTTATGAAACATTTAAATTAATTTTTTATAATTTACCATTATTTTTGTCATTTTGCAATTATTATATTCAATTTTTAATCATTTTCATAATTTCTGAATTAATTTCTTTAACTTTCATATAATATCTCAATTTCAAATTATTTTGTACAATTTTCATTTCTTTTCATTATTTTATAATTAATTTCCCCATTTTTAATATTTTCAATTTTTTCAATTAATTTCCTAAATTTTTGGTTATTATCTCAAATTTAGAATACTATCAACAATTTTTTATGTTTTCAACGATTTTTAATTATTTTGTTTTGCTTTGCAATAAAACTTGTATTTTTTCTTTAATTTCTAATTACTTTAATGAGTTTGTTTGTGATTTTGCAATTATTATCTACAATTTTTAATCATTTTCATAATTTCTGAATTAATTTCCTGAATTTTCAAATATATGTCTCAATTTTCAATTATTTTGTACAATTTTTATTTCTTTTCATTATTTTCTAATTATTTTCTCCATTTTTAATATTTTCAATTTTTTCAATTAATTTCCTGAATTTTCAGTTCTCATCTCAAACTTAGAATATTATTAACAATTTTTCATGTTTTAAACGATTTTCAATTAGCTTGTTTTGCTTTGCAATAAAACTTGTATTTTTTCTTTAATTTCTAATTACTTTAATGATTTTGTTTGTGATTTTGCAATTATTATCTTCAATTTTTAATCATTTTCATAATTTCTGAATTAATTTCCTGAATTTTCAAATATATGTCTCAATTTTCAATTATTTTGTACAATTTTTATTTCTTTTCATTATTTTCTAATTATTTTCTCCATTTTTAATATTTTCAATTTTTTTCAATTAAGTTCCTAAATTTTCAGTTATTATCTCAAACTTAGAGTATTATCAACAATTTTTCATGTTTTAAACGATTTTCAATTAATTTGATTTGCTTTGCAATAAAACTCGTATTTTTTCTTTAATTTCTAATTACTTTAATGATTTTGTTTGTCATTTTGCAATTATTATCTTCAATTTTTAATCATTTTTATAATTTCTGAATTAATTTCCTGAATTTTCAAATATATGTCTCAATTTTCAATTATTTTGTACAATTTTTATTTCTTTTCATTATTTTCTAATTATTTTCTCCATTTTTAATATTTTCAATTTTTTTCAATTAAGTTCCTAAATTTTCAGTTATTATCTCAAACTTAGAGTATTAACAACAATTTTTCATGTTTTAAACGATTTTCAATTAATTTGATTTGCTTTGCAATAAAACTTGTATTTTTTCTTTAATTTCTAATTACTTTAATGATTTTGTTTGTGATTTTGCAATTATTATCTTCAATTTTTAATCATTTTCATAATTTCTGAATTAATTTCCTGAATTTTCAAATATATGTCTCAATTTTCAATTATTTTGTACAATTTTTATTTCTTTTCATTATTTTCTAATTATTTTCTCCATTTTTAATATTTTCAATTTTTTTCAATTAAGTTCCTAAATTTTCAGTTATTATCTCAAACTTAGAGTATTATCAACAATTTTTCATGTTTTAAACGATTTTCAATTAATTTGATTTGCTTTGCAATAAAACTCGTATTTTTTCTTTAATTTCTAATTACTTTAATGATTTTGTTTGTCATTTTGCAATTATTATCTTCAATTTTTAATCATTTTTATAATTTCTGAATTAATTTCCTGAATTTTCAAATATATGTCTCAATTTTCAATTATTTTGTACAATTTTTACTTCTTTTCATTATTTTCTAATTATTTTCTCAATTTTTAATATTTTCAATTTTATTCAATTAAGTTCCTAAATTTTCAGTTATTATCTCAAACTTAGAATATTATCAACAATTTTTCATGTTTTAAACGATTTTCAATTATTTTCTTTTGCTTAGCAATAAAATCTGTAATTTTTCTGTTATTTTCTTCAATTTATAATTACTTTCATGATTTTGGCATAATTTACAAAAATTTCAATTTATCTGAAATTTTAATTATTTTCATCAATTTTCGATTGTTTCTGTAATTTTTTACTTATGCTCTTTAATTAAAAAACTTTAAGTAATTTTGTAATTATTTTCTTTTTTTAAACACATGTATATTTCTTGAATTTTTCAATTATTTCTCTCAAATTTTATTAACTGATTTCAATTTATCATATTTAAATTATTTTTCTCAATCTTAAATTACTTTCAGCATATTTCAAATTTTTTTTTAATTTTGAATTAATTTTATCATTTTTCAATTAATTTTCTCAATTGTTAATGATTATTTTCATTTTCTAAAATTTCAATTATTTTATTCAATTTTTAATTATTTTCATTTGTTTTCATAATTTCCAAATTTTTTTTATTTCTTATTGTAAATTTAATTTATTTTTAGCTTTCTTCAATTCTGTTCTTTAATTTTTAGATATTCTCATTTTTTTCAATTAATTTCTAAGATTTTCATGTATTTTTCTTGAATTTCAATTATTTTTATTTTATTAAAAAAAAATGCTGTATAAAATTTTTTAATTATTTCTTTCAAATATCATTTAATTTTTACAACTTATCATTGTTTTTATCATATTTCAATTATTTTCTTCAAGTTTCAAATTCATTTTTCAATTGTTTTCCAAAATTTATTTCCTTCAATTTCTAATTTTTTCCTCTGTTTTATAATTTCCAAAATTTAAAACTATTTATCTGACATTTAAATTATATTTCATTCAATTTTCAATTATTTATATTATTTTTTTAGTATTTTCTTCAGTTTTCAATTACTTTCGTTCTTTTTCGTAATTTCCAAAAAGTTTTTAATTATTATTATTTTTTTTAATTAAAAATTGTTCTTTTCAATTTTAAATTATGTTTACCTTTCTTCATTTATTTTTTCCAATTTTTATTTATTTTATTCTTCTTTTCAATGAACTTCTAAAAGTCTTAAGTAATATTCCGAAATTTTTTTTAACTTTCCTTTGTTATGTAAAAAATTTTATGTAATTTATTCAATTATTTCCTCAAATTTCAATTATATTTTCAATTTTGATCAATGATTTATTTTTAAGATTTTCAAGTATTTTTTTCAAATTTAAATTACTTTCTTTATTTTTGAAACATGTCTATGATTTCTAAAATTATTTTCCTCAATTTTTAATTCATTTAGTTTTTTTTTTCAATTAATTTGCAAAATTTGCAACTATTTTGTTAAACTTCAATTATTTTCTGCAATTTTATGTCAACATTCACTGAAATTTCCATCTTCTGACTTCTCACACATAAAATTTAACAAACCACAAGAAGTACATTTAACATTCACAGAACCTAAATAATTCTATTATATTTTCATTAATCTCTTCATAACATTGAAATGCTATACCTATTGTTTTTAATTTATCTTTTTTAGGAAAATATTTCTTCTGACTTTTATTTTTTTTACTGCAACATCTTCCTGTCCTCTTTTTTCACTTTCTGTTACCAATTTCACTTTTCTTAATTTTTACAATTCCGGACACGAATTATCAAATCAAATATTATTATCTTAAATAATGTTTACAAGGCCTTTTGCGGTATCTTTTTAAAATTTATTTTCATGTTGATTTGAACTACACATGTTTCCGACTTTTTTTAGTCCTCTTCAGATTAAAATTTTTTGGATCATGATCATGATCACTTTAAGTGTTTGTTTTTGAGATGACATTTTCAAAAAAAAATGAGAAAACAGAAATGATTATTATTTTATAATTATACCACTCTAATTAAAAAGGTAGAATCTAAACTGATTGCAATTATTGATATGAAAAAAAAAGTATAGAAAGGATATATTTTCTCTAGTTTATAAACGACTTGTTGAGATATTATTTTTTGATTATGCATAATGTATGCAGGCATTAGATTGAACAATGAAAATGACTTGATGATTGATGCATTTCGTAATCGAATCATTGATTACCTCCTTATTCACGAGTTACGACTCGTATTACAGGCGTAATTGAAAAGGCAAAGTCGATCTTGAGAAATGTGACTTAACGCCCGATTTTAAGTCAATAATAACTGTCTGCAGTGCATATGCGCTCGTGCATGAAAATGCAATTCGTGAATTTCGATTACCATTCCACTTAAGATTTAACTAAGGAAAATTTATAAGGACTACAGCATTTCTGAATATACACGCATATGTGTGTAATTACGAATCGTATGACGTGCACTTTGTGGCAATATAATTTGCTGCTATAAAATTGCTTACCTATTCCGGTGCGCGGAGGAGCTACGATTACATTACTCTTGCCTCCATTTCAGTGAGTCAGAAAGACCTTTTTAATGGCATTCGTGTCTATTACGAAAGATCTTGAAGAGTAGTAGTGGCATATATATTTCAGCATTTGTAAGGAAAAAAGAGTGCACGTTATTTTCAGTCCATAAAAAATTGCAGATCAAATTTAAATTAAAGTTGGAATGATGTGAGGCAATATGCAAGTCGATGTATGTGATGAAATTTTAAGTTTGAGAGTGTTTTGATTTTGTGACTGACAGACGGATAGACAGACGGGCAAGCATGACATTTTTTATAGAGACATTTAATACATTTTTGTTAAAATTGTTATGGCAGTGTTATATACTTTCAATTAAGATAATGATGAAGTTTACAACATTGCAGCAACCAGAAAATGAAAAATAAAAATTTATAGACGGAGTAATTTTTTTTTTTTCATAAGATGATGGGTGTTTTGCCCCCAAAGTTTAAGAAAGAGTTTTATACCACTTATTGTAACGCAGAAGTTAAAAATTGAAGAAATTTATTGCAAATGATAACAATAATAATAATTGAAAATTGAAGAAAATTACTAAAATTTGAGAAAAAATTTTTAAAATTTAGGAAATTAATTGAAGAATATTAAAAATAGTTTAAAATTCGAGAAATTATTTGACATAAAAAAAAACTTGAAAAATACAACTAAAATATTAAAACAATAAATATAATTTTAATAAAAATTGATGTTACATGAAACAAGATTTTTAATATTAAAAATTATTTGGAAAAAGATTACATGGAAAATAGTGAGAATAGTAAAACTGATAATTAAATTAATAAATTTAATGAGTTATGTCCTACCATTATTTGACCATTATGAATTGACATTGATAATTCGATATTAAAGAAATTAATTGAAACTTGCGGAAATTTTAATTTAAAATTTCGGGAAAAAATTGAAAAATATTGAATATCATTGAAGAAAATTTTTGAAAAATGATCAAAATAGTTTAAATTTTTAGATATTAATTGCAATTTTTAAAAACTACCTTCTGTATTTTAAAAAATACAGAATATTTGTAAAGTAAAAGAAAGTACCTTATTACAGAATGATTTCAAGAATTTTGAAATTCAGGAAAATAATTACAACGCTATAGAAATAATCGAAAATTTATTGAAGAAAATAATGGGAATTTGAAATAAATAATTGAACTTTCTGGAATTAATCAACGAATATTTAAAATAATATAAAAATTGTGAAAATAATTGCAAATAAAAAAAAAATTATTAAAAATTGACTAAGTAATTAAAACTTGAGAAATATAATTGAAGAATGATTAAAACACTAAAAAATGGATGCAATAACTTAGATTTGAGATAATAAATAAAATTTTAGGAAATTAATTGAAAAATAATTAATATAAATAAAAGATGGAGAAAATAATGCAAAAGTTTTAAGAAAATAAAAATTGAAAAAGTAATTGTAATATAAGATATACAATTGAAAATGTAGGAATTTAATTGAGGAATAATGAAAATGATACAAAATTCGAGAAAATATTTGCAAAGTAATAAAATAATTAAAAACTAAAGAAAATAATTTAAAGTTCTGAAAAATTATTGAGAAAATTACGACATAAATTTGTAATAAAAGAACATTATTTATTTATTTATTTATTTATTTGATACATACGGGACATGCCCTTTCGTACAATGTACTCCTATAAAACTAAAAAAGCTGCAAAACCGCAACTTATATATCAAAAATTAAATAAAGCCCTAGGTAAGCAATTAACATTCCATTTCATTCCATATCAAATATTAAAGCACGCAATGCGGAAGTGAATCTCATCGTATTCATGTCAAATAAATTAATATTATCTGAGATAGAATTACCCTCTTTGCAAATACGACTAATTAACGAGTGATTCCCGTAATTAGTTTTACGATATTTTACCAAAAATAATGGATTTTTTTTTTTATGTGTACTTCTTGTCTCTATCTTTGTTTCCTCAGGAACAGGTAAAGTAATTTCTAATAATAAAGCAGGACAATTTATCAAACCATTAACTATTTTATATAAAAACATTATATCCGCGTACAAAAATCTGGATGTCATCAAAGGAATTCCGAGTAATACGCGTAGGTTACTGTAATCATGAGTGTATCTTTCAATTGGTAATTTTAATTGTCGCGCTGCAAATCTGAGAAACCTATTTTGGACACGCTCGATTCTTATTAAATTAAAGTTATAAAAAGGTACCCAAATTACAGATGCGTATTCCAAAATAGGTCTAACCAAAGTAAAATACAGAAGTTTTACTGTACCTATATTACGGAACTCCGATGCATTTCTGATTAAGAAACCAAGTGATCTCAAAGCCTTAAAAATTACTTCATTAATATGCTCATTGAACGATAAATCTTTATTAATTAGCAGTCCCAAATCACGTACCTGGTCAACACGTACCAGTTCATTTTGACCAATAGTATATAGGTATATCAATGTGCTCTGTTTTGAAAAAGATATTACCGAAGTTTTGGAAATATTAATGAACATATGGTTATTGATACACCATTCATTAAGACGATCAAGATCTGATTGAAATTCTTGAGAAGATTGGCAAGGATTTGACAATGGATCAATTACTTTAAAACATTTGAGATCATCTGCTTATAGTGAAAAGGATGAGTGTCTGAAAACACATTTCAAGTCGTTCATATATAGTACGAACAGTAGTGGCCCAAGGTGTGAGCCTTGCGGGACACCAGAGGGTCATTATTGCAGAATGAAAAAAATAATATTGAATTGAAACAATAACTGGAATTAGAAATAAAAGATAAAAAAAATTAGAAAATGAATAAAAAAATAAATGAAAATGACAGAAAGTAATTGACAAGTGATAGAAATAATTGAAAATTGAAGACAGTAATGGAAATTTAAGATAAGTAATTGAACTTTTTGGAATTAATTAACAAATATTCAAAATAATATTAAAATTTGTGAAAATCATTACAAATAAAAAAAAAAATTAAAAATTGACGAAGTAAATGAAATTTGAGACAAATAATTGAAGAATGATTAAAACATTAAAAAGTAGATGCTATAACTTCGATTTGAGATAATAAATAAAAATGTAGGAAATTAATTGACAAATAATTAGTATATCTAATTGAAAGGTGGAGAAAATAATTTCAAAAATATAAAAGAAAACTAAAGTTAAAAAAAGTAATTAAGAATATTTTAATTAATTGTAATCGAGGAATGAAGTTTGAGAATAATTAAGAATTGAAGAAATTGATTTTAGTTTGTTAAAAATCATTTTAGTTTGTTAAAAATAATTGAAAATATTACAACATATAATTGTATTAAAAGAAAATAATTGCTGAATGATGGAAATAATTGTGAATTGAAAAAATAACTATAATTTGAGATAAATAATAAAAAAAAAATAGTAAATTAATCTGAAAATAATTGAAAATGACAAAAAAGTAATTGAAAATGAATTGATTTATAAATTAAATAAAAGAATAATTAATAGAAATAATTGTAAATTAAAAGAAATAATAAAAATTTGTAAACAATAAGTGAAAGAATTTATGAATATATTTGAGATGTATTCATAAAAATTTTTTTTTTAAAATTTCGATCAATTTCTAATGAATTTTCATTATTTTTCAATTTTTCCCTAAACTTTAAATTCAAAATTTCCGCAAGTTTCAATAATTTTCTTTAATTTTTTCAAATAAAACTTTTTAATAATTAATTTCTTCAATATCAAATTAGTTTCGTTATTTATTAAATAATTTTTAATTTCTTTTGTCACTTTTCAATTATTTTTGAAAAATATGATTTTTGTTTTTTAAAATTCAATCTTTTTCTTTGAATTGTAAATTCATTTATCTACATTCTTATTAAGAAATTTATTTTTTCTCTGTAATTTTGACATGTGGAATTACATGGGGCGACTTTTTTGCTCTATGGACTTTGCAGACGTAGGGGAAACCGGGGCTAGTTGGGTCAGGGGTAGTTTGGGTCATTGCAGTTTACTCAAATGTTATAGGTCGAATTTAATCCTCTCTACACAAAAATTATTTTATATAGTGAGATGCAAGTTTGTGCAGAGTTTCATTATTATATCATTATTAATGTGGAGTAAATTTAAGAAAAACTAATTTAGATACTCCAAAGTAAATTTTACCCACTTGGTTTTTTTTTCAATATAAGAAATTGTTCTATTTTAAGCTTTTATATTTTCGCTGTTTACGTTAAATATATTTATTTTTCAATTTCTTTTATTAAAAAACAACCCTAAAAACTAAGTTTATTATATAAAGTAATGTTTTAACATTTAAATAGTAATATTTTAATCACGACTCAATCTGCCCAGTGCCGGGGCGGATTTTGCCACTTTGGATTTCTCCAAAAACAATGTTCCCCAAAAAAAAACTAAAAGTAATAATGGGACTTTTTCTGTTTTAAATGAAAGCTGAAATATTAGAGCAGGTTTTCTGTACGATAAGGTTTTCATAAATTGGATATTAACGAAGTTAAACAACAAAGAGTTCAAAATGACCCAACCAGCCCCGGTCTCCCCTACTATACTCGCCGCCCCTGATCCGGAACCCATCGTATAAAAAAAACAACTTCCCAAAAATAAAATAAATTATATCAAAATGCACCTAATTCAGTTAACAATTTTTTTATCGCATCAAATGACGTACATTATGCCCCCCAAAACTTAAGACAAAGATTAAAACGTTGCAAACCTTAACACCATAACATACCTAAATCAATTTTCAAATTATGTCTCGAATCTTTATGAAATCAGCGGGAACATTGTTTCTGGTTTTTCCTCTAATCCAATGTCTTGTTAAAAATCGCCGAGCGTGAAATCAAAAGTGTCTTCCTGTGGCTTGCGGTCGTTGCTCGCAAGCACTGACAAAGATGCATGTATTACTTTATTATATACCATTTATAATGGCACGGCATACGTGCGGTTCTTTTCATCACGTCATTTTCTCAAGCATATTATTGCCAGTATCAGCATTGAAAATGCCATCATCATCACAATTTTGAATCCTGATTTTCAAGTTGATAATTTACTAAAAAATTTGTCATTTTCGTACCAATTATAATCTATGTCATAGTCATCGAAGAATTTTATTCGGTATGTACTGTGACGCATTCTTCCATCTTATGTTTCATGCTTAAATGTTTTAAAATTATAATATTTCATAAAGACAAATAAACAATACAAAAACAAAACCCGAGCGCCAAGTTATTTTAACGACAAATAACTAAACAAAATAACAAAAACAATGAACTAATAAATTTAATTAAATTAATCTGTTAAAGTTAAATTAAAACTAACAAACCACGACTAACCAAATTGCCGGAGAGTGGGGAGTAAGGAGCAGCAACAAACTAAGAATTTATACCAAAACACAATGTCACAATTTTATTAATTGAAAACCATTTCAAACGGTTACAAGAATCAAAAGAAAGCCGGACACATGGCACGGCCATTTCTAAAAATACGCGCACTGAACACTGACTCGACTTTTCAATTTGGTCGGAGAACCGACTCCAACATTTACAAAATATCAATTGTTTCTTAATAAAGGAGCTCACCTGGGAGAGGTCTTCGACCTCTATTAGAGCCTCGTCCCGACATTAGTTTATTAAATTTTCAATTAAATTTCCTTACTCTACAAGTGTTCATAGACAGACACACCAGTAAAGAATCACCACAGGCTAAGCGTACCGTCGTCAAGCCAAAATGTCTAAGCACAATCACCGCTTGGCGCAACAAGCCGGGGGCACAATCACTGAGGGTAAAATCCCATTTGAGCAGAAAGCGCAAAACCGAAAGCAAAAAATCATAAGAGGGAGAGAGACAGACATATCACTGACTCTCTTACTCTCATATTTTCTGCTTTCGGTTTTACGCTTTCTGCTCACATGAGATTTTACCCTGAAAGTTCGTGAGTTACGCCGACATCCGTCGCCGTTACGTAGCAAACGCGAGCGACCGAACTCTGTCGCGCGGCAAGGTGGCGGCCTTGTACGCCTAACCTTGTATCACCATAGTCTGCTGTTATTTTGACAGCTTAGTAAACGACGGAGAACTTGTTAAGTTTAACTTCTCAGGATCTTAAAAGTGGAGAATTCTCCACTCAATAATATGATAGCGAGTCGGTGTTCATGGAAAGTAAAACAAACAAATTTTTGTAAACAAAATGTTGTTGTTATCAACAGTACAACGATTCCAAATTGGTAAGCTGGCAGGTAAACTTAATAAGATCAAATAATTGTAATAAAATAAACAAATTTTTAAATTAAATTAAAGTTAAATTTTTTTATTTAATTGAAACATAAATTAACTAAACTTTCTCTGATTTCAGAGTGCAAGCATAAAAATAATAAGGCACAATTCGCCAAGCTTACACCCGACGTACAGTCGAAACGATTTAGATTCTCGACTGGTGTTATTCAATATTTTTAAATGTTAATTGAAAAATTGTGCGAGGTAACGTTTTACCCCGTCACAGTACGTATTAAAAAAGTATGTGTATAAAGAGATTATAATTTTAATAGAGATTGAGTAAAAGATTGTAGAAACAATTCGGGAATCGTGTTTCCGTGAATCGAGTGGCGTTATCGCTTTATCCATTCTATTAATGTGATTTCGCGAGTCTTTGGAATTATGCAAGGAAGTTGTCCTCCCTGGCTGGCAAGCAACTCCCAACCTCTCTTCCAGCAGTTTCAACCTGGCGTCCCGATCGAGGATCAATTTAGGTGTCAGACATCCCCACGTCACTTAGGCGTTTTCACCGACCCGCGAATAATTTATGCCTACCCTTTAGAGAGTGAATGCCCTGCAGAGTGGGGAGGTGAGGAAGAAAGAGAGCGGCTAAAAGGAAAGTTAAAAGGGAAAGAGAAGGATTGAATGATTGTTGATAGTGAAGGGAAAGAAAAGTAGAGAATAGAACTGTAGAAGAGTGGAGAAAACGGGATAGGTTTGACCACACTCAAAAGATGTGGCGACAGAGCCAGAGGATTCGTTGCCTCGAAAAATCATTTTTTATTCAAAGCATTCTGACTTTTATGAGACCCACGAGCGGCTGAGAGCCCTGCTTGATTCGCTGAAAAGCGAATGTTGGTCTCCTATATCCCTTCTTTATGGCTCGAGTGAATTCGTCTAGAAAGAACGTCAGTATAAGAAGACAATAAATTTATTCGGAAATTGCTTTTACGGGTTTTGAATTAAGAGTGGGCTTCATTTTCTATGGATGTCGAGTAATGAAGTGATTAATGAAATAGCTTTAAGCAAATGTGTTCTTTCTGTGGAAAGTGTCTATTAAGTTGAGGCATCCTGTCTGGAAAAATCAGGGGATTTGGAAAAATTTGGAAAGTCGGGAATTAAAAATGACTAGAAATATTACATTTTTTCAGTGAAAAGATAAGGATTTTTTATTGATTACAAGCACAAAAATTTATAAGATGAGATATTTTTCACCTTTGCATAGTGCGCATGGATATATTTATAAAAACATTAGTGCGCATGTATTTGTTTTTTAGAACTCTAGTGCGCATGTTTTTGTTCTCTCGAACACTAGTGCGCATGATTTTACGCACTGCTATGAAACAAGACAATTTACGTACAATTTTTCATTCTATAAAATTCAACTTTAGAGGTTATCGTTGCAAAAAAAAAATATTTTTAATGGGAGGCATCACCCTTATACTCACCCCCTTAAATTTTAATGTCCTCCGAAGGCTATATTCTGTTTCTTGCATCGTTTGAGTCCTAAAAATATGCAGGCAACTTTATAGTTTTTATTGTTTAGAAAAATTAAAAAATTTAAATTCTTAATGTTTGTTCTAAATTCCGTTATATTTTTAAAAAATTGTATTTTAAAGTTATTAAACATTAAAAAAATAAATGCGGATAATTTGCGGTTTACAATTTTAAGATATCCGGGAATTCGTTGGAAACATGAAAATGGTAAATCGCTAGACACTCTGATAAAAATAAATTATTTAATTCTGTAAGAGTCATATTTTATTTATTTTACCTAATTTTTCTCTATTTTAAAAAGAAGAGACGTTGTGGTTAACTTTAGACGGGTAAGATCCTTTCGTGACATCTTATTGGTTAATTAATATATTCGATAGTCTTTGATTTCGACTTTTTGATTTTCATAATAATTTTTATAGTAAAACATTAAAATTTACTTTTAAGTTTATTTTACAAGGCATTTTATTCTTTTTGGGAATTTAAAATTCTAATAATTTTAATTCACTTGACCGAAATTTAAAAATTAGGTTTGACCTTGAAATTATAAAAGAAATATCTTTCCACAAACTTCAGACGTGTAAGACCCTTTTGTTTTGCTAATTAACATCTCGATTAACACCTGTTAAAAGTCAGTGAAAAATTTGCTTCAATCGGGGAACAAAAACCGGAATTAAAAATAAAAATATGTTGAGCACCCTGCTAGAATATTCAAAACGAGTAATAAAATGTAATAGCGATATGTTGAAGTATCTGCCTTTTTTGCCTTTAAAATCATTTATGTGGGATGAATCGGAGAAGGTGGGCAGAAATAGTAGAGGAGAAATGGTAGTTGTACGTTGGCATAATCCAAAGATCCTTAGACGTCGAGACTGCCGTGTTCCATCACTTGAACGTCACTTTCGATCATATTCAGTGCAATGCAAGGTGAAGTCGTTCTTCTATGTAAGTGCAGAATAAATTTATTCGAAACGTTGTAGCGATCTCGCTTTGTGTAATAAAGCATGTGCACTTTCTTGATGCAAAACTTCCGCCTTCTGAAGGAGAGATGCGATAACTTTGAAATTCTGACAGGGATAAAATGAAAGGGTGTGTTTGTAATTTCACGGCAAGGGCTTATTTGTTAAAATCGATAAAAGGTTTAGGCATTATACGAAGATAATTCACGAATTATTTCTTCTTATTAATATCTTGAGAAATATTGTATCCATCACAGAAAATGTTCGTTGCCAGTTAAAAATGTTTGTTAACATTTTAATTTGTGATAATAAATTAAAATTAGGAACTTAACTGTTAGAAATATAGAAATAGCAACGATAGTTGCACAAACACTGACACACAGTTTGTAAGCTTACAACTAGAGCCTACACCTGCGAGGACCGAAAGAATCAGTCCCAAAATAACTACGGTTGAGTGCGGTTGCAATGTACTCTTTCAAAATTTCAAGTTAAAGTTTCGTCACAGTTAAGATGAAAGATACAAAAATTATAGATCAAAAAGAGCGTCACAATTGATTCCAGACAAATTAAGGGAGGATTGGGATATGGACAATTTTTTTTTTCGGTAATGCTAGTTTGTTTTTCTGATCAATGCGATTAGTGTTTATATTTTCAAATTAGGTAATTTATAAATTTATTAAATTAAAAAAAAGGTTAATCTCCAAACAATTGTACAAAACCGCTTCGTTATCTCGCCTCATCTAGGAATTATTTTGCATTACTCTTGTAATGATAAATAATTTAGATTTAGTTAATAATTCTTTTTTATTATTATTATACAACTTTAAAGGGATATCCAGTGTGTTTTTTCCTATAAAATAGTAAAACCTTTTTCTCCTTTATCCAGTAAAGATTATTTAATTTCTAACATTAATAAACATTAATTTAATTACAACAGAATAAGTGTTTTTAATAAGCGTTTGCATTCTTGATTCCCATCATAATTCACTTACAGCAAGAGCACAAGGGTTCATTATAGTGTCAAGCCCTCGACTTTTGGCTGGGGATAAAGGATATTTTCATACAGGTCTTTGAAAATTGTCAGGGGCGTAATTTGGCGAATGATTTGCCCCTCTAGCTCATCAAGATAACGCGATACAAAACAGAGACATCAGTTTCACATGATGCCTATCCATGCGAACAACACCTCAGTATAGGCTTCATAATTCCCTTGCGAAGGCTTCCTTAGGGAATAAAGTCGTGTGACCAAAAGAGGGTGTACGCACGCCCCTGCTTGTCGCATTTTCTCATTCTATAATGCCTTTCGTTTTAGATACTGTCGCTTCTGGAGAATAAACAACAATTTCATTCTAAGACCCCGGGGTGTTGGCCACTTGTCGCAAGGGGTTGATACTCGATTGGCTTGTTGTGAAACTTTATATGGGGTGGTTATTATTCCCGGGGTTTGGTGCTAGTCTTTTTCAAATCGTTTGATTGAACACTGTTTCCACGGGTTTGGGTTACAGGTTGTTATTCATACGGATATTAAGCTATTAGTCGAGAGAGGATTAATTTAGTGCACAAAAAAATAGAATGAAAATAGAATCTTGTAATGCTTTTATAAATTCATAATATTTAACAAATTGATGAATAACGCTATAGAATTGAATTTTTTAAAATTAAATAATACAAGGTATAAAAAATTATAACCTTGGCATTTTTTTATGAAGACAAGAGTATTTTATTCATTAGGACAAACTCTAATTGTAAAGCAACTTGTCATGAAATAACAAGTTTTATAAAGATTGTAATTTGTGAAGTGCGGTATGTCTTTATAAGTTTTCATTTTACACAGACATTCATAGTGCGGTTTCTCTGCAAGTGCAAACTGCAGTGTCGTTCGAATCACGTGCAATTAGTGTAAAATTCTCGGGGTAATGGGATTAACCTATATTTTGAGAACGAGTTTCGTGCAAATATACGAAAGTCATAATTTTAATAAGTATTATAGTTCTGGAATGATGAAATACTATACTCGGACACATGTATTAAAGATAGAGAAATAATTTTATAACATTTTTTTTTATTGTTTTTCTGATCATTGCGATCACTGTTTACATTTTTGAATTGGAAAATTTATTAATGAAAAAGAAAAACAGTTTAACTCTAAACAATTATACCAAACTGCTTAAAATAAAATTCTTCCAATGGTTCTACAAATGTGAATTTTTTAATTAAATCTGGTTGGTGATTTTCCAATAAATTATCTTAAAGTATCTTGAGTGTAAGTACTGTTTCACTTGTAATTTGATGCGGTTCCTTACCGCACCATCTGGAAATTATTTTGCATCACTCTGGTAATGATAAACAGTAATTTAGATTTAGTTATTGATCTTTTTCTATTATTATTAGAAAATTAACTTAGTACTTTGAGAGTTAAAATAAAAATAGAATTTAAATAAAACATAAGTTTTACAAATATTTTAATATTAATATTTATTTATATCAGATCATATTTACAAACTCTTGCAGAGAGGGGATACAGTTAACACGTAAATAGGCAACTAATGTGAAATAAAAAGTCCATTTTCTAGTGGAGCGTCACATAGGATGAAATATACAAAATTTATAAATCAAAAAGAGTGTCACAATTCGTACTAGACAAAGTGAGGAAGGTTTGGGATATGGACAAAATTTTTTTCTTTTTGAAATGTCAGTTTGTTTGATCAATGCGATCAGTGTTTAAATTTTCCAAACGGAGAAATATAAATTTATTAAATTTAAAAAAAAATGTTTAACTTCAAACAAACATAGGATGAAAGATACAAAATTTATAAAACAAAAAGAGCGTCACAGTTCATATTAGACAAAGTGAAAAAGGTTTGGGATATGGACAACTTTTTTTTCTTTTGAAATGCTAGTTTGTTTCATCAATGCGATCAGTGTTTAAATTTCCCAATCGGGGAACTATAAATTTATTAAAAAAAAAACAGTTAAAGTTCAAACAAACATAGGATGAAAGACACAAAATTTATAAATCAAAAAGAGCGTCACAGTTCATATTAGACATAGTGAGGAAGGTTTGGGATATGGACAACTTTTTTTTTCTTTTGAAATGCCAGTTTGTTTGATCAATGCGATCAGTGCTTAAATTTTCCAATCGGGGAACTTATAAATTCATTAAATTTAAAAAAAAACAGTTTTACTTCAAACGATCGTACCAAATCGCTGAAGATTAGAACCTTCCGATGATTTTCCAGATGTAAATATTTTAAATTGAATCTAGTTAGTGCGTTTGCAAAAAACTATTAAAAAGCTTTATTGACTGTATGTGTAATTTAATGCGGTTTGTTACCGCACCTTATCTAAAAATTATTTTGCACCACTCTAGTAATGATATCAATAAAAGATAATTCATTAATTTCAGTTATTGATCCTATCCTATTATTATTAGAAAATTAACTTAGCACTTTGAGAGTCAAAATAAAAATAGAATTTAAATAAAATGTATATTTCAGAAATATTTTAATAGAAAATAGGTGACGTTCTACGAGAGAAGGTTGTATAGAATCTACCATACACGGGGAAAACGTTTGAGGTAATCTTTCCCATATTATATGCAGGACCTCGGATCAAAGTTACAATTGAGATATTGTGTTCAAAATTCTGATAGTTATTTTCAAAAAATAAGAAAAATTTTCCCATATACGTGGTACTTGAGAGTCAAAAGTAGACTGAAAAAGACTACTCGCTTAAAGCTGTAAAATGTGCATTAAAGTTGAAAAGAGTTTGCCGAGAAATGTGCAGAAGTTTACCATGCTACGGGTAATCGGAGTTCGGGCTCAGCGTCAAGTCCAATTACTCTCCAGCATGGTAAACTCTCCTCAAAACTCGCAATTTATTCCTATCGCATGATAAATCAAACTTTCTCCCTCTTTTTCCATTTTTAATTTGCAGATGCGATCACATATTATTTGTCTGTTAATTCCACAAGAACTCTTTCTATTAAAAGGAAAAAGAATGATCTTTAAATTATTAATTTTAATACTTATATTAGAGGCTAGCCTAGCTTACGTTGAATTATATAACATGCAACTATGACAAACAAATTTTAAACGAAAACTTGTTAGATATTTCATATTTTACTGACTACTCTTTCAATTAGTTTATTTTTTAAATTCTTATAATATTTTGATTCTTTAATTGTGTATTTCTGTAAATAGTTTAATTCTTAATATTTATTTACATTTAATACTAAAATAATAAATTTTATAATAAATTAAACAATATTTGTATTTTACATTAATTAAAAAGAAAATTACCTAAAATATTTCAGATATGATGCTTTTCTTGGTTTTTTTATCATTGTAAAATTAAACTATCAAACATATATTTTACAACTTCTAAACTTCTATGTTTGTAAATTTTTTTAAATAAAAATTTCTTGTAATTTAAAGGCAGATTTTTTATATTTTAAAGTTTCTTTCTTGCTTTGAAAATTTTCAATTATGGTAATTTTTACTCTTTACTATTTTTAAATAGCTAAATGTCATTTTTTAAAATTATTATTTTTCTTACTTTTCATTTATTATACCTTTATAAGATCTACTTAATTCATTACTTTCAATTTTTAGTTGTAATAACTTTTATTTATTCAAATTCTTATTCAAAATAATATTTATTTTCGTAAATAACGTTTAACAAATTCTCTAAATCTGAGTTAGTTAAAAATAACTAGCTTGAAATCAAAAAGTTAGCTATTAATTCAAATAGCTATATTTCTACTAATCATTTAGTAAAAAATAAATAATTATTAGTTTAGTTTATTTTTAAGTTATATCAAAATAGATAATATTTTAGTAAAATTCTGATTATTATTAACAATTAATTATTTTTAACTAATTCAGATTAAAAGAACAGATAGGATTTTCTAGGTTATTAAACTTTTAATGCAGAAAATACAAATTTGTTTCTATAAAAATTATTATATTAAATAACATTTATATTAATATTTTTATATATAATACATATAATATATTTTTAATAAATGAATATTTGGTTTTTTAAACATTGTAAGAATTAAAATTTTAATAAATAAGAATTTTCTGTCTAATTATTAAATTACTTTATTTAAAAATTATATAATACAGGAGTCTCGGAAATCGAAATTAACACAAGTGAAATTGATCTAAAGTGAATAAAAGATAAAGTCAAAGATTTTGTTAATTACACCTATTTTTAATATTTAGATAATTGTTAAATTTGTACACATTATAAAAAATATTTTTTAAAATATCTACAAGTTATTTTTATAACAAGACCTTTAAGTTTTATTTAATTAATGAACTGCATAATTATAACTTTATACATTAAATAAAACTTTTTTTTAAATTAAAAAACTATTTGACATTAATATAATATTTTAGTCGTACTTTTTAGAATTTAAAATACAAAATAAGTTCTAAATTAACATTTTGAATTTGATTCACAGATTATTGCAAGACAAAAAAGAAAGATTTAATAGAAATTACCAAAATTTTGAAACTTGATTTATATAAAAAATTGATCAAGGAAGGAAGCAATAATTAACACATAATTGTTTTAAATTAAAATTATTCAGTCTAAAGATATAAGAATTAAAACCGTTTCTCATAAAGGGATACAATTCTACTCAGTTAGTATATAAGGAAAGTTTGAATCTCTAATTCCAAATGTATTCGAGCGTGTTCGGTGTGCGTGAATGTGTATTTAGATATTTGTATATTGCGGCGTAAGTTTAGTTTAGGTAAATCGCGTCTTGTATATAGTTCAAAAGAATATTAAATTAATCTTAAGGTTAAAACTATGATCGTGATTGTATCGTTAAATGTAATTATAATTAGCGAAATAAGTAATCTCTATAGGAAATAAATCTGTAATTAATATGAAGGAAATCTTTTTATTTTTTGGTTGAATGGAAAAGATCATCTAGTTGGCAAAACTTTACCATGCTGGTGAGCAGGAGCCTTGACAAGAGCATTGTCGAGGCGCACTGAGCTCAAGAATTCGAGCTCAGCGCTTTGTCATCCAGCATGGTAAAGTTTTTCCACGTGCTATGTATAATACTACTCAACTTTCTGGCAATCGAGGAATCGCCCTCCGACCATCAAATTACCATGCTGGAGAGTGATGTGTATCCATATTTTTGTATAAAACATTTCTAATTCTTGAATAATTTCTATTATAAATTGAATGGTAAAGTTTTCTAAAAATCACTTTCATCCGAGGTGTATCATGCTAACATGGTAAACTTTATCTGAAACATTTTCTCCGTGTACCAGATCCAGAATTGGCTCTATCCCTTCCTCAGATCATCTTCATAAACTCTTGAAGGGAGGGGATACAGTTGTTACTTAAATAGGCAACTAATGTAAAAAATAAGGTCCATTCTCTTGTAGAGCGTCACGTAGGATGAAAGATACAAAACTTATAAATCAAAAAGAGCGTCACAATATGCTAATGCATATTCTTCTTTCTTAGATTTTAATCAATCAATCACTAATTCAATCAAATTCCTTTCTCATAAAAAAAGTACATTGGTTAATTTTTGATTAATTCAGAAGCTAAATATAAGCAGACAGAACACGCCAATAGGTATATAGTTGAGAAATCAAAGATATCTTTGATCCCAGAATATACGGAGCACTTACAGGCAGTGCAAGCTATATCAGTCGAGGAAGTACAGGTTCGTGTTCTCGAGGGATTTCGAATTCGTCGGCGTGGCAAAACTTTAAACTCAAATGCCCGATTGCCCTGAGAGGCACTAAGGTCGCTAGAGTTTGTGACGACCACAGACCATATTCCTATGAAACATTTAGTTGAACCACAAAAGTTTTAAAGGAAGAAAACGATCGCCTCGTTCGTCTTTCTAGAGACCGACTCGCATCCACGAAGGGTATCAGTAACAAAAGTAGCAACATCAACAACAAGAAGCGCGCCGGCCAGAGAATAGGGTCCACACCGCATACAAATATACCCAACGGTGGGCAGAATGAAACATTTATTTCGTGCCAGGGGATTTTCGGAATAGGAGAAAGGGAGTTGGTAAAACGGGGCAGGTGGGGGTGCGATAACTTGGTTAGCCAGCCGCCTTCCGATCTGTATTCTGTCTACCGTCGAGTTTATTATACTGCAGCTTCTTCCTACGTAACATCAACCCTGCACTACGACCTTTTTATTGACTAATGTCACTTAGATTTTATAACTGCTTTGTGGTAACTGATTCGTGTGCTTAAAGATAGGTCAAAAACACTCGATTTTGGTTCTTGCTACTCCATGTCATGGTTGTTGGGGGGGGGGGGGGGTTTATTTTTTTAAATCTTTGGTTTTTTTTAGTTTCTTAAACTGTTTACAACTTGTTCAAAACTGTTAATAACTGGTTTTAAACTGTTAATGATTGTTTGGAACAATTTAAAACTCTTTAGAACTTTTTAAACACTGTTAAAACTGGTTTAAAACTGCTAAAAATTTATTTAAAAATTTTTCTAATTGGTTTAAATTTGTTTGGAATTATTCAGAAATACTTAAAACTGGTTATAACTTGTTTCAAACTATTCAGAACAAGAATGGGGTCCGTTCAAAAAAAAAAAAAAATACGTAACCCTTTTGTAGAGCTGTTTTTATCCCCCCCTCCCCCACGTAACGTACCGTAATTTTTTGCTAACTCCCCCCTTCTCCCCCCTAACTTGTCACGTGATTTTTCCATTGCAGCTAATCAACTGAAAAAGATGGGATTTTTGCTAACAATGAAGTCTGTCTTCTTTAAAAATGCTTTCCTCTATTATACATATGGGCGATTCCATGTCAAATTTACAGTCCACATTTTAAAATCAATTAAATCTATTTTTTATTTGTTCCTTATAAAAAAATATGAGATACGTATTTTTTTATTTTTTTATAAGAGGCCAAATTTTCGAGTTATAAATTTTCAAAATTCTAGATTTTAAAAAATAGACCTCTTTTTAATCACATATAACTCTGAACCTATTGAATTAAGAAAATTTTTGCCAGTACAAAAAAAGTTAGCTTTTTCTTCAACTTTTAAATAGTGTTTACAAAAAAAAAAAGAAAATATATATATTTTTTAAAAAAAACACCATTTTTTAGAAACAAATCCATTTTTTCTAAATTCGGACCCGAATAACAAATTATTATTTTTCATTTATACATACCTCGAAATGTCAAGAACATTTTACAAAAAGATATCTAAGTGCTGTACTGTGCCTATTTAAACTGAAAAAAATTGTTTTAACTTGAATTTAGCTGCATCTCTTTTTTTTAATGTCAAATCGAATTAATGTAACCAAAACAGGTACAGTACAGCACTTAGATATAACAGCTAGCCAACCGGAATCTTTTTGTAAAATGTTCTTGACATTTCGAGATATGTATAAATGAAAAATAATAATTTGTTATTCGGGTCCGAATTTAGAAAAAATGGATTTGTTTCTAAAAAATGGTGTTTTTTTTAAAAATATATATATTTTCTTTTTTTTGTAAACATTATTTAAAAGATGAAGATAAACCTAACTTTTTTTGTATTGACAAAAATTTTCTAAATTCAATAGGTTTAAAGTTATATGTGATTAAAAAAGGTCTATTTTTAAAAATCTAGAATTTTGAAAATTTATAACTCAAAAATTTGGCCTCTTATAAAAAAATAAAAAATACGTATCTAATATTTTTTTATAAGTAACAAATAAAAAATAGATTTAATCGATTTTAAAATGTGGACTGTAAATTTGACATGGAATGGCCCATATAATTCATAATTTTACATTAATCTTCAAAAGGAACGATACGTAAAAAAATCTTTAAGACCCCCCCCTCCCAAATAATATTTTTATTTGATGAGAACAAATAGTCATGTTTATTTTGAAGTTATGTAAATGGAGAGAATTTCCTTAAACAAATGTTAAAAAAAAATTCTATGAAAAGATACTGTGCAGAACATGTTCAAAAAGTTTTTAAAACTGTTTAGTATTATTTAGATTTACATAAAAACAGTTTAGAATCTGTTTGAAAACTATTCTACAACTGTTTCTAATTTATCTAAAATTGTTCATAAATAATTCTGAACTGTTTAATTTTTAATAGTATTAAGAACTAGTTAAAAATGTTAAGAACTTGTTTAAAACTGTTCAGAATTTGTTTAAAACTGTTTTGGTTTTGTTTAAAACTATTTAGAACTATTTAGATTAGCTTAAAACTGTTAAAAACCTGTTTAAAATTGGTTTTGAACTGTTTCAAACGGGTCTAAAATTGTTTATTTAAATAGTTATAAACCGTTTGAAGTTTAATAATATTTAGAACCAGTTTAATAGTGTTTAGAACTAGTTTCAAACTGTTTAAAACTTATTTAAAACTATGCAGAATGTGTTTAAAATTATTTTAAATTAATTCGAAATTGTTTTAAATTATTTGTAACAATTTAAACAGTTTAAAACTAGTTTTAAATCTGTTAGGACTGTCTCAAAACTGTTTAGTTTGTTAACTTGTAAAAAAACTTGTATAAAATATTTTAAAGACTGATTTAAACTATTTTTACTAACTCAATACAGTTAAGAACTAGTCATAAATTGTTTATAACTTGTTGAAAGTTGTTATGGACTGTTCTAAAGAGCTTTAGAAATATTTTTAATTACTTATAATTTAATAATGTTTAAATTTATAATAAAAACATGTTTTTATAATTGCTTAAGAACTGTTTTTAACTTGTTCAAAAAGTTTATAACTACTTGAAACTATTTAGAACTAGTTTAAAACGTTCTTGAACATTTTTAAAACTGTTTAGGGACTGTCTATAAATTATGTAAAACTGTTTTGATCTTAATATTATTTAAAACCTATTTTAAACTATTTGGAACTAGGTTAAAATCTTAAAACACGTTTTAGATTGTTCAGAATTACTTTGAAACTATTTTTACTTATTACTGTTTTGAACTCATTTAAAACTATTTAAAACTAGTCATAAAAAATTTACAATTTGTTTATAATTGTTTGGAACTGGTTCAAACCGGTTGAAAATATTTCGAACTACTTGAAACTGTTTAAATTTACTCAGAACTGTTTTAAATCCAAATACCTAATGCTCCCAGATTTTAGGATAGTTTTTAAAGTTTCCAGGAAAACATTTTAGGAGTTTAAATTATATATTCTATTTGCTTCACACGTGACGGTAGTTACATTAGACTCCTGATATATTACAAGGTAGGCAATATTTCCAAGTATAATTCTCGTCATCTATTAATTTGATGTAAGAGCACTTTATTGTTTATGCATTTTTTATTTTGTTTTATTTACTTTTAGAATGACCAAAAATCTTAAAATCAGCAAAACAATATTTTTTAAATGAGGTAACATTTCATTTCAATGCTCCCCTTTTTATTTTCTGAAATTGTCTTGTTCTAAAACTTAATTCATTTCCTCATGATTTTTTGATTGATTAACAGGGACTCCAAGCCGAGGCGCGTAAAACGCCTCGAAAAGATAAAAGAATGGTTAATTCTCGCCGGCAGGCCGTCGGCCTTAAGGTGGGATTCCCCTTGGTTCGTAAAGGCTATTCGCTGCTTCTTTATCCGGATAAGATAATTGCTTAGTCCCTGATCAAATTTAATTTACCCCAGACGTATTTCTTATTTTTAAATAAATCTGCTCCTCTAATCTCGTGTAATTACATTTTTCATCTCAACGCCGCAAAATTTTAATTGAACATAATATTGCCATAACATTATTTTGCAATACAATTATATATCTATTTAGAAAAAGCTTGTTCTCACCATAATATCCAATATTGTTGCGAAATAATAATTTACTCCTAACCACATCCAACATTCCATAATAACATTACAATCTTTTATCTGAAAATATATATAATACCAACTTGTGAAAATACACCAACTTGACTTTTTAACAAGCGTTACTTTCGCATTCGGTGTATAAAGATTGTTTTTAGTTATATATAATTATGCAGAAGTTTTAAAACATACACAGAAGTACAGCTCTTTAGTTAATCACTATCTTTTTCAACACTATATTCATGTTTCACCATTGAAGAAGAAAATTCGAGAATATCATCGTCAAGAACAAAAGATAATGAAATACAACCTTAAAGCAGTGAGCTGAGGTGGAAGACATAAATATTCAGTGTTCTCGAGTTACGACGAAATTAATCCGTACTGGTGGATTTACGGCTTGAGCAAGCTTGCTCCTCCGCCCTATGGCAATTCGTTCTCCTAAATCATTCGCAAAAAGTTCACTCGACTCTGCCACCTTTGGAATTGCATGATAATTCATTAACACTTTAATAAGGTATAATGCCACTGTCGAATTAAAAAATCAACAAAAAATCTCTTTCTTAACTTTTTTGCTTGACTAATTATTAGAAAATGGAGTACAATTTGATGTGGTGTTCTGTTAATGTTCCGTTCTATATCAGTCGCATCAAAATTTTCTTCTTTTTAAAATGCTCAGAAAAATATAAAGAATATTTCTATTACTAGAAAAATAAAACGCGCGCAAGCGCGCGATTAGTTTTTGATACATTTTAGAAATTATAAAATACAATAATAAATATAACCAATCGGTAAATAATATTTATCTAATAAGAAGAAATAAATATTTTAAATGTAATATTTAAAAACCAATTAATATAAATAAAATAAATATTTATTTAGGACAAAATTTATAATATTTTAGAATTAAAAAGAATTGCAAAAAATAATTGAAATTAAAGAAAATAATTGAAAATTTTGCAAATTAATTGATAAAAAAATGAAATCAATTAAAAATTGGGAAAAATAATGTAAACAATCATAAAAATATTTTAAACATAAAGAAAATAATTTAAATTTGAGAAAAATACTTGAGAATCTTAAAAGTAAATTTAAACAAAATTGAATAATGAAAAATTAGAGAAAATAATTGAAAATTGAAAAAACGTGGTTATAAATAGAGATAAATAAATTAAAATTAAAGAAAATAATTAAAATTTGAGAAAATAATTGAACAAATTACATAAAATATTTTAAATAAAGGAAAGTTAAACAAAATTTGAGAAAAATAATTAAAACTTTCAGAAGTTCATTGAAAAAAAAGAAAATAATTAAAAATTAGAGAAAATAAATGAAAAAAGAAAAAATAATTTAAAATTGAACAGAAAAAGTTTTAATTAAAGAGAAATAAGTAAAAACTTTTTGGCAATTATAAAAAAGAACGAGAAAAAGAACGAAAGTAATTGAAAATTAAAGAAAATAATATAAAAAATAATATAAATAATGAAAGAATTGAAAAGTCAGATAAATAGTTAACAATTTTTGAAATTATGAAACAAATGTAAAGAATTAAAAATTGAAGAAAATAAAATTTGGAAAATAACTGAAAAATGTTTTTAAATTTTAAAACTTGACGAAAATAATTAAAATATGATACAAACAATGATAAGTTGTAAAAAATAAATGACATTTAAGTGTGATAATTGAAAAAACTTCAAAATTTTTTTTAATGAAGAAAAAATAATTTAAATTTGAAAAAAATACATGAAAATCTTAGAAATCAATTAAAAAAAAAAAAGAAAATAACTAAAAATTGGAGAAAAGAATTGAAGAAATAAGCTAAAAGTAATTGAAATTTACGATAATTAATAAACAAATTTTGAAATTATGAAAACAAATAAAAATAATTAAAAATTGAAGAAAACAATTGAAATTTTAGAAAAATTCTTAAAAATGTTAAAAAATAATTTTAGAAAATGAGAATAACTAAAAATTGGAGAAAAGACTGGAAGAATGCTAAAAATAATTGAAATTTATGATAATTAATAAAATTTTTTTGGAAATTATGAAAACAAATAAAAATAATTATAAATTGAAGAAAATAATAGAAATTTGAGGAAAATACTTAAAAAAAAATTTAGAAATTAATTTTATAAAATGAGAAAAACTAAAAATTGGAGAAAAATTTGGAAGAAAGCTAAAAATAATTGAAATTTATGATAGTTAATTAAAAAAAACGTTTGAAATTCTGATAACAAATGAAAATAATTAGAATTTTAAGAAAATATTTAAATTTTCAGAAAAATACTTATTAATCTTAGAAAATAATTTTAGAAAAAGAGAATAGTAATTAACAATCGTGAAAAATAATTTAAAAATGATAAAATTAATTCAAAATAAAAAAAAATTATTGAAATATGCTGAAAGTAATTTAAGATTGAGAAAGAAAATTGAATTATGATGAAAATAATTGAAATATGAAAAATTAAAAACATTCAATAAAATTTGAGAGAAATAACTGAAAAAATCAGAGAATATGTTTAGAAAAAAATAATAATTACAAAATAACTTGAAAAATTTTAATTAAAGAGATAATTAAAAAATTGCAGAAATAACGAAAGTTGATGAGAATAATTGCAATATCGGATAAATAATTGAAATTTTTAAAAGTAATGACAAAATTTAATAATAATAATCTCCGAAAACTCCTGAAGTTAATTTATATTTATATTTATTCATCTTTTTCTGTCCACGTTTTAAAAACTGAAGTGAAGTTAGTCTTAGTCCCTGCTATTTTATTGATTTTAACTCTCTTTATCAGGAAATATTTTGAAATTTGAATTGAAAAAATAAGGTAACCTTCTTCGTTAGTGTCGTGTTGTGCTGGTTTTTAGTTATCATTTGTGTAAAAAAAAAGTTTCGAGAAATGCTTTAAAAATTTATTATGGTTTTTGAAGAAGTTTAAAATATATACACATGCAATTAATTTTCTAAATTTTCAGTTATTATCTCAAATTTAGATTATTATCATCAATTTTTCAATATATAACGATTTTTTAATTATTTTCTTTTGCTTTAAAATAAATTCTGCAATTTTTCTTGATTTTCATCAATTTATAATTATATTCATTATTTTGGCATTACTTTTAAAAAATTCAATTATTTATCCGACATTGCAATTATTTTCAATCAATTTTCGTTATTTCTGCGATTTTTTAATTATTCTCTTTAAATAAAATTTTTTAAGTAATTTTGTAATTAATTTTTTTTTTTAAACATATATTCTATGATTTTTTCAGTTATTTCTCTCAAATTTTATTGAATGTTTTCAATTTTTCATACTTAAATTATTTTCATCATAATTCAATTTTCTTTCTCAATCTTAAATTATTTTCAGCATTTTTCAATTATTTTTTTCAATTTTGAATGAATTTTATCATTTTTCAATTAGTTTTCTCGATTGTTAATTATTATTCTGATTTTCTAAAATTACTTTCTAAGATTTTTAAGTATTTTTCTGAAAATTCAAATATTTTCTTCAACTTTTAATTATTTTCATTTGTTATCAGAATTTCAAATTTTCTTTATTAATTATCGTAAATTTCAATTATTTTTAGCTTTCTTCCAGACTTTTCTCCAATTTTTAGTTTTTCTCATTTTATAAAATTAATTTCTAAATTTTTAAAGTATTTTTCTCAAATTTCTATTATTTTCTTCAATTTTTAATTATTTTTATTTGTTTTCATAATTTCCAAAAGATTTTATTGAGTTTCGTAAACATCAATTACTTTTAGCATTCTTCCAGTCTTTTCTCCAATTTTCTCCTAAAATTATTTTCTAAGATTTTTAAGAATTTTTCTCAAATTTCTATTATTTTCTTCAATTTTTAATTATTTTTCTTTGTTTTCATAATTTCAAAAAGATTTGATTAAGTATCGTAAATATCAATTATTTTTTGCATTCTTCCAGTCTTTTCTCCAATTTTTAGTTATTTTTTTTTTTTTTTAAATTGATTTCTAAGATCTACATGTATTTTTTTCAAATTTAAATTATTTTTTCTTTATTTGAAAAAAATTCTGTAGGTTTTTCATTTAACATGTAATTTATTTTTTACAACTTATCATTGTTGGTATCATATTTTAATTATTTTCGTCAAGTTTAAAAATTTAAAAACATTTTTCAATTATTTTCCAAAATTTATTTTCTTCAATTTTCAATTCTTTACATTTGTTTCATAATTTCAAAAATTGTTAACTATTTGTCTGACTTTTTAAATATTTCATGATTTATAATATTTTTTATATTATTTTCTTTAATTTTCAATTACGTTCGTTCTTTTTCTTGTTTTTTTTCATAATTGCAAAAAAGTTTTTACTTATTTCGCTTTAATGAAAACTTGTTCTGTTCAATTTTAAAATTATGTAAATTATTTTTTCATTTATTTTCTCTAATTTTTAATTATTTTCTTAAATTTCAATGAACTTCTGAAAGTTTTAATTATTTTTCTCAAATTTTTTTTAACTTTCCTTTATTTAAAATATTTTATGTAATTTGTTCAATTATTTTCTTAAATTTTAATTATTTTTTTTTAATTTTAATTTATTTATCTCAATTTATAACCATGTTTTTTCAATTTTCAATTATTTTTCTCAAATTCAAATTATTTTCTTTATGTTTAAAACATTTTTATAATTGTTTAAATTACTTTCCCCAATTTTTAATTGATTTCATTATTTTTTTTCAATTAATTTGCAAAATTTGCAATTATTTTGTTTAATTTCAATTATTTTTTGCAATTCTTTTTAATTCTAAAATATTATAAATTTTGTCCTAAATAAATATTTATTTTAATTATATTAATTGATTTTTAAATATTGTATTCAAAATATTTATTTCTTGTTATTAGATAAATATTATTTACCGATTTGTTATATTTATTATTGTATTTTATAATTTCTAAAAAGTATGAAAAACTAATCGCGCGCTGGCTCGCGTTTTATTTTGCTAGTAATGAATATAATTATAAATTGATGAAAATCAAGAAAAATTGCCGAATTTATTTTTAAGCAAAAGAAAATAATTAAAAAATCGTTATATAATGGAAAATTGATGACAATAATCTAAATTTGAGATAAAAACTGAAAATTTCGGAAATTAATTGCATGTCTATATATTTTAAACTTCTTCAAAAACCATAATAAATTTTTAAAGCATTTCTCGAAATTTTTTTTTTACACAAATGACAATTAAAACCCAGCACAACAAAATAAAATAACAGGGACTAACTTCACTCTGGATTTTAAAACGTGAACAGAAAAAGATGAGTAAATATTAATACTAACTAACTTCACTTCAGATTTTAAAACGTGGACAGAAAAAGATGAATAAATATAAATGCATACTAACTAATTTCAGGAGTTTACTGAGATTATTATTATTTAATAGGGTAATTTTTTATAATTTTAATATTAAAAAAGTTATTAAATAAAAATTATATAACTTTTAAGCAGCAAGACAAAATTCAATGACCCAAATACTAAAACGAACTTACCTGTATTCTTTTCAAGATTCCAAAAGAAATTAACTTCACAGTTACTTTCTTGATATTTAATTTTAATAAATTATAAATATAAACAATAGATTATTTTTGCAAAATATTCTTCAGGCTGAGTGGGTACATATTTGATTTTTAAAACGAGTGTAGTATTTTTATAAATTTTTTTTAAGCAGAGTTTACCTGACATGAAAATTGTCACGAGTCAGAGGCGCAGTCACATGATCTGACAACGAATCTAATTTTGACGAGAGACAGTGTGCTGAGGATAATTCGAAAGAACGTGCAATGACACAATGTTAGGTTGGTGCACAGGGGTGAAAAAGGTATACAGAGGGAAAGAATCAAGCATGCGGGTCGAGATGGTTTCGGGGGTGAGAGACGGGCCAGTCTTAATAGAAATACAATGGTACCAATTCAGAGGGTAGCCACCCTCCCCAGGCGGCCATTTCGCACGAAAAATAAATCAAACTCTAATACGCTAAGTGGTTAGGCTTGACGTTAACCAGACTTGTATTTCGACCTCACTGGTGTGCTCTGAAGATTAAATTCTATTTAATTTTGGGGGTCGTTACATTCCTCCTGAAAGCGATCAAGTTGACCTCCATTTTTTTAAGTGTGTTTAAAAATTGTAAAAATTTATACTTTATTGGAAACTATTTTAATTCTGGCCTTCTTCTTGTGCTTGAATGTAAAATTACGATAATTATTATTCGGATGATAAGTTGAAATTAAATTTCAACTTGACTTTTATACTTTAGACGGATTTTGACAAACTTCAGAGGTGTATCATGTTTAATCGGGCTTTTGATTGGATAGCAGATTTTCGATAGGTAAACATTTTTTATTTTCCAAACCATGATATCTCTCTACTTAACTGTTTTCAAATATACGTAAAATGAATACCCATTTTGATTTCAGATAATGGATAAATTAAATAACAAAAAAAACCTTGGTCAAAATACTCATATGCTTAAACAAAAAGTCTTACTTTTCGTATGCAAAAAAATCGTTTATATTATTATTATTATTTTCTATAGTTATACTTGTTAAATCATTATTGAAAAATATTATGTGGTTATAGAATTTCTGATGAGGACGTAAGATGTGCGTCGAAACGTCAAAACTTTAAGAAAAACTATATAAAATCGATTAGGCCAAAAACTAGGAAGAAATTTTTGTAGTAATCTTCTTAATTAATTATAATAATTGTGCATTGAAGAAGCACTTTTAATATATTTTTAAAACATGATTTTAAATAAGCGCGGGATGAATCAAAACAAGTGCGCATGCGTAGAAAAAATACGTACGAAGCGAGAGTTACGTGAGTAACGTAAAAGAATCATGGCGGATTAACCTGTCACATTTGGCATTGAATATCAAATTTTAGATTTTCTTTCTAAAACTCACGCTATTTTAAAGCAATAATTTTTGTAATTTATTACAGTGTTTAATTTTCTTCTGCAAGTTATTTTATAATTGTAGAAGCTTTATTTATTTATTATAGATTTTATGTCCCATTTTTTGTCAGACTGCTTTGGATTGAAACTTTAGTTTTATGACAAAATAAAGATTATATTTTTGTTAGTGATGCATTCAAGCGAGAATAAACAAGAGAATTTCAAGATCGAGAATTTGTATCGTCTGTCAAGACAAAATATTGATCTTGTATTGTTTTAACCAAGATTTTTGAAAAAATTCGAGTCAATATGATTTTGACGCAAAACATTTTTGAAGAATGTTATATTATACAAACTAGGTTAACCATTATCTTGTACAATTGATCAAATTAAAAAGATTTAAACTTTAATTAATTAAATTAATCAGTTAAATTGATAATACCTTTTCAATTTATTTATTTAAATCAAATATTCATATATTATAACCTAAAAATCTGTAATTTTAGCAATTGTACAAAATAACATTTTACTTAATTTGTACAATAGAACAATCTTGAAAAAAGTTTTGCTTTAACGTTGTACTGACTCAAAAATTCTTTTTCAGTATAGACTTATTTTATATTTATTTATTCAGCTTAATTTTTAGATTTTATAAGGTATCATATTTTTCTATTTAGCAAATAATTCCTAATATTTAAAGCTTTTAAATGTATTTTTATATTCTGCTTATATTTATTTTAAAATATTACAACACAACCTGAAATTTATAAGAAAATAAAAATTGTCATAACCCCACATGATAGATAATGATTTGTAAACAATTAATTGCCAAGTTGCTATCTTGGTGGGTTATGTCAATCTTTATTTTCTTAATACCAATTATTGGAAAGAAATTTTATATCAAAAATGAACTCTTTTTTGAGATTAATTATTTTCTTTTATATCAAGGTTTCCCAAGTTGAGACGCTTTTCCTTAAATATAATCCAAATTGTAACGATCGAATGAAAATCTTTTTATTGAAATTTGTTATATATTTTCTTTCAGTAAATTTGTATTTTAAATATTAATCAGCAACAACTAACTTTATTTTTCAACATACTTATTTAAATATAAATACTACTCTTAACAATAAAAATTAAGCTAAAATAATTTTTTTTTTTTAATTAAAAGATCGTTTACAAATATTTTTTAACTACTATTTTGTTGAAATGATTAAAAATTGATAGAGACAGAAACAATAACGACTTTGGATGCATTTATTGTATCTATTACATTTGTTAAAAAAATTTTATTATCTGAATCAAGATTAGTCCAGTTTTGAACAATTGAATATTCAATAATCTTGGGTTAACAAACTTCTCGATATTTCGAGATATCTGAAACAAATTCAAGATAATCTTGTCTTGAAGTGCATCACTAATTTTTGTATTCGAAATTTATTCCAAAAACTTCTTATATTTAAAAGTAACTTTTCTATTTTCACTGCACTATTAAAGTATTCACAATCTATTATCTATTTGTGTAAAACTATAAAATTTACCGCATTATCAGAATTATATAAATTGACTTAACTAAATTTTGAACAATCTTAGTATTAGTTCAGTGAAATCGTGTACTTTGCGGTGTGTAAATTTGCGACTAAAGGCTTAAGATATTGGATTTTCGTGCCGAGTTAGATTGGTAGGTACCAGGCAAGTGGCTGGGGACTACAACAAGGCAAGGGAAATGCTCACTTTCCGATAGACATGAAATGGTCCATACATCTATTATAAATAATCGATGCATTGTTGCCCTCTGGACGATTACGATTTCACGCCAAGCCAGGATTTTCTAATAAAATTGAAACTCCGGGAAACACTAAAGGTACACTGATTTCTAGAAACCTCAGAACTATTTCTGAATTTCTTTTATGTTCCTAATGTGGGGAATTTTCATTCCATTTACCTGAAAAAAAAATAAAGTCAAGTTTTTTTTTTCTTCTAAAATTAATTGCAGCTCTTAATCGAGCTCGATTTTATTCTGCAAAAATTCATAAAGCAGAATAGATTGGAGAAAATTGAGATTTGGAGTATAAGGTTAGTTTTGAAATATATAAAAGCTGTACATTCAAGTACTAGAAGGTGGCGGCCATGTTTTCATTATACCGCGTTATGTCTGGTGCTTGATCACAGTCTAGCTTTTCTTTTCAGCTCGCAGTTGTTGTTTCTCTTTTCCACGAGCGGTGATTTTTCAACACGAACGCATAGGTATACCATCCTTGGCAAACAAGAACTCTTATTTCATTAAGCGAACGCGTACTCTCTCCTGGGTTTGAAGTTTAATAGAATGTAATTTCTTATAGCGAACTATTTTTCGAAATAAAACTATCTTTAATAATAATCTCGTATCACTTTTTCTTTTGTAATTGTGAATAATGCAGTAAATAACATATTCACAGTGGTTTTGAATTTTACAACGCGGAAAAGTAAAAATACATGGTTAAGAATTTGAGGTTATGATTCATTTTGTGAAGAAACTCATACCGCTCTGCGTGTAGTTCAGAAACTATTTTTTTTTTTTTGTGATAATATTTCTAGCTTTGTAGAAATTTACAATTACAACATTTCAAGACGAAACAACAAGAAAAACAATCATTATAACTGAACGAAATCTATGAAACCATATATAAATTTATAATTCTAGTTGGTATCCTATCATTTCTATTATTCCTTTGGTCAGTTATAAAAATAGTTTATGCCGTTAAAACTGCGTAGAGTTCTAAGAAATACTGGTATTGAATAACGTGCCAACCTCGCGTAATCGACAAACTTAATGACCGATGGTTTTATAGTGACAGTTATGTAGTAATTTTTTAGTACCGCTAAGTTGGCACTTAACCTGCGTCAGTTGCTTGTATCGTCGAGTGTCTTACGCGGAAGAAAATTAACTTACTCAATACTTCAGGTACCTCATTTAAAAGTAGTTTACAAATTACTTTTCAAGATAATTGGCTATTTTTAACCAACACATACTTCATTCGATTTATTTCTTGAACCGAATGGTATAAGGGAAGATAAATGAAATTGAAATTTGGGAAACGTTATTTAGTATTTTTTATCGAAAAGCAGCAATATACGGTTTGATAAAGTAAACTGTTTTGTGATTTAGAATCTTGAGTTTTTAACCTTTTAGTTTAAATGAAGATAATTTTAATTTTGCAGCTTTTGCAGGAATATTAATGGTTTTTTTTTTTAAATGTTTCTAACCTCAAAATAAAAATTTTCATCAAACGTGTCAAATCAATTTAAGAAAATAATCGCAAGATAATTTTTTTACCTCTCCCACCAGATTCTTTATTTTGGTGTTAAAATACACCAGTTAGACGTGGTCCAAATTAAAAACTCATAAAATTGAAAAAAGTCCTTTGTCTAAACAAATATTTAACAAACTATTTAGCTAACTAGTGAAAAAGTTTGCGACATAAGTAATGGAAAAATAAAAAAAGTTTCACGATCTTTGAAACTAGACTTTATTTATAATTTATAAAATTGAAACGATTCTGAATATTTTGAAAAATAAGTCAAATTCAACTGTAAGTGCACAATAATTCTGAATTTGTTTTAAAATTTACCGAATTTACAGCGAAAGATTGAGAAAATTGATCGCATTATAGGTTTTCCTAAAATTGGAAAATATTTTAAATATTTTTTTTTTTTTTAATTTTTTAAAGTGATGTCTCAGAAGAATTGAAATAAGCCAATATTCTTAAATTTTATAAAAATTAAAACTTGTCAAAAAAAAATTTTTTTTCAAAAGCTTAAAAAATTTTGCTTTTTCAAAGTATCTGAAATGAAATATTTTCTATAATTTTTAAAAGCAATTTTGTTGTTTGAAAATAAAACATAGTGATATTTTTATAAAATAAAAAAGAATTATTTAATTTTTTAAAATTTCCTGCAGTTTTGTATTTTAATAAATTAATTGGTTTCTTTAACTTGCTCTTTTGAAAATACAAACTTTGTTCAAAAAGTATTTTCTCTTAATGTAATTTAAAATATTATTAGAACTTTCTAAGATTTGTTAATTTATGAATATAGCAAAATTTGAGTTTAAAAAATTGCCGAAAAATTTATAGATTTTTTGTAATCCTAAAAAAATAGGCAATAAATACTAAAAGCTACTAATTTTTTTTTTATTAAATACAAATTGTTTTAAAAATAAATTTAATGTTCTTCCTTTTCTAAAAATAAATAGCAGAATTTTTACACAAAGGTAAAGGTAAAGGTCTAGAATAAGATTTTGTTTTATAAACCTGGCAATTATGGATTAAATTGAATTTTAAATTAAAATAAAAATTAATTATATTATTTGCAAACAATTTAATAAAATTGATAGAATTCTGAAAATTTTTATAGTCCGCAAAAATATTAATATTATAACTAAAAAACATATATTACTAATGTTTTTTTTATTTAAAGAATTTATCGTATAATGTTAAATTGTACTTATCGTACAATGTAAGAGTGTATTTAGCTTATAATGTAAGAAAATAAAAAATACAATTTTGACCTATCTTGAAATTTGATTAGTAAAAAAATATAAATTTTCTTGAAATTGAACTTGTTTCACAATTTTTACTACTTTCCATAGCCGATTTCTTTGCACTTTTTAAATAATTTTTTACAATCCAGCGTATGAAATTTCAAAAATTTTAAATTTTCTAGTAAAACTATTTTTGAAATGATCAAAAAAATTTTAAAACCATATATTAAGATTTTAAAATTATTTCAGCCCTAAAATAATAATAGGTTCAAAAAAATCGGCACTCCCAAGCAATGATTTGAAATTTCATTCAGATATTGAAATATTCCCTTAGATATTGAAATTTTTCCATTTTTTAAAATATTTTTGATAGCCAATGTTTTTCTTAGGGAGTTTCTCTACATTGACTTAACCTCAAACTAAGAAGTGACTGTTCCCATCAAATAAAACTAATATTAAAATTAATTTCACCAAATTTTGAAAGATCCAGTTGTACATTTCCTAGAAAAAATCAAATTTAGCTAAAATTTATTGTCAAATAATAGTTATTTAACATTTTATGTTTTTTCTTTAAATTGAATCAGCAACTGCAATTTTCATCCAATTCTGACAAATAAATGTATAAATAAATAAAAATAAATAAATAATTATTAAAGGAAGCCAAGCGAAGAATAATTAAAAGGTTGATTTCTGAAAAATGATAAGTTTGTAAATGTCTCAGTTCGGTTTAAAAAATTGCTATGAAATAGAATGTAATGTTCGTAGTCATAATTTTATGGCAATGTATTATAATATCATAAATAATAGTACAATATAAAATAGTTGTTCAGACAGCGTAGGATCATATTGGACGCAAAAATTGCCAATTGTCTCAAAAGCTCGGCCTCGACCCCGATAATGAGGGATTAAATATTGAAGCGCGTATTCTCTGCGCGCGCTCACTCAATGTTCCTTTGTTTTACGGCGCGACGTGAGCAGAAAATAAGATGGCGAATACATCGACCCTATGCGCGAACTATAACGCGATTAGGCCCCTAACATATTCTTTTTTCCCTTCTACATCTTGCTTATTGCAACTTATAAGCACTTCCCTCAACAATATACCCACGTATCGCTTATTTAGACTCAAGCGCTTGGTTGAATCGCAAATTATAGACGTCGAATTCCAAAGCGTCGAGAGGTTTATGTTATTTTATGAAATAAAGTCGGGCGGTGATTTCAAAGGAACGATAATACATTGTAGTTGATATTAATATAGTCTGAGAAATTAATTCTTAATGAATTCTACTCTAATTGAGTTCATTTGTAATTTTTGCGTCAAGAATAGCAATATTGTAGGAAAACAGTAGATAATCATTGTGAACTAATTAGCGCACTAAACATGGAGTTCTTTTCAGACTCTGAACCCACAAGGGTCCCCGTCTTGTATTTCATATACAATATTCCAAGCAATTTGCCGGGATTTTTTTAAAAATTATCCTCGAGTTTTGAAAGCGATGTGTGAATTTTTAAGAAACTCTCAGAATTTGTAGATAAATCCTAAAAACTTCAACTTCAATCTTGGTATTTTTCAACAATAATTTAAAAAATTAAAGTTGAAATGATCGGAATTTAATCTAATAATTTTGGATAGAAAGATAGACGAAAAGTATAATAAACTATAATAGGAAAATATTAATTTTTAGAAATAATAACGAGCGCCTAAACGCGCGAGAAATGAAAATCGAAAAAAAAAATTGAAATTAAAGAAAATACTTAAAATTTATAGAAAATAATAGAAAATTGAAGAAAATAATTGAAAAGTGAAAAAAATTGTAGTAATTTGAAGAAAATGATAAAAAATTAAAGAAACAAATTCAACGTTTAAGAATAAAATTGAAATTTGAAAAAATAATTGATAATAGGAAAGATATTACAAAACGTGAAAATAATAATTGACAATTGAAAACAAAGTTCAAAAAATATCTAGATTAATACACAACCCAATAAAATATTTAAAAAACTCAAAAAATAATTACTAAATTTTAAGAGAATAATTAAAAATTGAGAAATTTGTAAGGAATAATTGAAAATTACGGAAAATAATTAATAATTGAAAGAAATAATTGAAAAATTGAAGAAAATATTTGAAAAATGACGGGAATAATTGAAAACAATTGAAAACAGAATTTGAAAAATGACTTGATTAATAGCCAACTGAGAAAAATATTTGAAAAAATTAAGCAAGAAAGAAACATTAAATTTAAAGAAAATAATTGAAAATTAAGAGAATTATAGAAATAATTGTTGGAAATATTTGCCTAGCATGGAACAACTGAATTCAAGAATCGAAAAAAAAAATCAAAATTAAAAAAGTAATCGAAAATTGAAGAATAAAATTAAAATCTAAAGAAGATAATTAAAATTTGATAAAAGTAATTGAAACAGCTGAGAGTTATTGAATATAGAAGAAAACAATTGAAAACTGAAAAATGGAATTAAAAGTTGAAAAAAATTGAGATTTGAAGAAAATAATTAGAAATTATCAAAACTTATTAATAGTCGAACAAAATAATTGTCAAAAAGCGAGAATTTTTTAATATTAAAGAAAACATTAAAAATTAAAAAATTTTTAACAATAATTAAAAAAATTGAAGTTAAAATGATCGGAATTCAATCTAATAATTTTGGATAGAAAGATAGACGAAAAGTATAATAAACTATAATAGTAAAATATTAGTTTCTAACAATAATAACGAGCGCCTAGACGCGCAAGAGATGAAAATCGAAAAAAATTGAAATTAAAGAAAATACTTAAAAATTATAGATAATAATAGAAAATTGAAGAAAACAATTGAAAAGTGAAAAAAAATTATAGTTATTTGAAGAAAATGATAAAAAATTAAAGGAATAAATTTAAAATTTAAGAATAAAATTGAAATTCGAAAAAATTATTAATAATAGGAAAGAAATTACAAAACGTGAAAATAATTGATAATTGAAAACAAAATTAAAAAAATATCTAGATTAATACACAACCCAATAAAATATTTGAAAAACTCAAAAAATTTAATTACTAAATTTTAAGATAATAATTAAAAATTGCGGAAAATAATTAATAATTGAAAGAAATAATTGAAAAATGCCGTGAATAATTGAAAAATTGACAAAAATATTTGAAAAATGACGGGAATAATTAAAAACAATTGAAAACAGAATTCAAAAAATGACTTGATTAATAGACAACTGAAAAAAATATTTAAAAAAATTAAGCAAGAAACATTAAATTTAATAAAAATAATTGCAAATTGAAAATTAAGAAAATTATAGAAATAATTGTTGGAAATATTTGCCGATTGAACAACTTTCAAGATTGAAAAAAATAATCAAAATTGAAAAAGTACTTGAAAATTGAAGAATGAAATTAAAATTTAAAGAATATAATTAAAATTTGAAAAAGTAATTGAAAAAGCCGAGAGTTATTGAATAAAGATGAAAATAATTGAAAACTGAAAAATGGAATTGAAAGTCTAGTAGACATTTTATATTTAATATTAAATTAAGTAATTGAAAATTGAAGAATAGAATTGAATTAAGAAAATAATTATAATTGATAGAAAAATTACAAGTTCAGGAAAATAATTACATATTGAAAAAAAAATTACATAATAATTATTAATTAAAAGATTACAAAAAGTCGAATACCTAAATTTTTCACATTTTGTTAGATTTTTTGAAGATTTAAATTGTTAAATTTAAATTTCCATTGTTTAAAATTTTTTATATTGTTTAATAAATGCTCTTACCTTTTGTTATTCCTTCATACTTTTTAACTATTTATTAATTTTATTTATTTTTTCGTTGTATTTTTATTTTTTCCATATAATTTCTAATGTTTAAATTTTCTTTAAATTTGTCTGTTTTGTTTTTGTGCATATTTTTAAATGAATATTAATGTTTCGTTTAAACCTTGTTAATATTAAAATTTTACAGTTATTGATAAAAAAATAAATAAATCCGGAAAAATTATGAGTTGCTATCCGGAAATGTCAAAATGATAATTCGCTAGACACCCTGATCAAATAAAAATGTAGACATTTGTTTTCGTTCTTTCTTACATTTTTTTGTGCTTCAGGCCCGTGACAGTCTTGATTCGGCCCTGGTTCTTTTAATTCAATGTGCATCACAGCATATTAAAAAAAATGTACATATGCTTTGAAACTTTTTGTTTATTGAATTAAATTGAAGAAAATTGTAAGAAAGTAATTCCGTATCTTTTATTTCTGGAATAATACAAGTTCGTTTTTCAAGTATTGAATTCAAACTGAATAGACTCTGTTCGTATAAATAATACATGAACAACAACGATAGTGACTCATTCGTATTCGGTTAAAAGAGAATTCAACGAGTGACACTAAATATTTTACACGATTCCAGTCACATTGATTTTTAGAATTTCCTTTTACTGAGCTGAATAAAAGTTCGCTCTAAATTATAATTTTTCATTTACAAGTGCAATAATAATTTTATGCTTTTCTGAAAGTTTGTGCTCTGGATTTCTTTTTAAATTTGTATCTCCATTTCAACAAAAGATACACTGTTTAAGGTTTGTTTAAACAACATTGAAATTTTATTATAAAAGTTGTCCAAATTATTTCAAAATACGATCTACCATTTCTTTTCTAGCATTTCTGTATTCTTGCATCTGCAACGGATTTTTGTCCCATGAAAAAGAAAGATTTTTAGGGAAATTTTTGGCACTAATTTTTGGAGAATACGTCTGCACACTTCAAAGACCTATACTGATATGTCCCTTCTGAAAACAAAAATGGCGGGTAGCCCACTTCTGTCGATGCTCTTCTATATTAATATAAGTTTAATACAGTTAAAATCAAGAAAAATTTGTTATGTACGCTTTTGAAGTAATAATAAACATGTAGAACACTTATAGTTAACAAATAATTTCTCTATGACTTATTATCGTATCATTTTACTTTACCTAAGACTAATGTAGAAAGTGCGAGTCCCGTACTTTTTGACCTGATAGAAATCAAATCTAATTTTCCCGTCTGGAGTGTCTGGACTAGATAATAAGATGATGATTGATAAGACATTGTTATATAATATTATATAACAATATACTTACTTTCTCCGTTATACAATTTCAGACACGCATTTCTAATTTTGAATCAAAATATTTAAAAACATTTTAAATAATTTTGGGAAAAATGATTGATATCTTCAATTGTATAACCATCTGTAAAATTTTACAGATTGAGTCACGTTTGGAAAACCCTCTTCATCCTACATCGAAGTTACCAAATTTTTAAAAATGCGAACCCAAATCGTGATCTAATTCATAGTCCCGACAAATTAATCTGATTTTCGAACACAACTTTTAAAAATGCTCCTTGTAATCATTTAAACAATCTTTGTTAAAGTAGAAAAGAAGTAATAAATATTTTGCAGAAAGATACCGTCTGTTTCCCTTAACACTCCATAAAGCTCTAAAAAAGCCCATTACTACAAAGACTGTTTTTCCTTTCAACCATTCAATCACTTTTCTCGGTAGAAGGCATGTTTACCATGCGCACATCCGCAATTGCTCCATTCCACATACATAATACGCAAGTTTATTACGTGCACACATCGTGCCTTACTTTCCCATGAGCGTTCGAAATCATTTACAAACAGAGTTATCATTGTAACAAACTCTGTTCCAAGGTGGGAATAAATTAATGGGGCTTAGGCGTAGAGGATACCGAAAGGGGGCAAAAAAAAAAAAAAAAAAGAAACAAGAATAATGCTGTACTTACACTATGCAGCAGCCATCTGAGTCGCTATCATGCTGTAAGCGGATAGCTCAAATGAACGAGCAGAAGAAGAAGGGCAGATAAAAAGTTGAAAAAAAAAGAGTTAAAACGAACAGAGGAGATGGACTTGAAGAATGAGTTAGTGAAAGAAGAGAGACAAAGCGAAGGGAAGGGATAGAGAAAGAAAGAGGGAGAACAGAGAGTACTGAAACTCATTACTGTTGCTCCGCCCCGGTCGTTCGACGAACCGTCGGCCAATCGGATTTCGTTGGATCGTAATCGCGCCTCCACAGTTTAATCTCAGCTCACGCCAAAGTCAACCGAGTGAGTGGTATGAGTGTGCGCCAGTTGCTCACACACACTTAAAGGTATCTCTCATATCAGCTGCGCACGCAGGCGATTAGAGGTTATGTTATGTTATGTCGATGTACAGCACTATGTACAGCATAATGTGGCGTTCACTCTCGAAACCCGGACGGCGCGGCGAGACGACTTAGTCGTGGCGATTTTGCTGCCCGGCAGACGAGAAGTAAGTAAACGAACCTGAAATGGACGAGCGCTCGTTTCCTGCACACTGCGCTGAATCGTTCGTAGAATGGATATTGGATTACCGTGCTGGGATTAGAGCTCCGATTCGAGAACCAGCCCTCCTCTACCTCCCCCATAATCCCAGTTTCTAAGCTTCACTCATTCCCTTTACTTTGATACGTTATTTTCTCTCTTTCTTACCGTACTTCATTTTATGCTCTTCATTCTCTCTCTTCTACCGACTTTTTGTCCCCTCTTTTCGTGGTTTTTACTTTGTTGATGATTGGTACGTCTGTCCGCTTATTTTGATAAATTGAAGAGCAAAGATGGGGCAAAAAGCCTTTCTGGAATGCTATGAGCTATTTGTCCTGGATAATCTGCTGCAATGACGCTCTCAATCTTGAAAAGAAGCAGTAGTTGAAATTTTTAAATATCAACACAGCTCGGATTATTTTATGATTTGAAATGTTAATTTGTAACAAGAAACTTGCAATAATTTACTTTTCTTTTATGAAAAGTTAGAGGTATGTAAAAAAAGGTTATTTTATCAGAAACCTGGAAAACAATCAATGACATTTTAAGAATTTAAGACCATATTTAATGTACATTTTTTACTTTAAAATGGCAAATATAATCTTATTTCTTTTCAGTAATACCTAAATATACTTTCAGACGATATGAAATCTGGGTCAGAATTCCTAAAGTGGCCCCCTAATTTTTGTTGAGTCAAGGGATTTTTTTCATTCGTATATGTTTTGATAGTCCATGATGATACTAGAAAAAACTTTAAAGCGTTTTTCAAAATTTGAATATTTTCCAAAGTTATAAAGGATCAATGTTTTTTCTCGCGTTTGGATGTACCTACCGATTTTGATAAATTTTGGAAGAGAGTCTATTAAGGAATCGTGCTCGGCATAAACGGTCAAAATTTAAATAAACAATGCAATTTAATGCAGTAAATAAAGTTTTTAATTTTTGAGGTTGCAAATAAACAATGTTCTTCATCGATTTTACCATTTTTCTTTAATCAATCTTGTAGAAAAAACTTTTAACATTTTATTTCAATAATAAAAAAGTGGGATATTCTGTTACTTTAGTAATAACAATAAATTCAGTTTAGCCAAATTTAGTAAACAACTGAATTGCAACGGTATTCTTGTGTTTGAAAAAATTTTCAACTAATTTTGACAACGCGAACCTTGTAAAAACACGTAGCAGGATCAAATTCATTTGTTTTATTTTAAATTTCTGTTACTTTATTAAAATTTGATGAAACCGAAATTATTGTTATTACTAATGTAACAGAATATCCCACTTTTTTATTGTTGAAATAAAATGTTAACAATTTTCTCTACAAGGTTGATTAAAGAAAAATGGTAAAATCGATGGAGAACATTGTTTATTTGTAACCTCAAAAATCGGTACATCCAAATGCGATAAAATGGTTATTTTCTGAAATAATTCCAAAAAACTTTGATCGTTTATAACTTTGGAAAATATTCAAATTTTTGAAAAAACCTTTATAGTTTTTTCTAGTATCATCATGGTTTATCAAAACATATATGAATGAAAAAAATACCTTGACTCAACAAAAATTAGGGGGCTACTTCAGGAATTCTGGCCCATCTGTTAATATTGTTTGTTTATTTAAACTTTCTTTCCTTTAATAGCAAACTTATAGAAATAAATTATTGTCGGGTAGCCACGGACATTTTTTGTCGTATACTACTAAACATAATTTACATAGTTAAAGTCACTTGTTTCTGTCAAAATAAAATTTTAATGTTTATATTTGGTTAATTGCGAAATATATAAAATTAAGAAGAAGTGTTTAATTCATAACAAAAGGAAATAATTAATAATAGTTAGAAAACAGGTTTTCTACTTCATAAGCACTTTATAAAGTTTTTAATTAACAATTTTTTGAGTGTCCGGAGCTACCCGATACTTTTCTCATGATCATTTTTAGCGTGATGTATTTTCTTAATTTTATTATTTCCTATATGTTCATTTCTTAAATTTGCTTTTTAAAAGTATTAGTAATGATGCTAAAATTATAAAATACCATAAATATTACTTTTATGAATATTATTTTACAATTTATCACTAAAAAAGCTAAAGTGTCCGGAGCTGCCTGCCTCTCTTCTAATATGTCCATATAAAATTTTTATTATAAGTTTGAAAGAAACGAATATTGAAAAAAAAGATATTTTATTAGCAAACCTGAAAAATCTAATGCGTTGAATGAAATAAAGTCAAGTGTTGGTATCTAATATCGAAAGAAAGTTACTTTAATATTAGAAACCTAAAAAAAAAACCTAAAATTTTTTGGTTCTCTGACTAGGGTAGATTTGTGGCTATAAAAGCAAACGCGTTTTCATTGTCAATTGTCATTTACTCCAAAACAAGATTATAGTTCTCGTCACGTCTTCATGTGATTTGAAAATGTCGTTTTGAGCTTGGCGCTTCTGTGATTATAAATTTTACGGCTGTAACTTTTGCAGTACCAAACAGTATAGTTTACTCGTTGCTCTAAAAATTGAGCAAGTATTCTCATCACCAGAATCAACCGTTCTTTTTAAGAGACCAAAAAATCACTGCGTCATCAACTGTATTAATTATAAATCATTTCGGCCCTCAGAACTGAGGTAAATGTAAGTACTAATTAAAACTGTAACATATTTCACTCTATAAAAACAATTACACATGTACCATTAACATTCATTTGAGTTGGATACTGTTTTAAATAAATTATCCTAAAATTAATTAATAGTTTTGACATTCATTCTGTAATAATCCAATAATTTATCATAGAAGGCAATTATATAAACCATCAATATTAAATTTATAATAATAATTTGAATGATGGAATATATGTTGTATTGACATCAGGATCAGTTGAAGAAAAAACAAAAGATTTTTCTATAGTGTGTCAAACGTTTTTGCTCTAATAGGAGCCTTGGTCAGTGACAAGTTTAGTTTCTAAAATTTGAAAAATATAAAAAGCATCACATATGCGATATACAGTCAGAATAGAATGAATATATGGTACAAAACAAGAGTTGTGTAATTGAGCGCGATTTATGAAAACATTTTAAGAATTGTGTGTTAGTAAAGGGGAAAGGAATGAATTAAAATTATTTTGGTAAAAAAATAAATGTGAATGAATAACATAGAGTTGTCATAGGGACCCAGAAATTAATGAGAAAAAATGAAGTAACAAGTTAAGCATTGATTTCAAGAAAGCGAGTATCTAAAAAAAGGTTATTTTATCAGAAACCTGGAAAACATGAAACACTGATTGAAGTATAATATATGTCTATATAAAATTTTTATTTTAAGTTTGAAAGAAACGAATATTGAAAAAAAAACATATTTTATTAGCAAACCTGGAAAATCTAATGCCTTGAATGGAAAAAAGTCAAGTTTTGGTATCGAATATCGAAACAAAAAATATTTTATTAGAAACCTGAAAAATATAAGGCTCTATTTAAGTTGACCCGCACCACAATTTTAAACCCATGGACTAGTTCAGTTTAATTGGTTTAGAAATTTTAATCTTAAAATAATATAAATTCTTAAAAAGTTATTATCTTCTACAATATTCGAAGTATTTTTAATCATCAATTTTTTGTTTAGCTCTTTTATTACTTTGCACAATTTAGGGTATAGATTAAAAATTTTTTTTTTTAGTTTTTGATAGTGTAGCATAACTTTTCAACCAAAATTATACAAAAAGAAAGAATTGACAAACTAAGAAAACACTCAAAATTTAATTAATCTCTACCCTTAAATACTGTAATGCTTCCAAAATTTTCACTATATTCAATTGCCAATTTTTTTACAAGAAGAATTGTATGGAATATAAAATTTTTTAATTTTGTAAAAAATAATAGTTTTGCAATGATATTCGATAGTTTTTGATTTTGACTTTCTGATTTTCATAATAATTATAGTTTAATATTAAAATTTAAATTTAAACTTATTTTACCTGACATTTTATTACATTAAAAATTTAAAATTATAATAGTTTTAATTAAGTTGACCATAATTTAAAAATATGGTTTGACCTTGAAATTTATGAAAGAAATATCTTTTGACTACGAATAATATGTTGTTCTCTTTTTATTTTGTAATTTTGTAACTGAAACTTTAATTTACTTTTGAAGAAAAGTGTTTTATAAACAAAAATCAGTGAAGTGTTTAGTGATTAATAGTGTTTTAATTTTATAAGAGAAGTGGTGTGTTTATTTAGTGTGTTTCACGTGTCAAACTTTTTCAGATTTATATGGGTGAGTAATAATAACAATTATTATTTTTTATTTAATTAATTTAATTATATTTAACTATTAATATTATACTGAAACATAAAATTAAGTTAGTAATTTTGCACTTCCAATGGTAAAATTTAAGGTTAGAGAATTTTGTGTTATTATTTAGGTTTAGTCACATGACGATTCTCCTTATGTTTAATGACAGGCGAGTAATAATAATAATAATAATAATAATAATAATTTTCATGACCTTTTTTTTAATTGTAAATTGAGAAGGTACAGAGAATTTTATTATTGTTAATTACTATTTTTGTTTTTATCATATCAAGTTAATAGTTTTGCACTTTTAATGATAAAATAAAACTTGAATTATTGTTATTTTTTAGAAAAATACATGTGGAAATTATTTGTCGACAGGAGGGAAAGAATAATATCTTTCATTAATTTATTTTTATTTTAATGACAATCTCTCTAAGATCCTTCAGATTTTAGGGTGGGGAGTCTCGAGAAAAATTACGCAGCTTCGTACATATAAGAGGATCGATTAAATTTCTTTCAAAAAATCATTACGTATTTTTTAAATCCAATATTATTGCACACGTTATTACTAAACAGTTTAGAAAGTTAATTATCCATTTAAAATATAATTTTACGATGCCAATAATAGTAACTGGGCTATATAAAATGCGAAAACCTCCTTCTATTTAACTTGATTGTTATGAAATAAAAATTTCTTTCATAAAAATATTTTATTTTCCTCTTTTATAAATACCTTCAGGGAATCGTTAAGAATAGTAGTTTTCTTTTGTCTGTGTAACAATTTCCAAATCAAGTCTCAAATTGGAATAAAATCCGTCCTATAATTATATCGTGATCCGATTTAATTGAAATCTGTCTCTGTTTTTATGAAATTGTGAATTTTTTATAAATGCTCGATTATTTGAAATTTCTAAGAAAATACAGAAGCGATTGTTATTTTGGAATTATTAATTACTTATATTTCAGTCGCAGTTGCAATTTATTAACTTTGTTTCTCTGTTACCAATAATTACAGGCTATGAGTTGAATTCGATGAAGCTTTTCGATGGCGAGCATAACTTGATTTTAATTGGGGAATTCAGCGTTAAATCTTGACTAGCGAATGCGCAATAATGTCGACATGCAATCGGATTTACTTCATTTTACGAGGCAAATTTGCGAGGACTGCAAGACTGTTATTTATAGTGGATTGTCTTTCCACTGTAAATAACTTTTTTGCACCACTTGCTAGTCAGTGTTTATTGACAATCGCATATCATTACTTTGAGTTTACAATTTGCAATCAAAAAAGATCATGGAAAATAAAGCACGAATTAAAAATCTGCATTACAAGAGTTTTGATAAAATTTGTTTTTTACAATGTTTTGGAAACTTTTTTAATCTATATTTTTTATTTAGCAATAGAATGTTAAAGAATTTTACAAAAAGCTTGTATTGTATATCAAGCTACAGTATACCTATCTTTCTTATCTCTCTATCTTAAGCCACTTACAATCTTTGTCTCTCTATACCGTAACGGACGAACAGCGTAACAGCTAAAATCGTAACAGGCCTATAGTTCGCTGATTTTTTTTATATAGGATTGCCTGAAGATTTTAATTTGATTTTACTAAAAGAAATCGTGTAAAATAAACTTATCCATAACAAAATATTGTATCTTCATTGAACGGTAATATCACGCAAAGGATTGAGTATAAAGCAATTGCGTGAGTGGAAATTGTACGCTGTTAAAGAAATCATTATATCTATTTTATGTTGAGTAATTCGATTCAATTTATCAGAGCATCTCGTTCAAATTCTCATATATAACTTTACCTACATTCAGTAACGATCAAAATAAATCATTTTTAGTAATTTTGTTAACCAATCACTTTTTCATTCTATTCAGAAAATATTCTGATATTATATTCCCAATTTAATAAATCATATAAAATAAACCTTAACTTACAATCGTGTGTATTTAACTTTCTTTCAAAAAATAATATGTCGCGTCTGACATCCCACATTACTTTTTGCATCATGGATATATAGGAAATTATTCATTTATGCACTTTATGAGATTAATGGTGTGAGATAGTTAAGATCGTGAGGGAATAAATTACAGCAAGATGCCAGAGGAAATTATTAATATGGAAATAAAAACCATATGTTATATTAATTAGAAATGAAATACTATTAATTAACTTGAAATTTATAACCTGTGTTGTTAATAAGAAAACTTGATATTTTAATAAATGAATGCAACGTTGTGCAGAAAATGACACACGGATAATTTTTAATTTGCAGCGTGTATATATATAAATACGTTATTAGATATCCAATCGCAAATGGAATAAATTATCCATTCTTTTCAAAGAAACAATTGCATTTATACTTGACATAATTATTCTTTAAAGCGTACTATAAAAGCGAAGCTCTAATTTTTCTTACAATGTCGTGAAATTCCATTGCTCGTTTTCAATTTATATATTGTCGTCACAAACTGCATACAACATTCAGAGGTAAAACATTGTGTAGCAAATAAAAAAAAAAAATTAGAAACTGAGATGCATTCGCCAATAAAACGTAAACATGAAAATGCTCTCTCGGGTGAGTTGCTCGATACTAATTGGATTTTGTATTTTTACGTTAAAATATTTGAGCAATAAAGAATTGACGAGTTAGAAGCGTCACAAACAAGGAATATGCGTGCACAAGCACATACGCCAAAAAATTTCTATGACCACGCGTACCTGAGGTCCCACGACGCGAAACACAAAATACCAATTGAACGCCAGAAAAAAAGTATGTACCCGTCATTCAGTGATCTGCCGATATCCAGTTACTGGATTAACTGAATAATTAAAAGACGCCAATGTTTTTTAAGTTCGCATCACTTATATCGCATTTAAAACTCTCAATATTTCACCTTATTTTAATCAATTTTTTATTTATTTGTTAGATTAATTTCCAAATATTTCTCTAACTTTTTAAATGAAGAAAAGTGTGTAATTAATTTATTGTTTGACTTTTTGAGATTTAATTTTTATACGAGTCAGTTTTTTTGTTTCTAATTCTGGAAATAGAAATTATTTTACTGTAAACTATTTGTGAAAAAACTTGATTTTGTAAAATGAGAAAATAAAGTAATATGTTTGAATTCAAAGTATATTTTAAAACATTAAAACAGCATCATTAATCAATAATTAGCTTGATAATTGAAACCTGTCTGCGACTAAAATGAAATTCACATAAAGGTCTATTGTCGAGTGTTCCAACTTTTGCATAATAGAAGGATTGAAATCTCTAGCCAACCTAAATATAATCCTCGCGTAAATAATTTTCCATTTATTATACTTTCAACGATACTAATTGCCGCTAATTGATCATTAAGTTTATTATCAATATTCAAATTTAATAGTTTTAATGTCGGTCATTTCTGAATTTTCGTAATAGAACGCTTGCAAATTTTATTGCACTTGATTTTTTGATGAAGTGAAAGAACTCTTGAATATAATGTATGCAGTGTTATATATTATTTAATTGTTGAAAACCAGACACTGTAGATTTGAAATAATATTTTGGTGAGCGGATGTTGAATAAATGTTAATAACTTTTTATTTGATATCTATAAAAAGTTATTTGATCAATTTTGTTTTTCTATTTTTACAATATACTTTGATTAAAAGATCATCCTGGGCTCATTTTATTCTTTTGAGTCATGACGATTCTGTGAAATTTTCGATTTTGGGCATTTTAAAAAATCAAGATTTGGTAACTTTTTTTTGGGTCATTTTTAAAATTTTATTTTTGTTTTTACTTTTAAAAGTATAGATTCTAAGAAAAATTTAAAAATAATTGAAAGATTGAATATTATATTAAACAGTATGGAACTTTGATATATGATTAGAAAATCAATAAGTATAAGTTTAAATAGAGTATTAAAAATGATATTGTAATATTATATTTTGCAGATTATAGAATTTAAGTGATTGCAAATGATGATTCAATTTAAAATTGAAGAAAATTACTAAAATTTGAGAAAAACATTTTAAAATTTAGAAAATTAATTGAAGAATATTGACAATAGTTAAAAATTCAAGTAATTATTTGAGATAAACAAGACTACTTGAAAAAAGATAAAAATAATTGGAAATTAGAGTTAATTATGGAAATTTAAGAACAAATTTGAGAAAATTATAGAATTTATTTGAAATAAAAGAAAGTGATTGAACATCGAAGAACATTATCTAAATACTTGAAAAATACAACTAAAATATAAAAGAAATAAATAAAAATTTAATAAAAATTGATGGAGCATGAAACTTTTTTTTTATAATGTTAAAAATTATTTGGATAAAGATTATGGAAAACAATAAAAATAGTGAAACTGATAAGTAAATTAACAAATTTGATGAGTTATGTCATTCCATTATTTAACATTACAAATTGACATTAATAATTCGATATTGAAGAAATTAATTGTAATTTGAAGAAAAAAATTTAAATTTAAAAAACAAATATCATATTTTTCAAAAATAATTGAAAAAATACGAAAAAATTGAAAGTTAATTTATAAATAATGAAACTAATTTGATATTAAAGGAAATAATAAAAACTAAAAAAGTTTTATTTACAAAAATTAAATAGAATAATTGAAACTTGCAGAAATTTTGAATTTAAAATTTAAAGGGAAAAATTGAAAAATAATTAATATCATTGAAGAAAATTTTAGAAAAATGATAAAAATAGTTGAAATTAGTAGATATTAATTACAATTTTAGGAAAATAATTTTAAAAAATACAGAGTATTTGTAAAGCAAAAAAAGGTACCGTATTACAGAATGATTTCAAGAATTTTAAATTAAGGAAAATAATTATAACTCTATAGAAATAATCAGAAATTTATTGAAAAAAATAATGGAAATATGAGATAAATAATTGCAATTTTTCTAATTAATCAACAAATATTAAAAATAATATAAAAATTGTGAAAATAATTGCAAATAAAAAAAAATAATTAAAAATTGACGAAGCAATAAAGATTTGAGAAAAATAATTGAAGAATGATTAAAACATTAGTAAGTGGATGCAAGAACTTAGATTTGAGATACAAAATAAAAATTTAGGAAATTAATTCATAAATAATAAATATATCTAACTAAAAGTTGAAGAAAATAATTTCAGAAGTTTTAAGAAAATTAAACCTGAAAAAAAGTGATTGTAATATTAGATAAATACTTGAAAATTCAGAGATTTAATTGAGGAATAGTAAAAATAATTAAAAATTGAAGAAATTGATTGAAAATGATAAACATAATAATTGGAAATTAAAGAAAATTATTAAAATTTAAAAAAAAGATTTTTAAATCTTGTTGTTATAAATAAATATATAAATAAATAAATCTAGGTAATTAATTGAAGAATAATAAAAATAATACAAAAATTTAAGACAATATTTGCAAAGTAATAAAAATAATTAAAAATTGAAGAAGATAATTTTAATTTATGAAAAATAATTTAAAAAATTACAACTTATATTTATAAAAAAAGAAAATTATTGCAGAATGTTAAAAATAATTGTAAATTAAAAAAAATTACTGAAATTGGAGACAAATAATAGAAAATGACAAAAACTAATTAAAAAATAATAGAAACAATTAAAAATTAAATTAAATTTAATGTACCTAATTAAGTTAAATTTTAAATAAAAATACAGAAAATAATACAAATTTGCACAAAATAACTGTAAAAATTAGAGACTATATTTGAGAACTTGTAGGCTGGTTATCTGGGTTATTACAAAATTATTTCAAGAATTTTAAATTCAGGAAAATAATTACAACTTTATAAAAATAATCGAAATAAACGATTCGAGAAAATATTTGCAAAATAATAAAAATAATTAAAATTTGAAGAAGATAATTTTAATTTATGAAAAATAATTTTAAAAATTACAACTTATATTTGAAAAAAAAAAAATAATTGCAGAATGATGAAAATAGTTGTAAATTAAAAAAATAACTAGAATTCAAGATAAATAATAAAAAAATTAGAAAATTAATCTTAAAATAATTGAAAATGGCAAAAGGTAATTGAAAAATAATAGAAATAATTGAAAATTGAAGAAATTAATAGAAATTTGAGATAAATAATTAAACTTTTTGGAATTGATCAACAAATATTCAAAATAATATAAAATTTGCGAAAATTATTGCAAATTAAAAAAAAAAAAAAATTAAAAATTGACGAAAGTATTTAAACTGTGAGAAAAATAATTGAAGAATGATTAAAATATTGAAAAGTGGACACAGTAACTTCGATTTGAGATAATAAATACAAATTTAGGAAATTAGTTCTTAAAAAATTAATATATCTAACTAAAAGATGGAGAAAATAATTGAAAAAAGATAAAGGAAAATCAAATTTGAAAAAAATAATTGAAAATGTAGGAATCTAATTGAGGAATGAAGTTTGACAATAATAAATATTCAAGAAATTGATTGTAAAAAAATAACAATCATAATGGAAAATTGAAAAAAAATTATTAAAATTTGAGAAAAATATTTTAAAATCTAGGAAATTAATTGAAGAATAATGAAAGTAATAAAAAATCCGAAAAAAGTTTTGCAAATTAATAAAAATTATTAAAAATTAAAGAAAAAAATGTTAGCTTTTAAAAAATAATTGAAAAAATAACTAGAATTTGAGATAAATAATAAAAAAATTAGAAAATTAATCAAACAATAATTTAAAATGATAAAAAGTAATTGAAAATTAATTGAAAAATAAATTTAATAATAAAAAAGTAATTGATAGAATTAATTGTAAATTGAAGAAAATAATGAAAATTTGTAAAAAATAATGGAATGAATTTCAGAATATATTTGAGATAAACAAGTCTACAAATACAATTATATATTATAATTTTTCAAACTTTAATTAATTTGAAATTTCATTGATTAAAAATTTAATTAATGCACGCTTTGAGAATGATAAGTTTAAAAATATTTAAATATTTCTTCAATTTTTAACAATTCTTCTCTATTATGATTTCAATTATTTGCTACAATTTTCATCTATTTTTATCATTTTTTAAAAATTTTCATAATTTTCTAATGGATTTTCATTATTTTTCAATTTTTCCCTAAACTTTTTAATTTCAGAATTATTTTAATAATTTTAATAATTATTCAAAATTTTAATAATTTTCTTTAATTTTTTTAAATTAAACTTTTTCATGACTTATTTCTTCAATATCAAATTAGTTTAATTAATTATTAATTAATTTTCAATTTCTTTCGTCATTTATCAATTATTTTGGCAAAATATGATTTTTTTTAAATTTTAAGCTGTTTCTTCGAATTGTAAATTCATTTATCCACATTCTTATTAAGAAACTTTGACTTTTTCTGTAATTTTGCCATATGGAATTCCACAGGGCAACTATTTTGCTCTTTGGAATTTTTAGACGTACTAAATACAAGTCGCGGACCCTCTAAACGATTCAATTTTAAAGAACAATAATTTTAGGATTCATACATTATTTTTGTGAGTCCATTTTTAGTATAGAGAAAAGTTTATTTAAAGCATGTTAAAGTAAATTTAAAGAAATTACAAAAATTTCTCCACGATGAAAAAAAATTTAATAATTTTTATATTGGTTGAATGGTGTAAAAAGAATTTAATGATTTCGAGTTAAGGAAAGTTAAAAAAACTCTTTTTCAACGTTTCCACAGACAATGCTGTCCTCATCAAAACTGTAAATATATTAGAAAAAACAATTTTTTATTTTTTATGAAATACATTGTATACAAAATTTTTGAAACGAGAATTACTATTGACACACCCCCAAACATCAAATGCATACATTATTAAGTATGCAAACAAATTTTAGTGCAAAAGAAATAAAAAATTGTATTAAATCATTTTTTTCTACTTTTTGCATTAACTTAAAAAATTTATAAAACCATAATTAAAAAATCGACTCTCACAGATCTCTTTAGAATTTAGTTCTGCGTTAGAGGAAAGAAGAATTTTTTAATTTGGTTTAAAATTGCGGTCTAAAAATCAATTTGAACCAAATTTTGTCATCCTACTGTTCTACCTAACCGGAGAATAATACTGAATAACATAACCTTAAACATCAAAGTATAATATTTTTATTTTACAGAAACTTAAAAGGTTAATGAATAATAAATATACAATAAAACAAAATAAAGAACTAAAAATTATTATTACTTACCAGTTTCAACATTTCCACTTGACCGAAAAGAAATCCGATGACAATCACCACGTGCATTCCAATAAAAAGAAATATCAAAACTTTAAATTACATAAATAATTATGATACTTTTAGAAAAAGATTAATAACATTTAAATAATAGAACTAAAAAACAGATAAATAAGTTACAAATAAAATAAAAATAAATAAAAAATTTTAATATTATTATCATTACTCATCTGTCAGAAACGAATGCCAATGTAAACAAAACATTATTTCACTCAAAACACAACTTCACTAAAATCACTGTCGCTTCTTAAACTTTCACTCCTTAATTATTACAATTTAATTTATTTTCAATTTTTTATTATTTCATAAAATGCAATTATTCAATAAACGAAGATTTTAAGTAAATTGAATTTAAATAAATTCTTTTAAATAAAAGATTTTAATTCGTCTGCAAAACAAAAAATCGAAACTGAAAACTATCGATAGTGAGGTTTGATATCTACTGACCAATGGGAGACTCGGAAATGGAGTTACTCGTCTGAAGTTAACCACAACGTCCGTTCTTTTTATTAATTTGAAGATTGTTCTATTGTACAGAATGGAAATGTTATTTTGTACAACTGCTAAATGTTATTTTGTACAATTTTGAAAAATGAATTTTATATTTTGTACAATTTTTTAAGAAAGCTAAAAACCTTTGGGATTACAATTAAATCCATTTTTTAAATAATTGTACAAAATAACAAATTCATTTTTCAAAATTGTACAAAATAACATTTAGCATTTGTACAAAATAACATTCTCATTCTGTACAATATAACAATCTTCAAAATAAGTTTTGTGTCTAAATGATACTGGCTCAAAATTCTATATTTGAAAGTGAAACGTTTATTCGTAGTGTATTAAAATAAAGAAAAAACAGCTTTATAATGGAATTCCTCCAGTTAAAAAATTTAATGATCAGAAATAATAAAATAAATAAACAGTTTAATACGAGCGGCTAATTGTATTAGCAATATAAGCTGAAGCAGGTCTTAATTATCTCGCGTGCATGAAAGCGACATGTACAGATTAGTAAAATGACAAAAGTTTTTTGCATTATAGGAGCGTGCGATGCGAGCGAATATTGAATTAATCGTGCGCCAGCAAAGTGTACTGTCGATACAACGTATCAAATTAACCGGTCCCGTGAGTTGAGCCCTCAGACTCAATCTCATATTCCAAGATGGCCGCCTTGGCCCTTCGCGAGTAGACCAGGGGTAAAAAACGATGAACGTAATAACGTAGTATCGCTAATGGCCGGGCAATTTCAGCGGATACGAATGTTCTTCGTCGTTCCATCCATTCGTTTCTTCTTTCTTTCTTTTTTTTTTTAATTTTTTTTTTCTTAATTCTCCCGCCACTCACCACCGGCGTCACTTGGCCGTTGTTCACAACTCTGCTAAAAGAGTCCAAATCAAGAGTTAAACGTCGGTAAATGAGGACCCCGACGATTCTGCTTGTACCGACGTCCCGACAGGATATTGTTTTTCGACGCTCGAGAATTGCCGAGGCCCTGGCAAATAATTAAAGATTACTATCTTCGGTAATCTGGAGTCACTTTTCGCAGCGCCCAAACGAAAGAGGGTAAAATGGGGAAGGCGGGACAAAAAGAGAGAGAGACGAAATAAGGGGATGATTATTGAAGGACCCGCTTTTGAATTTACATCACGTATGTAAGAAATAAGTACCTGTGAGCGAGCATATATGCCAGTGAATATGGCAAGACCTCTGATAAGATTCTTAGGTGCTCATTACTGTAACTTGCAGTCAACGGAATGGCCTCTAAATGGCTCGTGTAAATTCCGACCGGATATTCTCTTCCACCGCAATGACTCTCGACAAAAGTGGAAAGACAAACATCAATGAAGTTGATTTTACTGGTGCATTACGCTCCACCAATAAATGCCTTTAACGAACCAGAAAGATACTTCATGCAGGAATTGTACAACAACCGGAAAAATTTTTAACATGATTTTACATATTTATGTTAGTCGCACACTGAAGTGAAAACGTGTGAAGAAAGTTTTTAAAAGAATGCCACGAAGAAAGATTATCGTGGATTTGAATCAATAATTATAGAATAAATTCTGAATTCCATGCTTTGAGGTCTAAAAATTATGAAATTATGATAATTATTCTAGAATTTTAAGTTTAATGATGAGGAATATGTGGTGAAGAGATTGGTTTTGAGAGAGGGGAGGTTAAGCAGATTCGAGCGTGGTTAAATAATGGGATTGGTGTCGCCTTGTGTTGTTTCACAACGGTTAAGACACACCAAGCGGGAAATTTGACGTCGTGTATTGTCACAGTTTCGGACCAAATTTAACAGATTCTTATGGCAATTCCCAATGTGAATTTTACTGTAATTTTTATATGGAATTTCGGCAAAAAATGGCGCCAATTTAAAAAAAATCACAAAAAATGGGTATTTTTTTGACATTTTTGAGTCGTTAAAAAAATAAAAAAAACAGTAGAAAATCGGATTTAGGGGGGATGCTTTTGAGAAAAACGCGTTTCAAGTTTTGTGTGTAATGAGCCGATGTTGATATGTATAACTTTTACATTTACATGTGTATAACTTTTTTATTTCTTTGAATTTTAATCTGCAATTTGGGAATTATATTCTTGAGGTAATGTAGATCATAAAAATAAAATAAAAAAAATGTTGATTTTTTCATCGATGCAAAGTATAATACTACCTTAAGTTTTATGCAGAATTTCCGCAATAATTTTGTCGAAAATTCCTTAAGGTTTTTCGTTACAGATTTCCACAATTGGTTATTTAATTATGCAAATATTTAATTTTTAAATGTTAATTTAAATCTAAAAAAGATTTATAGAAGTTCTTGATAAACTGTCGCTGAGTCTTTTAGATGTTTCTATGGAATTTTTACACTGAATTTTGGGTTGCGGTAAAAATTAGGGAAACATTCAATAAAAATTTTGAAGAAACTCTCACCGAAATATTGAAATTTAGAGTTTTCGATAGAATTTCTTAGTTTTCTGTATCAAATGTAGTCAATAGAAATTTGTTTTTTTTGTAATTTTGACTAGAATTGCACTATGAGTTCTTTTTATCAGTTTCTGCATGGAATTTCTGATAATTTACAAATAAATAAATTTACAGAATTTTGATAAATTTACAGTATTTGTTACAATTTTAATAAACAGTCCAGTGCAGTTTTAGGGATTTATAAGAAATTTTGGTTTTATTTCGAAGTAATCTATAAATTTTTAGTTTTATTTTTGGATCTCTAAATGGGTTCTAGGTATTTCTAGAGAATTTCGGTTTTATTTTTGTGTCTCTAAAGAGTTTTAGGGATTTATAGAAAATTTTGGTTTTATTTTGAAGTTTCTAAAAGAATTCTAAGTATTTCTAGGTAATTTTTGTTTTATTTTTGGGTCTTTAAAGAGTTTTAAGGATTTCTAGGTAAATTTGGTTTTATTTTTGGGTCTTTAAAAGGATTCTCGGTATTTCTGGGAAATTATGGTTTTATTTTGGGGTAATTAAAAAATTCTAAGGATTTCTAGGGAATTATGGTTTTATTTTTGGTCTTTAAAAGGGTTCTAGGTATTTCTAGAAATTTATGGTTTTATTGATGGATCTCTAAATCGGTTCTAGGTATTTTTAGTGAATTTTGGTGTTATTTTTTGGGTATTAAAACAGTTCTAAGGATTTCTAGGGAATTTCTCTAAATGGGTTCTAGGTATTTCTAGAGAATTTTGGTTTTATTTTTGAGCATGTGAACGGATTCTAAGGTTTTCTAAGAAATTTTAGTTTTATTTTAGGGTCTCTAAACAATATCTTTGCTCTAAAAGAATTCTAAGAATTTCTAGGGAATTTTTTAAGGGTATTAAAAAAAATTCTAAGGATTTCTAGGGAATTTTGGTTTTATTTTTGGGTCTTTAAAAGGATTCTCGGTATTTCTGGGAAATTATGGTTTTATTTTGGGATAATTAAAAAATTCTAAGGATTTCTAGGGAATTATGGTTTTATTTCTGGTCTTTAAAAGGGTTCTAGGTATTTCTAGAAATTTTTAGTTTTATTTATGGATCTCTAAATAGGTTCTAGGTATTTTTAGAGAATTTCTGTTTTATTTTTGGGTATTAAAAGAGTTCTAAGGATTTCTAGAAAATTTCTCTAAATGAGTTCCAGGTATTTCTAGAGAATTTTTGTTTTATTTTTGGGCCTCTGAACGGATTCTAGGGTTTTCTAAGGAACTTTTTTTTTATTTTAGGGTCTCTAAAAGAATTCTACGAATTTCTAGGGAATTTTTTTAAGGATATTAAAAAAATTCTAAGGATTTCTAGGGAATTTTGGTTTTATTTTTGGGTCTCTAACAGGGTTCTATTTATTTCTAGGAAATTTTGGGTTTTTTTATCGTTAAAAGGTTTCTAGGGATTTCTAGGTAATTTCGGTTTTGTTTTTGGGTATCTGAACAGGTCCTTGGGATTTCTTAGATATTTTTTTTTTTTTTTTTTTTTGATCTAACAGAGAAATATTCCTCCGAAATTTCTTACATAGAAACTCTGTTCAAAATACACACTGAATTTCTCGTAACATTTTTTTTTCAAAAATTACCCAAAAGTTTTTGTCTATTTTTATATAGAATTTCTGTAAGAACTTTATTTGAACTTGCATACAAAAATGTCGAAAATTTCTTCGTAAAAAGTAGGAATGCTTGACGCAAGAATTGGATAATAAATTTTAATAAAATTTTTTTGTGCGGTTTTTTGAGATTATCTAAAAGAAGTTAGTCAATTTGATTATCCTGATTTCGAATTCGGATTCTGAGGAGAAAAATACGTAAGAAGACAGTAATATGTACTGAACAAAAATTTTTTTTTGATTTACTTTAAATTTTTACATTTTTTTGAGATTATCTCAAAAAGTTAAACCAATCCAGCAATTCTGACTTCGGATTTTTTCTATTTTTTACCGTTTTTGGATTTTTTTTAAATTAAAATTTTTTTAAATCCCTGCAAGAGATTGTGGAGAATCATTAAAAAATTATTACCTCAGAGCAACGTTAATTTTAATGTTTAGAAAATTGAGGTAAGGGTTCCTTTAATACAATAATATTATTTATGTTAACACTATGAAGGAATATTTTTAAAATTTACAATAAAATTTTTATTAGAATTGTAGACAAAAAATTTTGGGGAATTACTATTTGAAATTTTTTTAAAGATATTTGCAAAAATTTTCATGGAATTTCGTTAGAATCTTTTGTGGGATCTTTGTTGTGATAACATAAAGATATTTAACTGCAATTTTTGAAAGAATTATGTCTAGAATTGCACTAAATAGTTTCTATGAAATTTTGGATTAAAAAAAGTTTCTTGAAACTCTTGTGTTTGCTTACAGATTTTTTGTAAAGACTCTTGTGGAATTCTTGCCGAAACTTTTGCGTAAATTCTTATGAAAATTCTTATGAAAATTTAATTAACAATGCGGAAATTTTTCTCTTTTAAAATGTTTATTTTAATTTCGTAGTAATATAATTAAATTTTGACTTTATGAACATTTTGTCATTATTTTTGTCCTCGTGCTGATAATTTTGTCTATTTTTTAATTTGTATGCATTTTTGCAATGCTAAGATAATTTTTAGAGTTTAAGAATCTAATAAAAACATTTAACATTATTTAAGAAAATTAATATAAGGTACTATTAGGTAATTCTTAAACTTTAAAATTTGTTTCTTATCTTTGCAAAAATACATAAAAATTCAAAAATAGTCAAAATTATGAATGCAAGGAAAAAAATGAAAAACTGTTTATAAAGTCAAAATTAAAAGCGGAATAATTTTGACAATTTTAATCGAATTTTTTTTTTTTTAGGGTAATTTGAAACTGCATTTACTAAGGTTTTGATGTGCACTGAGAGAAAATATAATTTTTATAAGATAAAAGATTTAAATTAGCTTCAAAGTTGAAAAATCAATAAAAAAAAATGAAAATTTTTGATAATTTTTGGTCTATATCTTTATGAATTTAAATAATAATAAAGAAACGTGTATTTTAAGCTTTAAGCAAACAAAAAACAACTTTTTGATTCGGATCAAAAATGTCGAAGTTTCAAGGTATGATGTACATGAATTTACCTGAAAACGGTTTTTTGTCCCTAAAACAATATTTTTAGATATATATCATTATTTTTACTTTTTTATTACCTACAACCTTCACTAGGTCCAATAAGAAGTTCTTTTACTTTTTTTATTTTATAGCACAGTGTAATTCATAACTTTGTATTATAGTATGACTTTTTAAAAGAGAATGTTACTTAATGCTTTTTTAATAGATGTAATTCATGATGCAATTTCTTTTTTGAAATGGTATATTGGAGTACCTATATCATTAGGTATTTGCCATAATCCCTAACCAGTCTCGTCTGTATCGAGATTCATTCGTCCTGACCTTTGATCCGAGCTCCAAGGGCCTACAATCAAGTATAAATCGTGTCCGTCTCTTTTTATGCAGGACATTTAAGTTTATCTTGATTGTTCATCGAAAACATTTAAGGATTATTTGGCTCCTTAATACCTGCACACAACGTCCATCCATATAGAAAAACATTTTGCCTTTTTCTTGAGCCCTATCATTCACGAAGACGTCCACATTTAAGGCCATCAAATCTTGCGGTTCTTCACAATCGTTTCTTTTGATCAAATTCGAACTTCTCACTCTTCAAAACTTTCTCAGAAACAATATATTTTTCTTACCGATACATTAAATTAATTTTAATCGCTCTTGAATTGAATGAAAAATTGTAAAAAAAATGTATATTCTAATATATGTTATTTTATGTAAAATTTTTAACAAAATTTGTTTTAAGAGTAGTTTTGTTTAAGAAAATTGTATTATACCTTTGGTTTAAAAGTATTAAGATTGTAAATCTTGAGAAAAGTTAAATAAACCGTGTGCCCAAGAGATCAAAGAGATAACGTTTTTAAATAAAAGTTTAAGTTTGAAGAACAGGAAAATGCAAAAATACTCTTTATTCCTTTAAGAGCTAGCATTGTTTCTGAAGAGTTGGGCATTTAAAAATTCATGAGCGTGACCTGGGAACGTTTTCTAAGAGTTGACTTAACCATGAAATTCAAGAGCGATTAGCATGCAACAGTCTCTGGGTATGATTATGACTGAGCACAAGTTAAGATCTTTAGGAAGCGACTTGTCAGTATCCAGGACGACTTTTTCTCGAGGAAGCAAATTATACAACTGCAAACTGGCATTACAAGTAAAAAAATATGGACCCTTTTACACTATTTATTTGAATTGCAAAATTTAAGTGATTCTTGGAGCTACTGCACAAAAAGAATACCGTAAATGTTACCTCTTGAAAATTATTTCTTATGTGCATTCTCTAGTATCTTGTTGCTATCAATTTTTAAATCTAATCCCTAATATCGATTAAATTAAGTTCTATAATGCTTTTACTCTGAAATGAATCATTTTGAATACCACATAAATCTTTTTTGTATCACTTAAAATTACGAATTCTTTCTTTCTGTGATGCTTTTTTTATTTCTAAATTTAACCTAATATTAATAATAAATAAAGTTCATCAAATTTATCTTTTTTAGTTTCTCTTTTTTATATTCCAATGTATAAAATTTAAATCACATAAAAATCCATTTTTACCCCTTAAAACTTCAAGCTTCTTTCTATTAGTGGTTTTTTTATATTAATCTATTTTTATCGCTTTCTGCTAGAAAAAATCTATATAGAAACTTTATCCATTTGTATTCCTTTCTATATTAGATTTACCCACCGTAAACTTTATCTTTTAAAATTCATTTTATTTAAAACTGTTTCCACTTTATCAACTTCGATTTTTTCTATTCTCTTAACTTAAGGCAAAAGTTTATCAATTCCAATCACCGATTTTTTATTTAAATGATATATCTTTAATTTATTCATCCAAGACAATATATTTTAATTTCTTTTTCTGACCGGGACAACGTCCATCTTTCTGAATCCTTATAATTTATACAAATCAATTTCTTTCTTAATCCATTTCAATCTTATTATTCAATTAAATTTTTTTTCTATCCATTTCAATCTTTTTTATGTTTTTGATTTTTTTTCTATTTATTCCTGTTTTTTGCTTCTGCTTCAATCCTTTCCTGTCCATTTTAATTTCTTTCTATCTGTATTTTGAAGCTATCCTCAATTCATCCGAGAAAATCTATTTCAATTCCTGTTTCCTATCGCAACAACTTCTATCTTTCTGAATACTTAAATTTATCCAAATCCTTTCTTAATTTTCAATAAAAAAAGTAATAACTTTTTTATTTAAAATTTTGAAGGATTGTTTAAAGTCAAATATTTCAGCAATTTCAATTTTTTTTATATACTATTTATTTTGAACAGCAGTTTCTTCATATAAATAATTAATTTTTTATTTTTAAGCTATTCTTAATTTATCCAATACTATGTATTTTAATCTTTTCTTATCCGCAACAACTTCTATCCTTTCGAATTCCTATAATCCATCTAAACCTATTCTTTTTTAATGCTTTTTAGTCATGTTATTCAATATAATTTCTTTCTATACATTTCAATCTTTTTTATCTTTTTATCCTTTTTATTCTTTTGATTCTTTTTCTATTCATTTACATATTTTGTTTCTGCTTTAAACCTTTTCTGTTCATTTTAATCTGTTTTTGTCCGTTTCAATTAAAAAATCTATTTATTCAATTTTTTTTATATATCAATCATACTTATCTATTTCATAATTTTTCTATTCACTTCCATTTTTGCTTCTGCTTGAATCCTTAAAATTATTAATTTTAAATCATTTTCTATCCATTTTAATTTGAAAAAAATTTAATTTATTAACTTTTTATTTTCATGGGCAAATTGAAAACAAATACTTAAGAAATTTCAATTTTTTTCTATTCTTTTCAATTTATTTATTTCAATCTTCGATTTTCTATTAAAACCAATTTCAAATAATTAAATACAATCTGTTTTAATCTCTATTTAATAAGAAACAATATCAATCTTTTGAAATCCTTATAATTTATCCTAGCTAATCCTTTTTTATGTATCAGAATATTTTTAAATTTATTTTAATCTGCTTCTATCCACTTCAATAATTTTTCATCTGTTTCAAGCTTTTTCTACCTATTTTAATCCTTTTCTATTCACTTCTAATGTTTTATTCAATTTAATCCATTTCTTTCATTTTTAATCTTTTCTTACTCATTTCACTTTTTTCTATCCACTGAAAAAATTCTATCGATTTCAATCCTATTTTACATTTTTCCATCTATTTCAATCCTTTTCTATCCATTTCTATTTAGTATTTTTATCAAATTCTTCGCTATCCGTTTTTATTCTTTTTCCACCCAATACAATTTTTCTAAAGTATGAGAAACGAAAGATAACTAAGGAGGGTTATCTTTGTCCCTTGTTTCTCATACATTAAAAAATGCGAACTGTTTTTTTCATTTATTCAAAACTTTTTCTATTCATTTTAATCCATTTTTATTATTTTCCATCTTTTCTTATTCATTTCAATTTTTCTGTCCACTTTAATCTTTATTCTGTCGATTTCAATCCTATTCTATTTTTTTCAATGTATTTCAATTCCTTTCTATCCTTTTTTATTATTTATTAAATAAAAGGATTTATTTGATCTTGGGATGGTAAATAAATAAAAATTATTCAATTTTTGTTCTTGCAACGTTTCGTTGGCCCAGGTTAGCCAACCTCATCGGGCTAAAAATATTTATTAAGACACTTTATTAACACAACACGGAGCGAAAAAATTAATACAATATAAGAAGTTTCTTATTATAAGTAAATCAAAATGAAAGTTCACATTTACCCAATTTTTCAGACTATAATAAAAAAAAAAATTTATTATGTCCAAATTTTAAAATATTATAAACCAGCATTGTCAATTATTTTTATAAAAACACCATATTCTATAAAGTGTGTTAAGCCATCGACGACTAAGTCCAACTGAATATAAGGATTAGCAATATTTTATTTTTATGATCGGTCGAGGTCAGCTATTTGAGAAAAGTCAGTGAACTCTAAATAAAAAAAATATTGTAATTTTAATCGAGGCACTGAAAAAACTAATCATTAGTTCAGTTGTCTAAGTAAAGGTAAAAATATTTTATTTAAAGCTAAACAGTCTTCTTTAATATTTATTGTAGTATGATTAGATTTTTACGTTATTTTTTAGTGACATCTTCTTCCAATTTTACCATAAAATTCAAATTTTTTGCAATTAAAGGAATCGTTGTAATATATTTTTTTAACAAGTTTGATAATTTGAAAAAATAATCATTATATGTTGGAGGAAATTTTGGAATATATTTAAATAAATTATTACAATTATTAATTGTCCAAGACAATCCATTTTTTAATCTCTCATTACCATATCGGCAAAAAGAGGTGAAATCGGGGAACCCATTTAGGTTCCATTAATTTTTTGATAAAATTTGTTGTCAAAGGTGAAGTAGGTATTATCAAATAGGAATCTAGTGTATTCTATAATTTCATGAAACGGAATATTACATTTTTGATTTATATGATTAAATCCTCGATCTAAGCTTTGTTCAACTAGGTTGCATGGTACATTAGTAAATAACGATTTTACATCGAGTGAGAGAAGGATATCATTCTCATCTAAACTAACGTTAATTTATTTATTTTTTAGTTCAAAGCTATTATTGATATGTGACTTCGGTACTGGGATACAATTTTGTTCTTTATGTAAAACTTTTGATAAAAAATATATACACTACCGGTCCAAAATTGTGGTACCAGTTACAAAAATGGGATTAAAAACATGACCGTCTTAAAATGTTGATAACTTTCTCAGATATTAGTAAACTGAACATTTTGGAATTGTTCAATTTTTGAATTGGAAAGCTTATAAAATTTTCTCTTCAATGGTCCTAATTGAAAGCTTTTTTGATAACTACAAACGGAAATTCAATGTGATAAAGACAGGGGAATTTTCCGTTTTTTTTGTGAATTTTCATTGTTTAAGTTTCATGTGCTGCATTTTCTAGAAGAGTAATTAAAAAATTTTGATTTTAAGCTAAATTAATCCTTGAACTATTAGCTTTAAAATAAGCCAAAGAACATTAAAATATCTTGACTGTTTTAAAAGTTATATACACATAAGTTACATACTCATAAAATCATTATGATGGTATTTTTTGTCAAGCTTGTCGTTGTCATTGAGATAACGCAAAAATTTTAGTCGTATTGTCTTGTAATTTTTTAAGCGGATTTAATTTTATTATTTTATATGTTGCAGAGTCTCAGAGTAAAGTTAACATTCTAAAACAATATTCTTCGGTTTTTAGGCATACAGATATATTACCTTTGTCAGCATTATAGTTATAAAAATGTCCGGACTTCCTTTTAAAAAATTTGTTGTCTCAGCTCATTTTTTACTTCTAAGGACATATCTACCGAAGAGGTCGTCGATTCTAAATTTTTTATTGAGTCAATAATATTTTGTTTTGATAATTATAATTTACTTCTATCAAATTCTTCCCTATCCGTGTTTATTTTTTTTCAATACAATCTTAACTGATTGTTTAAACACAATTACAATCCAAGCATACATGTTTAACCTAAGAATACATATTTTTCCATTGATCATAATGAAGCGAAAGATTTCATTGAATAAAGCAGGTTTATTTGGCGAATAAAGATTAAATTGAAAATTGTAAAAAGAATGTAAATTTATCAAAAGGTATTGAAGATGCTTATGAAACGCGTGCCGGCATTGAAAGCAGGCAAATCAGCGGCGAAAACCACTTGGTTCTACGAACTCTAAATTAAACCGCTCGTTGTTTTTGCGATGAGAATAAGGGGCCCAATCGGTATTGGGTTGAGAGCGTTCCGGTGTCGTTTGCAATCGGGGGCATAAAGTGTCCGCATAAAGCAAAGTCCAGTGTGCTCGAGAGGCTCAGGTACGGCTTTAGGCGAAAATGGGCCCTGGGCCCGATCCAGTCCGTTTCACAAGAGACTCTCTTATCTCGAGAGAGTAGTTTGCCCGCGGCCCTGCCTGGGACTTAATTCGAATAAATTCAACTTGACGAAGAGGCGGCCTTTTAACATTCCAACGATAAGACTCTCTTGGTCGATCTTTCGCCAAGACTGCCGTACCCCGGCTACAATTGCGCGGTCTCGCCTATCTACCAGACGTTGTTTACTTACGTGCATTAGCTTTTATTATGCATAAAATTTAAACACCACTGCTATACAGATTGAGCAATACAATTTATGTGACTACTTTAATTAACGGTCGTATTCATTTCATTAATTTAATGAGTTTCAAATAAATCTTGCAAATTTATATGGCTACTTCATTTTTGCACTCAGAAAATGATTAAACCGACAGAATTTTTATTGATCTTGCCATAAATTTCTTAATTACCGGTTTCTTGCCAACTTGCTTTCTTAATATTTTGTGGTTCCTTAAATTTTTTCCATTTTCTTTCTCTTTTGCTTCCTGGTAGAGAAAGATTTGTTTTTACAAGTTTTTTTTTTACTTTTTTTCAATGTAGCTGAATTTGTTTTAACCTGCGATATAAATTTGACTTATAATGAGACATTTGAAACAACTTATAATAGCATTTTTATTATTAAAAATATTAAATTGCTTTTCTTTATTTTTAAAAAGCGCGCTAAATTTTCTATTGGTCATTACAGTTGTCACACTGCGCAGGCTCGAATTGTTCCAGATGTTTCTTTAACAGGTTAGGTTGGTTCGCAACCAACGTATTTTTGTCATTTAAGACAAGCCGACAGCTTGTGAGTTGGCCACTTATTTAATTTTACCTTTAAATTAATGTAATTTGAATTATATTGATTTACATTTTGTGTGAATTGAATTGACGTTACCCTCGCCTCACATTAGAAGAAGTCATCTATGAAATATTGTTGTAAACAAAAGCATAACGAATATTATAAAAATACATGTTAAAAACAAAAATACTATATTAGAAAAAAACGATACTTGATACAATATAGCTGGTTTTATCGATAAAAAGAAAAAAATCTCTAACCTTCAAAGAAAAATAAATTAACCTTAAACATAAAATTGTAATAAATTATTAAACAATTTCAAAGTTTATTGTTGTCAATATTAAAGTATTCTCATTTTTTTTATTAAATTAATTCCAATCACTTCACTATTATTTACTGGCAGGTGGTCGCTTTTTCTAAAAAATATTTTCTCATCCCTTCTTTCTTAAAAAAACAATTTTTAATTAAGTGCGTTTTCTAAAATAACATTTTCCAAAAATATTAATTTCTAAAATTTATCATTTCTAAAAACTTTAAATTTCTAAAACATACAATGTTTTAAACTTGTCAGAATCAAAATTATTATAGAATTATTAATGTAAACAATATATAAAATGAAGTTTTAAAAATAAATAAAATCCTCGAAATTAATTGAGCTAGAATTAAATTATTGATAAAATTTTAGGTTTATTTTCTCTTTTTATTTTTTTTTTCTTTTCTCATAAACTTTTAAAGAAATAGTTCTAAACCATGAAAAAGAGGGCAAAGATGCCTTTTAATAGGAAATTGAAGTAAACAAAAAGTATTTAACAATTTTAATGATTCCAGGCTTGAGGCTTTTAATGCAACAAATTATCGCAATGTGAAAATTTTTTTTAGAGATAGTTAAAAGCGGTAAAACGATTAATCAATAATTTCTCGAACTTAGCATGTTCTTGTTCTTGTTACATCAACAGGAGGTTAAACATTGCGATTGCAGCAAACTTGTTTTTCCTTAAGTATGCGCACTTTGATTGGGCTTATCCCGAGTCTATTGGTTGAGTAATAAGAGTCATTTAATATTTTTATCTTGCCACTTACCGTTAATTGAGAACCAGATTCATAAAATTTCTGCTCTGTTTTCGTAATTTGGAAAAAAATAGAAAACTTGTTGAAAAGGTGTGACTGCAATTATCACTGTTTAAGTCTCCTGGAGATTATTCTTGATGATATTTACTATTTAAGGAGGGGTAAAAAAAATGTTCCTGCATGTTTTAATATCATAAAAACAATTTCTCCGTGTTCGAGGTGAAATCGTTTTTTTAATGTAGAGCGAACAGTCGCAAGTCACAGAAATACTTTAATGTATGCAAAAATTAAAAACACGCATTAAGCATAAGGTGTTCGATATTCTCAGAGATTATTTTATATGTAAATGATTTTGAAGAAATGTGACTTTATTTTTATTTAAAAATGATTTAAAAAAATATTATTGGAATTTCAATGCAACTGCGTTTAGAACGTTTAGAATTAAAGACGTGCTTGATGATTCATGGCAAATAGTTTTTAACGCTTGATGCGACCGTTTAAATTTTATGGTGGTATTAAAGTTTATGTATCCGTTATTTCTAGAAACGATCGACTTATTAAGGAATTTTTGTAAAAAGTTGTCTTAGTGATGGATATTACACTTCTTGGTTATTTCTCGTTAAAATCTCTTTTATAGAATTGCCAACCAATTTCAATAGCATAATTGCTTCTTAGAAGTTTGCGGAACAATAAAATTTAAGATTCTTGAGCTTTGCGACATTTGTTTTTACATAATTTTTTGAGATGTATGTATTATTTAGTATTTTTATTTTAGTTTTCGAAAATTATTTATATTTTTAACTAACAAACAGTGTTTAAGTGATATTTTAAAGTTTGTAATTTTTATTCATGTGAAATGAAGAATTGTATCTGACAGCTTCTGACATCTAACGGATAACCTTAGAAATACTAAACATGTTTTGATGGATGAATATAAAATATAGATTAAAAATTGTGAATTAAAAGAATTTAAAATTAAGATTTGTATAAATTGTGTTGAAGATTTAAAGTAATATAAACATTTTTTTTTAAATTAATTTTTATTACCATCAAATGGTAATATTGTTCTTTGCCGTCCGTAGGTAACTTATAATACTGTTCTGTCGGTTTTCTTATTTATGGTAACTAATCCGGCTTTGTGTATATTTTCTCTTTGGGTAACTGCGACGATTTCTTTATTATCGACTGATAATTAAGAAAGGCTTCAAAGTACCACGCTTTTGTACTTTTTTGTAACTTTTTTCCTGCTAATGAAACATTATTTCAATTTGGTTTATTTAATCAAAAAATTGATTAAAAATAATTTCTGTAAGAATTCGTTGTATTTTTAAGTTGTCTTAAAACTTTGTTTTTAAGTTTTAAGTTTTTTTTAATTTTTAAATATTTAATCATTTTTAAGATTTCGTTTTATTTATAAGTGTTTGAAACATTTCTAGATACTTTTTTTTCTTTCTCTCAAAGTTCACAAAGTTATGAATGAGAAATCTGCTACATGAAACTTTGATTAAATATGGTTTCAAAAAATTGATTAAAAATAAACTCTGTAAGAATTTCTTGTATTTTTAAGTTGTCTTTAATTTTTAAATATTTAATAATTTTCAAGATTTTGTCTTATTTAAAGTGTTTGAAATATTTCTAGTTACTTTTTATCTTCTCTCAAAGTTTTCTCTCTTATGTTATTATTTTATTAAACTTTGTAGTTATTTTTCGTTTGTAATTTCTTCGATTTATCCTCATTTATGAGCTAAATGAGACACTCAAAGATATCCATTAAAATTTATTTTCAAATTGTCCACCTTAAATATTAATTGGTTCTAATTAGTACTTATCTCATTAAGTGTAAAATTTTGAAAATATTGCGATAATTTTTTAAACAATTACTTTTAAAAAAATTATATTATTTTTAATGTTTAATAAAATAATTAGCAGAGTTTAGTTTACAAAAATTATTATTTTAATTTTATTTCTTGGCTTTGTTTCCGAGAATTTAGGTATAAAATTTTAAGGTTTCAAATAAATTGTCTCTTCCCTTAAGTACAAAAGGTTCATAAACTAATTGAGTGGAGTCAAATGTAGGTAGTTCTTAGAATGGCAATTTTGGGGAATTTTGGGTCTGTAATGTGAAAGGTCAAGCCTTATTAAAACTTTCAGAGTTGAAAATGTTTTTCATTTTTGAAAATATTTAGTTTATTGCTCTAGGCATTTGATGAAGATGGTTGAAGGAAAGTAATATTAGTGTTGTGAGTGTTGTGCATCATTGGAAAGAAGAAGAAACAAGAGGCAGAAGAAAAAGAGAAAGAAGAAGGGGAATAAGCTACATATTTGTCAGGTATTGACAGGTTATTGATTTTCATTAATGTTTAGTTAACTTTAAATTAAAATACTATATGCTCCCAAACAGAATATAAAATTTTATTGACATTTTTTTTAGAAATTAAAAATAAACTATAAAGTCTTTTTTCATCCGAAATAAAAATATTATTAAAATTAATTTCACCAAATTTTGAAAGATGCGAAAAAATTAAGTTTAGCTAAAATTTGTTGTCAAATAATAATTATTTAACATTTTTTCTTTTTTCTTTAAAGTCAATTTCCATCTAATAATTCTGCCAATAATAGCTCATCTTTCTCATTAAAACATTTTCTACAATTTTGTTTGCAACATTTGGTTAAATAATAGACTGTTAAAAAAATACGTAAAGAACAAATTTTATTTGTTTAATAACTTTTAAACAAAATATCAGTTAGCAAAACTCGAAAAATAAAATTGTACGGAATGTTTCATAAAAAAAATGAACTATTGTTTGTCAGAATTGGATGAAAATTGCAGTTCCTTGAATTAAAAAAAAACAAAATGTTAAACCATTATTATTTGACAACAAATTTTACGTAAACCTATTTTTTTCTGAAAAAGAAAATTTTTTAATTTGTTTACTTTTTTCGTTTAAGCATGTGATGGAGGATGACGTCACTTTAATAAGTAAAATTTGTCCGTAACTTTTCTCTTAAAATATTGGATATTTTGTCACGAAACTTGGTTGAATTTCTAAAAATATCATGATGGTCTTTTCAAACCCGCGTTTGTTTGACTTTTGGGTCAAAAGTCATTTTTAAAATATTGACTATTTTTTGAAACTTTTCCAACAATTCATTTTGAGCCGAAATTCAAACAAACTTGCGCCTGAGAGACCTTTCTAATGATATTTCAAGTACTTCTACTACAGAAAATTATTTTTGATTAAATTAATCTGCAACGCTCTTTTTTTAATACTAACTGGAATTTAAATAATCTGAAACTGGCTTAAATGTAGGATTTTTTGCAGCCCCTCCCCCCTAAAGGCATTACGTAATATTTTCATTGTAGCTAATCAATTGAAAAGAAAAACGGTTTTTGATGAAAGTAAAGTTCGTCTTTATTGACAATTCCACTATGATTTATATATTTAATAATTTTATATTTAACTAAACGCCCAACATTCTTAAATTTATTTAAAAGTTGGCTTAGTATTTTGTCGTGTAAATACACTTTATAGATAATGATTATTGTAATTTAGGCATTAAGTTTTACTACAGAAGCTTTTAATCTCGAACAATCCTGTACAAGGAACAATTTTCCCAACTAAGATAGTAAAGTTTTCATTCGAAGATAGGAATATCTAGATTTTTCAAAAATCTTTTCATGATTTGTAAATATACAATCTACGGTTGAAAAAATGCAGTGAAAATTAATTTCTAATGTTTTTCAGTGTAAAAATCTTAATAAATAGAATAGGGAACGTTACGTAAAAAATCTCTTAGGAGCTCCCTTTCCTCTCGTAATACAACGTAGTATTTTTGCTGACCCCTCTCTCCCCCCTGAAGACATTAAGTATTTTTTGAACTGCCCTTTTCAAATTATAAAGTTTTGTTAAGAAATTCATGTTTGTTTAAAAATTGTGTTAAATAATAAATGATTCTGTTCTTAAAAGTGATAACATAAAATGATTTTCGAAAACGAATTCTTAGCTAATAAAATCAAAAACCAACATTTTAGACTCAATTGCATAAATCCGTTGTCCATGCTAAAAGAAATTTCCTCGCTGAAAAAAAAATTTAATATTTTTCTCCTTAATAGCGAATCATTTTTTTCTTACTGGTTTTCATATCAAAAAAGTGTGACAAATACAACAGTATTTTAAAATTTTACGTAATGCACGCAGAAAGCTTTTTTTATTAACATTTATTAAATAAATCATTTAAAAACGATAAAAATTAAAATTTCTTAAGAACAAAAAGTATTTTTAAAACTGCGTTTTAGGACATATAAAATGTTTTTTTTTAACTTTTAAAATCAGATAAGAAGTATTTGAGGTAGTATATTTTGAGTATTTCATGTAAAACCGACCGCTCTATACTGTTGTTTTTAAAAATAAGGAAATTTCAACTTTTGATATTTCTTTTAAAAATACAATAAATAAATAAGGCTACAACTTTTTTTTGGAGTAAATTTAATGACCTCTTATTTAGTTTAGTCAATTTTTAAAATAGGATTAGGTTTCATTAAGAAAAATGAAAATAAAAACTTAAGTTTACTTTTTATTGCTACCGATCATTTTTTAAAATATTTAAAAATAGCTTTAAACATTGCTTAAAATGTATATATTACGTAAGCCAAATATTACAATAGTATATTTGATGGTTCAGAAGCTATTTAATTTAAAATTCGATATTTTTCTTGTGTAGTGTTTGTCGATTAATGAGTGACAGTTATCGAGACTAACTACTATGTTCATGATAAATTTATCATTATTTATTATTAATATAATATCAAACTTTTATTTGGTTAAAAAAAAAAATCTTAAAAATTTTAAATCTTTTTTCTATTGTTTTCCCTTATCATGAACCTGTATTAGTCTCGAAAATTGTCAGTCATTAATCGACAAACGCTACACTTTTTTATAAAAATAATCAGCGCATTATAAATTAAATATCTTCTGAACTATTAAATATGTGACTTGGAAAGTTAAAAGGGACCTTACGTCAAAAATATTTTTTCAAATATTTTAAACATGGTCGGTCTCAACGAGTTTTCATTTTTATTTTTCTTAATAAAACCTTATTTTTAAGAACAAAACAAGGGCAGTCGGTTTTAAAAGCAAATTTTAATATGATCTTTTTTTCAGTGCATGAAAATGTAGAAAGAATAAAATCAGCCATTATTTCACATAATTCGATGAAAATTACAATTTTTCATTAATTTTTAAGAAAAAAACACTAAATATTCAATAAAGCGTGAATGACAAAATATTTTAATGTAAAAATATAATTTTATTTGAAAATTGTATAAGTAGATCTTTTGAAATTCCCAAAATTTTAATTCTAAGTACTACCTAGATTTGACTCCACTCAATTAGTGTACGAGCCTATTGTACTTGAGCGAAGGGACAATTTATTTAAAACCATAAAATCTTATACCTAAATTCTAGGAAACAAAACCGAGGAAATAATTTTTGTTAACTAGAATCTGCTACAATATTATAATATTTAAATACTACGTACAGTATTATCTTTTTTCGAATCATGCACCTAGAATCTTAATTTTTAAATTATTTTAGTAAACATTTAAACAAATATGATTTTTGCAAAAGTAATTGTTTTAAAAATTATCGCAATATTTTCAAAATTATTAAAAATAATTAATTTTATTAAATAATTATGCATTTAAATTTGAATTAATTGAAATTTAAGTTTGAATAAATTCGTACTGTGCGTCGCGCTGTACGTTTCTCACCTCACGTCAAAAAGCGTAGCTCTGTAGTTTTTTAATTTTCGATCAAAAACTTATAGGCTCTCCATTTTTAAAAATTATAGGATTTTTAACTAACAATACCATCAATTATTACAAAAAAAATTAGGAAAATCGAAGATATATGTTTGGAAAAAATTTGAGTTCAAAAAATAATTTTTAGCAATTCACGTTTAAAAATTTTTTTTATTTCTATTTTTTTATAAAACTACATTATTTTATGAATAATTTAAAAAAACTGACTTTAATATCTCAATTAGAACAAAAGTTATTCAAGTTAAAAAAAAAATGCCAAAAATATTCATTTACGATGTTTGCAAAAAGTTTTAAAAATTTTGCAAAAATATTTTAGGCTTTTCTCTTCTTATATGGGTGATTCTTCACTGAGTGGTTATTTTTACTTTCCCACTTAATAACTTTTAACCTTATATAAATAAATATTTAATTCTTTGTACAGTTATTTGCATCTTTGTTATTATGTTTATTAATATCATGATTGAAAAATATTTTTTTTTTAACATCAAAGGACATGGAATGGTTAAAAATGCCTCAAATCTGCACTTTTTTAGGTTCTCCACATAGGACTCGTGAGATTTAATACATTTTTTTTTTAGATAAAACATATTTTTAAAATATTTTTATCTATTCTAATCGACAGATAATCTCAAAAGCTTCGTTTTTGGTGTATTGTTTTCAAGTTTTTATTAATAACTTTTGCGAAAATCATTTTTAAATACTTTCTCCACCCTTTTGTTATTTGGAACAGGAGTTTACATGTTCATTGTTTTTCAGTAATTTTAATCATTTTTATATTGAATTTTCACTGAATATTAATGTTATTGAGGTAAAAAATTTGATTTAAGTCCAACTTACTTGAAGAAATAGGATATTTAGTTTTATAATTTGAAAAATTAATATTAATTTACTGCGTATTTTAATGACATATGTAAACTCCGGTTCGTCAAAAATAATTGAATTGTTTATATTTAAAATAAAATACAAATAATAGTGATATAAAGTAGTCAAGCAGTATTCTGCAAAGACCTTTATATTTTATTAAGTTTTCTGCTACAATGATTTATTTTCTTTGACTCGTAAACTCCGGTTCATAAAATTCGAAATACCTACATAGGAATAGTGTTTTGTTTTTTATAAAAATATCATTAACCTGAGTTTTTAATCAAAATATTGATTAATTTATGTATAATTATTTACCTAATTATATTTATTTTAATTTGTGATCAAGTGTTTCAAGAATTTTCGTTGATGTCCTACAAGCATCCTCTAAATAAGCTAACATCCTTAGGATATTTGTTTAAGGTAAAAAATTAAATATTTTAAAAAAATGTTTGTAACCTTTAAAATTGTAAACTTAAAATTTTTTATATAAGTCTAAGGGTGTTAATTTAAGCTCAAAATTTTTTTAATGATATTTTAAAATAATTGTTTATAAATTGTACACAAGAAATATTTAAGAAAAAATATTTTTTACTTAAAAATTTAATGTTATCAAAAGTTACCACTTTGTGGAGAATCACCCATATGATAAAAAAAGTGTACAAACTTTCATTAAAATTACTGACAAGTCGAGAAATTCTTCAGTTATACGACTATTCCAAATATAGTATAATTTAACTTTTAAGGCAGAAAAATAAAGTACGCAGGAAAAAAATAAAGTACACATCAACTCACTTATTTTTTCACACATATATATTTTTATAGTTTGAACTAAGTTTCTCAAGCTTTAAATGTTCGATAACATTAACAAAGTGTTCATAGTTCAAAGAAGTTTCTAAGTCTAAGTTATTAGGCGAAAATAACCAATTTGAATCGTTAAAATCAAACCATTTCCCTAAATAAGATGAGGCTTAGTCAGTTAAATGAGTAAAATCTTCAATAGTTTTTTTGTGGATTTTTGGTGACTTTACAAAAAGTGCTTTTAGTTTCTTTATTCCTGTTTCATAACCAAAAAATAAATCAGGGTTGCTACGTTTTAAAAATTTCAAAATTCCATGACTTTTCCAGGTTTTCCAGACCATTTTTCTTAAAATTTCATAACCAAATATAAAATAATTAGCATTTTTAACGAACGCCTAAGGGCGCGAGAAACTTTGCACTGTTGTTGATCATTTTAAAACTGTAAATTTTTGCAAATGCAAATAATGAAGATTACGAGAATAATTACAAAATTGAAGAAAATATCTGAAAAATGACGAAAATAATGAACATTTGAAAAAAATTGGAAAAATTAAAGAATAATTATAAAATTTTAAAAGAATGACTGAAAATTAAAAAAAATGCAAGAAATAATTGAAAAATTCTGGAAAATAATTAATAATTGAAAATAATCATTAAAGAATGACGAGAATAATTGAAAAATTGAAGGAAATATCTCAAAAATGACGAAAATATTTGACAATTGAATACAAAATTGGAAAAATGACTAGATTAATAGACAACTGGAAAAAATAATTGAAAAAATTAAACAAGAAATATTAAATTTAAAGAAAATAATTGCAAATTGAAAAATTAAGAAAATTATAGGAATAATTGTAATTAAATGTACATTGAACAACTAGATTGAAAATCGAAATAAATAATAAAAATTGTAGAATGGAATTGAAATTTGAAAAATAAAATTAAATATTGATACAAGTAATTGAAAAAAGCCGAGATTTATTGAATGGATTTAGAATAAAATAATAGATAACTGAAAAATGTAATTTAAAATTGAAAAAAAATGAGAATTAAAGAAATAAATTGAAGATTAAAGAATTAAATAAAACTTTTAAAAAAATAATTGACAATTGACGAAAAATTCGAAAACTGGCAAAAATAATCGACTACAGAGCAAAATAATTGAAAAAACTTAAAAAATATCTAAATATAAAATTTAAGAAAAATAATTGTATATTGAAAAAATTGTAGAAAATAATGGAAAATTAAGGGAAAAAATGAATAATTAAAAGAAATAATTGAAAAATTATGAGAATAAATGAAAAGTGGAAGAAAATATCTGAAAAATGACGAGAATAATGAACAAATGAAAAAAAAAATTGAAAAATGACTAGATTAATAGACAACAAAACAAAATAATTGAAAAGATAGTAGGAAATAATTAGAAATTGTAGAACATAATTAATAATTGAAAAAAATAATTGAAAAATTAAACAAGAAATATTAAATTTAAAGAAAATAATTACAAATTGAAAAATTTTAAAAATTATAGAAATAATTGTTGGAAATATTCGCACATTTAACAACTCCATTGAAAATCAAAAACAATAATTAAAAATTGAAGAAAGTAATTAAAAATTAAATAATGGAATTGAAATTTAATAAATATAATTAAAAATTGAAAAGAGTAATTGAAAAATAGCGAGAATTATTGAATAAAGAAGAAAATAATTGAAATTTGAAAAAAATTGATTTTTAATAAGTGAACAATTGAATTTAAAATTAAAGAAACTTATTGATAGCAAAAAAAAATAATTTTAAAAAGGCGAAAATGTTTTTAATATTTTAGAAAATAATTGAGAATTGACAAATGAAATTCAAATTTGAAGAAAATAATTGATAAGTGAAGAAAATAATTAAAATTGAAGGAATAAATGAAAAATTAACGAATTTAATGGAAATTTTAAGAAAATAAACAAAAAATTACAAATTGACGAAAATAAATAAAATATTGAAGAAAATAATTTAGAAATTAAAAAAATAATTTATAATTAAAAATAAAATTCGAAAACTAGCGAGAATATTCGACAAGACGAAATAATTTAAAAGTTAATGATTAATTATGAAATTAAAAAGAGTACATAAGAATTCACAAAATTGTAGGAAATAATTGAAAATCGAAGAAAATAATTAATATTAATTATTTTCTTAATATTAATTATTTTTTTAAATCATATGATTTAAAAAAATAATTGAAAAATAATGAGCATGATGGCAAAATTGGAAAAAATATCTAAAAAATAACGTAAATATTTGATAATTGAAAACAAAAATAGCTAAATTAATATATAATTGGTAAAACTAATTTAAAAAATTGAACATTAAATATTAAATTAAAACTAAATAATTGAAAATTAAAGAATTGAGGATATTATACGAATAATTGGTGAAAGTAATTGCAAATCGAATGAAATAATTAAACTATTCAATATAAATTTCAGGAAACATTGATAATCGAAAGAAATAATTGACAAAAGGCGAAAATTGTTTAATATTAAAGAAAATAATTGAAAATTGAAAAATGGAATTGAAATTTGAAGAATATAATTTAGTTGTAGAATTGAAGAATTGAATTGAAATTTTAAAACAATTTTTTATGTTTAAACAAAATACATGAAAATTGAAGAAATAAATAATGAAAAATGAAGAAATGAATTGAGTTTTTAAGATAATAATTGATAATTGAAGGAGAAATTAAAAAATGACGAAAATAATTAAATGTTAAGAAAAATACTTGACAGTTGAAAAAAATCGATAAATGGCGAGAAGAATCGACAATAGAACAAGATTATTGAAAAAATTAAAGAATAATTATAAAATTCTAGAGAAAATTAAATTGTCAATTGAAAACTAAAGAAAATTATAGAAAAAATCGTAGAAAATGTATGAAAATTGAAGAAAATAATTGAAGAATTGTATTTGAAATTTGACAATATAATTGATAATTGAAAAAAGACGAGAATTATTGAATATTGAACAAAATAATTGAAAATAGAAGAAAATAGTTAAAAATTGAGAAAATGTATTGAAAATTGACAAATGTAATTGAAATTTAAAGAAAATAATTGATAATTAAAATAAAAATTACAAAATGACGATAATAATGATACATTAAAGAAAACAATTCAGAAATTAGGAAAATAATTGACAATTGACAAAAAAAATACCAACAAATGCTTAAAAAAAGAGAAGTTAATTAAGTTAATTTTAAAAAAAAACATTTTATAAAATTCATGACTTTTCCAGGCTTTCCAGGTTTTCAGTGAAGAAGATTTAAAATCTTCTTCACTGAAAAAACAGTATTCTTTTTTTAAGAATTATTCTTGGCGCCTATTTAAGAATAAAATATTCTCAGAATAAAAAAATACTTCTCAGATTGAGAATTTTCTCTTAAATTAATAATATTTTTAAATTAAGAATATTCTCTTAGATTAAGAATATTTTCTTAAAAGTTTTAAGAATATTTTATTCTTAAATGGGAGCAGGAAAAATTCCTAAAGGAAGAATATCGTTTTATAGTGTTTTCTTTGTTTCAAAGCATTTTTAGGAATATTCATTATATTATAAACATCCAATATTGTTATGTAAAGTTGCCCTCTAAACATTTTATTGATTTATTAATTGCATTGAAAAATACAATTTTTGACAAGGTTAAAGAAATGTTTTTCACATTTGAAATATAGTACTTTCAGCGTACTATATAACAGTCATATAATATAAAGTACGTTTACTCAAAATATAGTACAATACTATATTAAATAGTACGGGTGGCAACCCTATTTAGGACCTTTAAAATTTATAAACATGTTAAGCAATTAACGATTTAACACCTTCATAACTTTGTCATGCTAATTTGTAGCATTTAAAAAAGATTTTTAATATTAAAATTTATAGATAAATCTAAAGATTAAAATGTAGAGCAGGTGTTTTTTTAAAGTAAACAACAACTTCATGTCATTTGAATTTATTTTAAACAATATTTTTTATAGTCAGAAATATATTTAATATTATTAATTTATTATTAATTATAATTTAAAAAATTTGTAGATTTTAAAACACTTACCAAAATATGAAATCTTTTGACCACCAATAATTATTTGTCAAGATTTGAAGGTTTGTTTTTCGTTGACAGTTCAAAAACAATTGATATTTATATTAATTTTTAATATAAGCCAGAGGAATGACGAGCCAGAGGAATAATGATTTCAACATTTTTTACATTTTATTTAAAATTAAGCACTTTTTCTTAAACTTAAAATAGTTTAGCATGTTTGTATAAGTTAACTTTATTGGAGAAAAATTGCAAAAATATTTTATCTACTGTCATTCTATTTTTAATTTGAGCCAGAGGAATGACGCTTCAGGTTGTGAATCGCTGTAAAAGCTTCAATTTATATATTTTTAACTGTAAATAATGATTTTTTTACAAAACCCACTTGACAAATTATTATTAGGGATGTCAATATTAAGTATTAAAACAAATAAATAATTCAACTAATATAAAAAATATTGAATAATGTACAAGCCAGAGGAATGATGCAAAACCAGAGGACAAAATTCATTTTCCATTTATGGAAAATCTATAAGATCTATTTTATTTATACTTTGTACAAATATTCTACAATCCCTTAGCTTCTAGAAGATATCTGTAAAGTATTGTTTTTCAAATATTAAATAGTTGTTTTACGTTTTGAAAGAATGAAAAATTGACATAGGACAGGTTAAAAGGCTCACTTTTAGTAGTTAAAATTACAAAAAAAAGTACTTTAAAGTTATAGAATAAATAAATTCTTTTGCGGGATTTTTAGAAAAAGTGGTAAACTATTGACGTATAGAGAGAAATTGTCATAAATTATTATTATTATTGCGAAAATCTTGAGGACATACAAAAGTAATATTTCGGGAGAATCACCCTTACAGTGATAGTATAATGTATGATATCTGATATACAAACATATTTTGATCTTGCTTAAAAAATCGCCAACATATACATATGATGTAAGAGTCATAACGACCTGCCGATGGCATCGCAGGGGTGCGATTAAGGCGATTATGAAGGAGGCGATCGCGGCACGTTGATAAAAGTAAAAGGCGGCGATGCTATCCTGAAGAGATTGGTGGAATGGAGAGGCAAGACGCGACGAAATTGCCTTGTCGTGTCTCGATTCTGTAACTGAAGAGCCTGTATAGAAATAAGCAGATGAGTTTTGGCGCGATTACAACTGCGATGTTGATTAACATACGAGGATCAACAAAATTGCTTCGTCGAATACCAACTACGGAAATACATGTAACGAGAAAGAGAACAGGTGCGTAGAAAACTTGAACACAGCTTTCGTCGAAACGCTCCTTTCGCGATCATTAGAAAACAGAAAAAAAATTGTTCATTTGCCTTTGAAATGAGAACTCCATAGATTTACACTGACTATAGTGAACGAGTTAAACGACTCAGATTTACCTAGTCATTGTCTATTTTTGTACTTTATATTTACTTTTGCACCTGTCCATGTTTCAAAACCCTTTTCGTCATTAAAATTCTCATTAGAGCCATTCTAGGAAGAATGTCGGAAATTCTTTGTCAGACTTTTCTTAGAGAGAAGTTTTTTTATTGCCTTTCTTAAAGTGGTATGATTATTTTTTTTTTTTATTGAGAGTAGTATAGTGTGGAATATATTTTATATTTTATATTACATTTTTTTTGCTTTTGGTAAATATTGAATTTGTCTGATAATAATTTATTAATTTATATCAGTGATAGATGATTTTAAACGAATACACAAGAAAAATGATAAAATGTATTTTAGTAAACTTTATTAATTATACATAAAAAAGCAAGAGAACAATTTTTCCATACCATTACAAGAAAATTGAACTTCATCTAAAATTGCTTTCAAGTAAAGAAGCTTAAGCTGTCTCTTATACGTGTAAAAAAGTGTAAAATCACCATCGTACAATTTCACTTTTTTATTTTTGCTGTATGTACGGCTTAAGGCATTTTGTTGAAAAATACATGTCTATTATTAAATTAATACATCATGATTTCAATTGGGCAGGGCCCGATCAAGGCTGTCACGGACCTGAAGCACAAAAAAATTTCAGGGCTCCCCTGAAAACAGAACGAAAAAAATTTTCTACATTTCTATCTTATCAGGGTGTCTAGCGAATAATCATTTTGACATTTCCGGTTCGCAACTCATAATTCTTTCGGATTTGCTTATTTTTTTATTAATAACTGTACAATTTTAATATTAACAAGGTTTAAACAAAACATTAATATTCATTTAAAAATATGACCAAAAACAAAACAGACAAATTTAAAAAAAACTAAACATTAGAAATTATATGTAGAAAATAAAAATACAACGAAAAAAAATAAATAAATTTAAAAAACAGTTAAGAAGTATGAAGAAATAGCAAAAAGTGAGAGTATTTATTAAACAATATAAAAATTTTAAACAATGGAGAAAATCTTCGAAGAATCTAACAAAATGTGAAAAATGAAATTTTGACAAAAACTACAAAATTTTATTAAAATCAGTATTATGAATGATCAGATATGAAAGTTAGGAATAAGTTACATTAAAAGAGAAAAATTAAAGCAAAAATATGTAAAAAAAAAGTAACAATTTAAAAACCTGTCAAAAAATAAATAAAGTTTTCTTCTACGGAATGAAAAAAGTAAAAAAACCATTGAAGGCAAAAGGAGAAAAATTAAGAAATATGTTAATAACGTCATAAAATATAAAATAGTTTAAGAAATATTAATTAAATCGCATTTTTTAAATCAAAATACTACGCGGTAATATATGAATAAATAGTAAAATTTTTTAAAAGAAAAAATTGCAACTACAAAAAAGAGGATATAAAGGTTTTCAAAAATTTTAAATAATCACGGATATGTTTTTTGAAATAATGAAAATAAATCAGATAATCAGTAAGAAACGGAAAAGTGTTACTAAAGAAAAAAAAATACATTAAAAAGCATGTATTGAAAATAAAGCAAAAAACAATAATTTGTATTAAATGAAAAACTAAATAAAAACGATTAAATAATTTTGAGAAAAGAACAAATATTTCTGAAAAATAGAGAAATTATGATCAAATGAGAAAATTTATTATAAAATCAAATTGACATAAAAGTAAATAAAAGAAGAAAAGTCTTTAAAAATTATAAAAATTAATAAGTTATAACAAATTACAAAAAAATCGAATAAATGTTTAAAAAATCAAAAAATTGAAAAAAATTATGTTTGCCTACCTCTTAATTATAATAGTAAATAAAATAAATGACTGCAAAAGTAAATAAATTTTTCTAAATGTTATAAAAATAAAAGTTTTTTGAAATTAACTAAAGTAGGTAATTTACGTAAAAAGAACAAAAAATTTATAAATCAAGTATTATTAAACGCATAAACAAGGAACATTTTTTAAAAAGAGATAATAGTTAAGGGGAGGTTACCGTTCTCAATGATGAAAAGTGCTTGAAATTTGGGAATGTTTTTTTTTATAGACGGAAATATTTTTGGAATTAAGGTTTTTTTATTTAAATAGTACATAATTATGTACAATTTTTACATATTTATATTAAAAAATAAATTAAAAATGGTGGCCTTAGCTTAACAAATAGAAAACTCGGCGCACCGATTTTTTTTTATGCGCCGTACGTTCCACAGCCTCGCCAGGTTATCTGAAATAAAAATTCCTGATAAATTAATAAACTGTGATAAATTAAGGGGGCCTAATCGTTTTCTTTTTTTATGAAAAAAAAATTTTTTAATATTTTTTTTGACTTACAAAGTAAAAATAAGCTTAAAAAATGAGTTTTCTCTTCAAATAGCGGCCATTTTGCTAAAATTTTTTTTTCAAAGAAAGAAAACGACAAGGCCCCCTAAATTTATTCTAGTTTAATAATTTATAAGGAATTTTTGTATCTGATTACCTGGTGAGGCTATAAAAATAAATATGTAAAAATTGTACATAATTATATGTACTATTTAAATAAAAAAAATCTCACAATTCCAAAAATATTTCCGTCTATAAAAAAAATCCCCAAACTTCATGCATTTTTCACCATTGAGAACGGTAACATCCCCTTAAGATATTATAAAAATACAAAAAAACAATGCAAAACAAAATACTCACAAATTTTTTTTTAAAATAAAAAATTACAACAACAAAAATTAAATATTTCAAGAAAGGGATATAAATTAATAAACAAATCTACAATTTTTTCTATAATTTTCAACAGTTTTCAATTTACAATTATTCTCATTAAATTTTATAATTATTCTTTTATATGTAAAATAAATTTATTGCGTTGTCGATAATTGTCCCTAGTTTTCGATTTTTTTCAATTGACAATTATTTTCCTTATTTCTAAATTGACATAAATGGAGGAGGGGAAATATTGGAAGGTAGGGAAGTATAATTTTTTTTAATTTTATAGGTTTTTAAACATTTATTCGACTTTTTTGTAATATTTTAATTCATAATTATTATGTAATTATTTTTTTAATATGTAATTATTTTCCTCAATTTATAATTTTTCTAACAATTATAATTATTTTGTTAATTCAATTCTATTCCCCAATTTTCAATTACTTAATTCAATATTAAATATGAAATGTCTACTAGATTGGAAATTTTGAGCGAGGCCGTTACGTATTTTTTTTTTAGTCAATTTATTGTATCACTTATTTTTCTTTCTATATGTATTAAAAGTGTTTTCCCCGTTTATATATGTTAAACAAATAAAAAAATATATTCAATAATCCTCGCCTTATTTCAATTATCAATTCTTTTTTCGAATTACAATTTAATTCTTCAATTTTTATTGTTTTCTTTAATATTAAAAAATTCTCTCCTTTTGCCAATTATTTTTTTTTTTACTATTAATAAGTTTCGATAATTTCAAATTATTTTCTTGAAATCTCAATTTTTTTTCAACTTTCAATTCCATTTTTTAGTTTTCAATTATTTTCTTCTATATATTTAATGACTCTCCTCAGCTTTTTCAATTACTTTTTTCAAATTTTAATTATATTCTTAAAATTTTAATTTCATTCTTCAATTTTCAATAACTTTTTCAATTTTGATTATTTTTTTCGATCTTGACTCCAGTTGCTCAATCGGCAAATATTTCCAACAATTATTTCTATAATTTTCTCAATTTTCAATTTGCAATTATTTTCTTTAAATTTAATGTTTCTTGCTTAATTTGTTCAAATATTTGTTTCAGTTGTCTATTAATCTAATCATTTTTCGAATTCTTTTTTTATTTGGTTTTAATTATTCCTGTCATTTTTCAAATATTTTATACAATTTTTCAATTATTCTCGTCATTTTTCAATTATTTCTTTCAATTATTAATTATTTCCCGCAATTTTCAATTATTTCTTACAAATTTCTCAATTTTCAATTATTCTGTTAAAATATAGTAATTATTTTTTGAGGTTTTCAACTCTTTTATTGGGTTGTGTATTAATCCAGATATTTTTTAAATTTTGTTTTCAATTGTCAATTGTTTTCACGTTTTGTAATTTCTTTCCTATTATTAATTATTTTTTCAAATTTCAATTTTATTCTTAAATTTTGAATTTGTTTCTTTAATTTTTTATCATTTTCTTCAAATTACTATAATTTTTTTCAATTGTCAATTGTTTTCTTCAATTTTATGTTATTTTCTATAATTATTAAGTATTTTCTTTAATTTCAATTTTTTTCGATTTTCATTTGTCGCGCCTCTTGGCGCACGTTATTATTGCTAGAAATTAATATTTCACTATTATAGTTTATTATACGTTTCGTCTAATTTTCTATCCAAAATTTTAGATTGAATTTCGATCATTTCAACTTTGATTTTTTAAATTATTCTTAAAGAATACAATATTATCAAAGGAGACAAATAGAAACATTTCTAGTGTTTACTTCTTCTGTGGATCCTTGGAAAAATTTAAGACGTCATTGCGTAGTATCTTATTCAATTCAAATCACAATTAATGTCTAATGCGCCTTCGTTTATAATTATTTTTGTTAATCACTACCGAATTTTATACATCATTTTTTATTTTTACCATCTTAAAGGGCATAGTAATTATGTAAGCTCGTTTGTAATTCTGAAATAAATAAATAAAAAAATAAATATTAAAATTGAAATTTTTAGGATTTATCTACGAATTCTGAGAGTTTCTTAAAAATTCACATATCGCTTTCAAAACTCGCGGATAATTTAAAAAAAATCCAGGCAAATTGCCGGGAATATTGTATAATTCATGTGCTTCAAGGAAGATCCACCACTGCAATTGGAATTTTATAATTTAATTATTTGGAAGTTAGAAAGATGGAGAGAAGGTTTAATACGATATACTTTCGAGCCCGAATAAATTAAAAAATGTATTTTTATTTTTTGTAGAAATTGGGCACTCTTAAAGTGGTGAATATTTAAACTTTTTGCAAAAAAAAAACTCTAAATAATTCGAGGATGATTATTGTACTCTTCTGTAGATATTTCCGAAAAAATCTCCTATCCACCATTTTTGAATAATTTTTTCCCGTGTAAATATGAACTATATTGCATACACTCGGATTTTAATTTCTGAATAATACACTTTTTTTTTTTATAAAAATCAAAAACACATCTTGAACTCGTAATGAGTTTTCAAGAAAGTTCTCTGACTTTACATTATTATTCCGTCCTAACTGCTAAATGGATTTAGCTACGACCTCCGCAAGACCCCTTTTCCACACACCTTCTGCAATTAGCATCCAATTTGTTTCAGAAGATGACGAGAACATCCTGTAGCGGGAGAACGTTTTCTGCAAATGTCATCTTGACAATGAACAACAGTCTTACTGTTTATATATATACGAAAACATATTTTTGAGCCGGGGTCGACAGACTTCGAAGAAGTAGATTATGAAAACATTTACTGAATTTCTTTTACTCTCTTTTGTCCCTGTTACTTTCATCTCTCTCTCTCTCATTTTATTTATTTATTTATTTACATACATAAACGGGCGAGCAAAAAGAAAAAAGTCCTTCCGTACAAAGTACTTATAAATAATATACATATAAAAGAATACAAATAATATAAGAATAAAAAGAAATGGCGCTCGCGAATCAACTGTAATTAATATCGTTTAAAATTCTACGTAATTCAAGTATAAATCTATCTACAGTGACTCTAGAAAAGTTAATTCTCTCATGAATTTTATTCGCTTCTTTGCACACTCTACATAAAAAAAAAAAATCTCCAAACTTTGTTCTATTCAGAGGCAATCTAAATAAGGGTGGGTTCCTTAAACAAACTGAAGCTAAATTCGAATAAAATAAATGATTAATTCTGTCAAATAAATAAGAACTATTAATTACGCCATTAATTATTTTAAAGAGGAATAATAAGTCATTAAACAGAAATAGAGAGGGAATTAATGGAATTTTAAATAATGATCTTAGCTCTGAATAATCATGGTCGAGAACGATAATGAGAACGGGAATATAACCCACTAATATTCCAATCGAGAATTTATGAGAATTTTAGTTTTTTATTTATTTATCAAATTTAGTCAAATTCTCTCAATCAATGTACAAAAATAGAAATCTATGTCATTATTCTTAGTAATGATTTAAATTAAAATGTTCTCAAATTTTAATTACTTCAAATTTCTGTTAATTTGAACTTGCATTGATTAAAAAAGTTTAATTAATCCATGTTTTAAATATACCTACTAAATTTAAAGTGATTTAAAATTTTCTGAAATTTTTAATAATTCTGTTCTCTTCTGTTTTCAATTACTCAAAATACAATTTTCAATTATTTTTATCATTTTTCAATTACTTTCTGCAATTTTTAATTATTTTAATTGTTTCTCACTTTCCTCCCTAAATCTCAAATCTACCTTCCGCAAATTTCAATTATTTTTTTATATTTTTTCAATCACTTTTTCAAAGTTTTAATTATTTTCTCGTCGACAATAACACAATTTCATTATTTATTGCTAAATTTCGTATAATTTATGATAAAATAAAAATAATTTTATTAATTCACCATTATTATTTTCATTTTGCAATTATCATCGTCAATTTTTTATCATTTTCATTATTTCTAAATTAATATCCTGAACCAAATAATATCAATTATTTTTATTAGCTTAAAAATAAATTCTGTAATTTTTCTATTATTTTCTCCAATTTGTAATTATTTTAATTCTTTTTGCATAATTTTCAAAAATGTCAATTATTTATCTAAAATTTTAATTATTTTAATCATATTTCAATTATTTATCTGGAATTTTAAATTATTTTCATCATATTTCTATTTTTTTCATTTTTTCATTATTTTCATTTGTTTTCATAATTTCCAAAAAATTTTATTAATTATATCCTAAGTTCCAATTATTTTTAGCCTTTGTCAATTCTTTTCTTCAATTTTTAATTATTCTTATATTTTTCAATTAATTTCTAAAATTTTTAAGTATTTTTCTCAAATTTCATTGATTTTATTCAACTTATCATTGTTTTGAACATATTTCATTTATTTTACCATACTTTTAATTATTCTTATCTTTTCAAAATTATTTTTAATTTCTTTCATAATTTCCACAATATTAAACTATTTTTCTGATGTTTCAATTAATTAATTCAATTTAAAATTATTAGTATTACTTTTTTATTATCTTCTTCGACTTTTAATTACTTACGTTCCTTTTCATAATTTCAAAAAAGTTTGTAACTATTTATCTAACATTTCCATTATTTTATTCAATTTTCAATTATAGTTATCTATGATTTTCTTATATTTTATGTATATTCTGTTTTTTTTCCTATTATTTCTCTTAAATTTAAAATAGTTGTCTGCAAATTTAAATTATGTTTATCTTTTTTCATTTATTTGCTCTAATTTTTAATTTTATTGTTTTTCATTAAACTTCTAAAATTTTTAAGTATTTTTCTGAAACTTTCTTCAACCATTTCTTTCTTTAAAATAAAGTTTGTAATTTTTTCAATTATTTTCTCAAATTTTAATGATCTTTTTTAATTTTAATAGTTATATTATTTATTAATTATTTTTTTCACTTTGTAATTATTTTCATTATTTTTTAATTAATTTCCTAAAGTTTTGACTTTTTTCATCATATATTAATTATTTTCCTCAATTTGTAATTACTATTCTCATTTGGTTACAATTTTTTTTTAAGATTTTTAAGCATTTTTCTCAAATTTCAATTATTTTCTTTAATTTTGAAATATTTTTATTAGTTTCATAATTTTCAAAATTTTTTGATTAATTATCTTCTATTTCAATTATTCTTAGCTTTTTTCAAATCTATTAATACTTTCTTTAATTATTCTTATTTTTTTTTAATTAATTTCTCAAATTTTAATTATTATTGTGTATTTAAACAAAAATCTGCATTTTTCTCAATTATTTATTTCAAATTTAATTTATTTTTTTCAACTTATCATTATTTTCTTTTATATTTTAATTATTTTTTTATGTTTCAAATTTTAAAATCAATTTTCAATTATTTTCTTTTGCTTAAAAATAAATTCTGTAATTTTTCTATTATTTCCACTAATTTCTAATTATTTTTATTCTTTTTGCATAATTTTCTAGAATTTCAATTATTTATCTGAAATTTTAATTTTTTCATCATATTTCAATTATTTTTTCACACTTTACATTATTATCATCATATATCAATTATTTCCCTGAATTTTTAATTATAATTCTCATTTCGTAAACTTTTTTTTCAAGATTATTAAATGTTTTTCTCAAATATCAATTATTTTCTTCAATTTTAAATTATTTATATTATTTCTTCATAATTTCCTTACATTTATAATAATTTTCATCATTTCCTGAATTAATTTCCAAAATTTTTGATTATTTATCTCAATTTTAATAATTTTTTTCAATTTTCAATTCTTTTCTCCAAAAAAATTATTTTCTTTCATTTTAATATAAAAATTGTTCACAATTGTTATATTTAATAATAACTTTTTACACTTCATTGACTTACAGTAGTTGATTTGTAATTATAATTATTTTGTTATTTATCCATTTTTATTTCAATAAATTGTTTGTGTTTTAAAATAGTGGAGTTCATTCAAACATATAGAAAATTCTCATAAATTCTCTGGAAGGAGAATATTCTCGGTTATATTCTCGAGAATGTAACCGGATTTTAAATTACCGAGAATTTTGCAACTCTAGCCTGTTGGAAGTAATATAAGTTGATTAGCAGCAAAACGCAGAAACTTATTTTGAATTTTCCTAACAAGTTGTCAAAATCACTTTTTATACGTTGCTTTTACAGGGCTCGAACTAGCTCCGTAAATCCCCTAAAAATCCGTAAATTTAATTATGGTCCGTAAAAGTCCGTTTTTTTAAAAAAAGGTCCGTAAAGTCCGTAATTTGTTTAGAAAAGTCCGCAAATTCTGTAAATTCTACGACAAGAGGCCCTAAGCAGTGTAAAAACTGTTACGTTTCAATTTTTCAATTCCTTTCTTCAATTTTTAATTATTTTATTTAATATTCAATAATACTCGCCTTTTTTCAATTATCAGTTATTTTCTTGAAAATTTAATATGTTCTTCAAGTTCCAATTGATTTCTTCAATTTTCATTTATTTCCTAAAATTTTTCCTACAACTTTCTTTAGTTTAGATTATCAATTAATAAATTCATAATTTGAAAAAAGCTTTTTCAAATATAATTATTTTCATCCACTTTTATAATTACTCTTTAATTTTTAAAATTACTTCGTTCTAATAACGATTATTCTCGACACATTGCGAATTTTTTTCAACTGGCAATTATTTTCGACAATTTGTAATTTTTCCTTCAATTATTATCAATTATTATCTTAAAACTTGAATTTAATTCCTTTACATTTAAAAATTTCCTGATTTTTTCAATTATTTGTTTCACTCATAAAAATTGTTTTAAAATTTAAACTCAATTGTTCGATTCTAAAACTATTTCCTTCAATTCTCCATTATTTTCTTCAAATTTCAATTCCACTTTTCAATTTTCAATTTTTTTCTTTATTATTAAAAATTGTTGCCTTTTGTCCATTTTCTTTTATTATCAATATGTTTCTATGACTATAATTCACATGTTCAATTAATTTCTTCAATTCTGAATTTTTTTTCAAATTTCAATTCTATTTTTCAGTTTTTAATTATTTTCTGCTATATTTAATAAATTACGGCATTTATAAATTACTTTTTGGAATTTTCAGTTAAATTATATAAATTTTAATTTTACTTTTCAACTTATAGTCATTTTTTCATTTTAAATGATTTTTTGAATTATAAAATTGTTTTAATTTAGCAATTTGTCGAAGTTTGTTATGAGTTGTCAATTATTTTCGTTATTTTTAAGATATTTTTTTCAATTCTTTAATTATTCTCGTCATAAACTGTTTCTTTCAATTATTATTCATTTTCCGCAACTTTAAATTAATTTCAACAATTTTTTCAATTTTCATTCATTCTCTTGAAGCTTTATAATTATTCAATAACTTTTCAAATTATTTTGTTCTCTTGTTGATTATTCTTGACAGTTTTCGAATTTTTTTCATTTGTCTATTATTTTCTTTAATATTTGATAATTTTGTATTTTGTTATTTTCCTTTTAATTATCTATCTGTCTTCTTCAAAATTTGATTTAATTCTTTAATTTTCAATTATTTTAAAAAAATTTAAATAATTTTTCCAGTTTACATTTTTGTTTATAATTTTTCTTTAATCCTCGGCTTTTCTCAATGATTTTTTTCAATTATAAAAATTGTTTTAAATGTAAATTCAGTTTTTCAATTCTACAACTATTTTCTTAAACTCTTATATTTTCTTTAATTTTTACATTTTTTATTCAAATTTCAATTTAATTTTTAACTTTTCAGTTGTTTAATTCAATTTGCAATTATTTTTTTCACTCATAAAAATTGTTTCAAAATTTCAATACAATTGTTTAATTCTACAACTATTTTCTTCAAATTTCATTTTTCAATTTTAAATTATTGTCTTTAATATTAAAAAATTCTCGCCTTTTTTAAATTATTTTTTTTTTCGAGTATCGCAATAAATTTTTTTAATTTTAAAAGCAGTTGTTTAATTATGTTATTCTATATTCAATAATTATCTTCTTTTTTCAATTTTAAGTTTATTCTTTAAAATTCAATTCCTTTTTGCAATTTCTAATTATTTTCTTAATTTTTCAATTTTCCCCCCCTCTTTTTTGTAATTATTGCTTTCAATTTTCAATCTAGTTGTTCAATGTTTAATTATTTCCACCAATTGTTCATATAATTTTCATATTTTTAAAGTATTTTTTTTCCAATTGTCAATTAATATATTTTTCAACTATTTCTTGCAATTATTATTTATTTTAACCAATTTTCAATTGTTTGCACACTTTTTTCAATTATTCTCTAAAAATTTTATAATAATTCTTTAATTTTTTCAATTTTAATTTTTTTTCAGTCCTTTTGTAATTTTTTTCAAATTATTAATTATTTTTCCAATTTCAATTCAGTTCTTAAATTTTCAATTTATTTCCCGTAATTGTTATTATTTTCTTCAGTTTTCAATTATTTTCTTCAATTTTCATTGTTTTGTCAATTTTCAATTCAGTTTTTCAATTTGCAATTATTTCCAACAGTTTATTTTTTAATTTTCTTGTTTAAGGATGTTTATCCAAAAAACCATTTTCTACAGAATCTCATAAAATTTTAATGACATATTAAATACATTACTTTACATGTACTATTACAATTTTATTGAATTTTACCGTTCTGTTTTTAAGATATAAATTTATAAAATTGGGACTTTTACATGGAAACAGTAACAAAACGCGCAAAATGGCTATATTTTAATTAATTAAAAAAACACGGCTCTACAAATTTTTTAAAAAAACTAATATATTTTAAACTATAATATAATACAACTTTTACAACAATATTTAATTAATTTACCGTACCGTTGTTAAGAAAATGTTATTCAAGGGTAGTAATTCTTCACTTTTTTTAAATAATCAGAAAGAAAAATTTTAATAGCTTAAAATTTTCACCGGAAATTTTTTTTTCAATAAAATTTGTTTGTATAATGATTTTAACTACAAAATACTATTTAGAAACAAAATTATAAGAAGAAATAAAATTAAAAAAATATTTACTATCATGGTCCGATAGAATGAGAACCGCTTAATTTGAATATTTATTATTCAATTATTTAAATTATTCTTTTTCAATTGTATAATTATCTAGACATTTTTCGAGTTTTGTTTTCAATTGTCAATTATTTTCGTTATTTTTCAGTTAGTTTCTTAAATTTTGTAATTATTCTCCTAATTTTCATCATTTGAAGTTGCAAAAATTTATAGTTTTTAATAACAAATAACAATACAAAATTTCTGGCGAGCGTTAATGTTGCTATAGTACTATAATATACTATTCTATCACACTCAAAATAGTCTTTCGGGATACAAAATGTTTATTCGTAACTAGTCCGTAAAAGTTCGTAATTTTGAATTTTTGGTCCGTAAAGTCCGTATATTTTTAAGTACTTTTACCGGTTTGAGCCATGCTTTTCTTATTTTTGTTTTCTTCCTCTTTTTCCGCATTTCTTACTCTGACAACTCTTTTATTTCTTTCCTTGTTGCTCCGCATTTCTTAATCTACATTATACTTTGTATTTTGCCTCTCTGTTTATTAAACGCAGGAGGCACTGGAAGACAGCGATTAGTCAGGCGAAATCGTCCATTTCGTCTGAGCATACGAGAGACACGTGACATGTGTGTAAACCACCTCTCGAAATAGACAAGTGAAAAGAAGAATCACAAAGATTATATTCTTTCCACTAACCGCCCACTTAATTAAAACAACATTAGCCGCAGTTTGCTCTTCTCTGAAGATACCGACTTTGCCTATGGTCCGTGCAGTGGCACGCTACGAAAAGCGTCGTGCGAGAATTCAAGTCACTCTTGGTTTCTTGGTAAAGCCTCCGCAAACTTCCGTGCTTATTAAATTAAGTACATCTTGTGCCTCTCGTAACGTGCCATTTGTTATGAGCAATTGGCAATGTCTTCCTTCATGTGAATTTTTAACTCAATTTCACTTAAGATAAATTAAACTTATCTCCCACTGGCAAAGCAGAAATTTCTCCGGCTAGTTCTTTTCTAACTTTATCCGCTGATGATAAAACAGATTTCTTGTTTTTTAATATCTGCTTGAAAATTTCACCAATCGAATCGCAATTTTAAATCACAATAAATTTTTCAATAATTTAGAAAAAGAAAAAGGAATTTTGAAAATTTCTTTTGTTGTTTATTTATAACATTTGTCAATTTATGTACGCGGACTACCAAAAGCCATCTAGAGTAACCAAATTTTTTTTTATTTGTTACAAAAAAGACTTTTCAGTAAAATTGTTGTTTTATCGGCAAATAAGGTATTTGATTAAAGTCACGATGAATTTTTCAGTTGTTTGAACAATTTATTATTGCAAAATTATAACATTTCGAAATAAACAGGGAGAGTAGAAAAATAATAAAAAATGTGAAATATTTTAGTTTTTGGTGCTAAATGAATAAATTAAATAAGAAGGTTATTAATTAAACATTATTTAAACAAATAAATATTGTTATCTATATCAAATTTTTTCATATTGAATCTATGAAAATGCAGTTTTTTTCCTAATTTTGCAATTAATGAATTTTTACTAAATTACAGATAAAAAATAAAATTGTTATTTAAACATTTTTTAAATAAAATAATTGTTGTTATTTACCAACATTATAAACAATACATTTAAAAAGATGCAGTTTTTTTATAATTTTGCAAACTACCGGTTTTTTTTTTGTAACCAATGAGGTTCTACCGAGGTGCGATTATTGCTAGTTGAGGTGCATTATAAAAAAAATTAATAATTATCACTAATGATTTGTTTCAAAATTGTTTAAATAATAATTTCATTTTTATTCTTTATCCGTATTTCAGTGAAAATTAATTAATTGCAAAATTAGGAAAAAACTACATTTTCATAGGATGTGAACAAAGTTGGTAGATAACAACATTTAATTGTTTAAACGATGTTTAAATAATTATTATTACTAGTTTTAATAAACATCTTATTTATAATTTATTAATTTATCACTGAGTCAAACTAAAATATTTGACAAGTTTTTAGAATTTTTCTACTCTTCCTCTTTATTTGAAAATGTTATAATTTTGCAACAATAAATTGTTTAAACAAATGAAAATTCATCGTGATATTAATAAAATATAATAATAAAAAAAATTATTAATTCATTCATTTAAAAAAATAGTTTAAATAAAACATTAATTTTTGAAATTAAAGTTACAAAATTTATTTTATTTTTTTGAAAGCTAATAAAATAATTTTATCTTTAATTTACAAAATTAAAATTTTTTAAAACTATTTAGCTATAGTATTTAATATTTTAATAAATTGGATTCTAAAATGTTTCTGTTAAAAAACATTGCTAATTATTACTAGTAAAATATACATATTATGAATTGTTTTTTATTTGAAAAGAAAAATTAATTTAAGTGTTACCATAACTTTTTAAATGTATTTAAAATAATTTGCTTTCATATGATACTTTCAGATAAAATTAGAAATTTATTTTCCATTTCTTCAGAAATTGAAAAATAAATCGATTATGTAAAGAAATGTTAGTATAAATGAATAAAAAGTAAAAAAGCACGAATTTTCCAATTTTATATTTACAATTAAAAGGAAAAGTCTGCACGAATACAGTATGTAAAAATAAATTTTTATTTATTATTAACTTGGATGCATTTCAGCAAATTATTACAATTAAGGAAATTTTCGGAATTGTTTTTATATCTAAAAAAAACAAACATAATGTATTTAATAAATTTTTATACAAATTTTAATTGTGACAAACTTATCTTGATTCAAATTTCCATTTTTAAAATGTTAAACAATTAGAATTAAAATTAAAATTGTTTAAAAATTTAATTAGTAAATAATACAAATTGTTTAAATTTTAATTAACAGAATTTTTAGGTCACTGAATTCATATTTAACAAAATTTCCATTTAACCAAATTTTAATTTAGAAAAATTCGCATTTAACAGAATTTTAAGTAATTTGAATTTTTAAAAATCATAATATCTATTTCACCGAATCTTTATTTGTCAAATTTGTATTTGCATGGTTTGATATTAAATCAAATTTTTGATTGGTCTTGATTGGTCAATTCTAAAATAACCGCCAAAATCGTTTTGTCGGATGTTTGTTCGGCCATTTGCAATTTCGGACTAATAAATATTCAGCGTTTTAAGAATTCTTTCAAATATAAATTCTTGCAATTGCAAATTCGGACAGTTCAAAATGCGGTTAAATTTTAAATTTTAACATAAAAAGTTGGTTAAAAAGGTAAATTTAAATATAGAAGTTCGATTTAAATTAAAATTAAAATACAAACAAAATTTTGTAAAAAGAAAAATTAAACTATAATGAATTTTATAACCTATTCATACGTTCCAATAGTATTATTTTCAGTTGTCAGAAACACATGGAAATCTTTAATTAATGTATAAATAATTAAAAATTTTGCCATAGTTTCAAACATGATTTAAAAAGTGGTAACATTTTGATCAACATATTTACGTCAAATTAACCAGAATTATTTATTATTATAATAGAATTGCATCACTATTATAAGAGTTTAATTTACTCAAGAATTTGGCTATTGCTCAAAGAAAATTAATTTATGTCATGTTTTTTTGTAGCTATTCGTTCTGGTTCTCCTAAAGATAAGTAATTGGCTTTTGCAAATAAGAGACTATTAATTGTTATATAGTTATTTGACTATTGCGCAAATCCGGTCTTGTTTTATATTTGCATGATCAATAAATTATTATTAAATATCGTGTGAAATTAATCCCAATTTTGTTAATCGAATCCAAAAAGTTCTTAGGAACTTCAAAAAACCTTTCTTATTTCGAGAGTAATTTGAATTTTTTAAAACATTAAAAAATAGCACTTTTTTTAAACATATTGCAATAAAAAATTGTTTTAATCAATTCACTCAGGTCTTATGTTCCTTAAAATTTTATTTGCTTTAAGGAAATAAATCCAACAAAATTTTAATAACTATACTTAAATAATTGAATAATTTTTAAATAATATTTAAAGACGTTTTTCAAACGTCAATAGTATTTTCTTAGATAAAGTATAACGTTGTCTATTTTTAAGAAAAAATGTTTGTACCTACTAATAGAATCTTAAAATAAGAGGAATTTCTTTTTCTACTGAAAATTATATTTCTAGACACTTTAGTAATATTACAAAAATAAACTGAGATTTATAAATACTTAGTTAATTAATTTTATTAAAAACAGTATAGTTCTTAACATTTTACAATAAAAAAATATTTGTGGATAATATATCATTAGTCAAAATTAATTATAACCTTTCAGTAAATTTAGTGCAATTTAGAAGATCTTCTAAGAGTTAGAATTTTATTTCTTAGTATAAGGAACTTTTTAAAAAAATTTTTAATTTGAATTGTATTTTACGTACTAATTTTTCATTTAATCAACTCATTTCTCATGTAGTTTCTAGATCAGTAAGAACTCTAGGTTTCATTAAAAAATTATCATTTTTTTCTTGTAAGGCAGGTTCTTGTGAATGCTTCAATAATATGGTCACCTTTTTATACTTATCTCTCTGTTAGAATTGAAAGAATTCAGAACAGATTCTTGCGTTATGTTGTTCGAAAATTAGAATTTTATTATGATTTTTCTGATTATGACTATATACTAACTTGCGGACGATACTAAATACACCTTCCATTGAATCTATAATGTTATATAATGACCTACTCTTTCTCTACAGAATTATAAATGGTTTGTTAATTTGTCTACCATTATTATCTAGAATCAGTTTTTTGTTCCAATTAAGCGCTTGCGTGATAGCTTTGTTTTATACACCTTTAAGTAGAACTAATTATGGTACAAATTCTGTAATTAATAGAATCTGTACAGAGGGAAATTTTTGAACATTTATATTCAGTTTTTAATTCTCATCTAATTTTTTCGGTAGTATTAAGATTAAATCAATTTTTATGTTAATTAATAATTTATTTTTTTGTTTCAGGTGCCACTGGAGAAAAAAATTATATTCAACTTGTTACACATGTTTCAAAATTCTGAAATCTTATTAATTTTATAAATTGTTTCATAAGTTTAATAATTGTTAATAAGTTTATTTTCAAATTGTTGCACTGGTTGTGTTATAAAATCAAATATATTTTTGCATTATTTCTTTAATGTTAGTAAAGTATTGTATAGTGAGCCTTTACTGTTTACATGGAGGTTAAGGAACGAAAAAACATTATTATATATACTATAAGATTAATGAACTTAATAAATTTAACAAAATTATATTACTTTTAGTAATAAGTAATTATCATATTCTAAGATAAAGATGACAAACAATTTATTCTTATTTTTGCTGCATTTATTCTCTATCACATTGTTTTCAACATAATTATTATTCACTTCTTTCAGATATCTTTATTTCTCGAAAATTATATTAATGTTTAGTTAAATAATTATAGCACAAAATTTTACTATTGAATTATATTCTATAATTTTATAAACATGGCTACTTTTTAAAATAAAAGAAATAGAGTACAAACTATTATTAATGTTACATTTCTTTATTACAAAATTCACCCGCGCTATATACACTACCGGCCAAAATTGTGGGACCACTTACAAAAATGTGTTTAAAAACATGACCGTCTTAAAATATTGATAACTTTGTCAGATATTAGCGAATTGAAATTTTCCATAAACCATTGGAAACCTTATAAAATTTGCCGTTAAATAATCCTAGCTTGATGCTTTTTTGATTATTAGAAAAGGAGATTCAATGTGACAAAAACAGATGAATTTTTCCTTATTTGTGAGTTTTCATTGTTCAAGTTTGGTGAGCTGCATTTTCTAGAAAAATAATTAGAAAAATTTGAAGTTAAGCTAACTTAAACCTTGAACTATTACCTTTAAAATAAGCGAAAGTAAATTAAAATATCTTGACTGGTTCAAAAGTTATAAGTAAATATGTATAAAAAACAAAACGCAACATTCCGTTGTTTCCTCCCCTCTCGGCCTATTTGCAGCGAGCACTAAATTCGTTGCGTTTTTTTGTATCATACATTTTCTCATAACTTTTGAACCAATCAAGATATTTTAATTTTCCTCGGCTTATTTTAAAGCTAATAGTTCAATGTTTAAGTTAGCTTAATTTCAAATTTTCCCAAATATTTTTCTAGAAAATCCAGGTCATCAAACTTGAACAATGAAAATTTACAAGAAACGAAAAATCCACCAGTCTTTATCACATTGAATCTCCACTTCTATTAATCGAAAAAGCTTTAGAATAGGGTCATTTAACAGCAAATTTTATAAGCTTTCTAATGGGTTATGAAAAATTGTAATTCGCTAATATCTGGTACAGTTATTGTAAGGTTTGAACTAAAAAAACACAGGTTTATCTAGTTTAACTCACACAGTTTATTGATTCGCACAGTCTCTAATATTTCCTTAACTCTTTTCACTCTTTATTATTATTATTCTCTTGATATTAAATGTTGGGACTTTAACTTAAATAGAGATTTTACGCAATAAGACTGGATAAGGTAAAAGACCCAGTCGCTGCACACGTACCAATGGCTGCACGTTACTTAATAAATTAAACAAAAATAAGTAATCAAATGAATTTTCTATTAGAGAATTATTTTTTATTGAAACGTGGAAGTTTAAAGATTGAAATGAATATAAATATTTTGAGTAACAAGATTTAGTTTTGGTACAAAAAATTATTTACTTACACAATTTTCTGAAATCACTCTTCAAGTGACAACTTCTTATGTTTTTCGTAAGAAATTATTGAAGTTTTAAGTAATGAAATATTTACTACCTTACTGAAATTCATGTTTTTTTAAACTTTATATTCACGAGGACTATATATAAAATACATATTATAAAAGATAAGTGGATTTTATTTTGTGTTTTAGTATAAAATATAAAGTTTATCGACTGGTACATGAAAACAGTAAGTGTACTAGTGCCTGAACATGGCTAAAATAGTGAATCTGACTGACGTTTCAAGATGTTTTGAAAATACAAATAACCTGTCTGTTTATAAAAAACGTAAGTTTTTATTTTATTTGACGATTAAATTTATTCTTCACTCTTAAAAATTTTGTAAAATGAGTAATAATAATAATATATGTGGTAATTTTTGTTTTAAAATTTGTAATAAACATAATATAACCCAAAAAAGTGTATATTTTTTATTATTGTTTTATGAAAGAAAATTGTTGGTTTCTAAGGCAGAACAACAATTTTGACGTTGGAAGAAACATATAGATTATTGTAAATAAAGATTTATTCACAGAATTAGATCCATAATGTGTTTCATAGCATAAAAATAAACAAACTTTCATTTGAAAAATTATGAACAATATTTCAAAAATTATACTATTTTCACTGAATATAAAAATAAAAACAAAAACCTAATTAAATACTCATATAATTATTATTTATTATAAGAAAATAAAAAATTTTAAACAAAATTGTCATTTATGAAATTTCAAATTTTAGTCTTCCAAAACAACATAGTTATTGCAATTATACTATTCATTTTCTATTTTTAAAAATATAAAATACTATCGAATATCCTTAGCTGTGCAGCGACTGAGTCGTTTACCTTAGTGAAATAAATGTGCACAGCTTTATTTCTAGTTCAAAAAATATTTAGACTTTATTTTCTGCTCATCTTACAGACAGTTAAGAAGGGACTGTCCGTAATTTACCTGAAAAACGATGACAGACCCATTTGCTCGTAGAAGTACATTAGTGGGGAGGTCATAAACGATCCTTCCATTTTATCTTTAAATTCTCAAATTCTACTTCAAAACACAATATCGAAAGTATAGTTGCAACTCCAACATTAAATCTTGTACAACAAATATAAAAGGCCGTCAGAACCGAGTGCGGGATTCTGAGACTAACAAGTAGGACATGAAGTGATCTTCGCGTCACATATGGTCGATATATCGCATTTCGATACAACATGGCGGCGGCGCGCCAAGTATCGACAAAGTTCAACTTCTAACAGATATCAACATTTTAACACGGTCGTGTTTTTAATCACATTTTTGTAAGTGGTCCCACAATTTTGGCCTACAGTGTATACATATTATATTTGTAAGGGCTCTTTAGCTTGTTTATTAATTTAAATAAATAAATAAAATTTCTTTAAGAAAATCATTAAGCAAATTTGTATAAGAATATGTTATCCTCAGAAGTAGAAAATCATTTTTTCCGGTATGTATAGTGAGGTAAAAATTGAACTAAACAGATTTATAATTCTTAGCGTGCAGAAAACGTTGTTGGAGGTGTACGACCTGAGGGATCGATAGCTTGATTATGAGATTAGTAACGCGCTCTTTATCTGAGATGCAAGGCAATCGTCTTGAACAAGACGGCAGATCAAAGTGCGCGCACGCTGTACACTTGGCGTACGTGCGACTGTTTATTGCAAGTAATGGACTAATGACTCGTTACTATAAATAGTGTGCGGCAACCGCACGCTAGCCAATTAAACGCGATACACGGGGACAGGCTCCCTGTTCCCAAGAGCGTGACGCAGCCTCAACTTAAGTAGTGAGATTTAGAGACGACAGGTGCCTTGCTCCCGAATCCACTTTTCTCCCGCCATCTCTGCACTCTACACTTTCAGGAAAAACACTTAATACGCCATTTTGGCAACGAGTACCATGGCTATTAGTAATGAGCGCTTGACGCTGCGCCAATTGCCAATTTTCTTGACTCGGCATCTCTGACAAGGCGGAATGGAATCCTGACAATATCAAGGTTTTCCAAGCAAACTTGTATAATAAACTCTTCATTTACCAGTTTATTAATTCAATTGCATTATTTGATGGATTTATGGCAATTGCGTAAAACGTCTTTAACGTCCAAATTTATTAGAGTTTTAATAGCTATTTTAAAGTTGGGATGTACAAATTTTGGATGCAATGCGGTAAACTGATTATGTGATTTGCAGGGGCGGCGACTTGTGAATACGTCTGCAAATTTCATAGAGAAAAAAATGTCGCCCTGTGGAATTCCATATGGCAAAATTACAGAAAAAAAAATAAATTTCTTAATAAGAATGTGGATAAGGCTTCGCGCATACATTACGTAACAGGTTTTTAGTTCATTCATTACCCCCTCCCTACACTTTGTTAGAGGAAGTAACGTTTGAAGAAACCCCCTCCCCTCTTAATTACGTAACAATTTGCAAATCCACCCCTAATTTTTCAATATTGGGTCAAACCATTATATTTCGCACGGTCATTTTTGACTAATCTTTAAAAACAATCGATATTCAATCAAATGTATAAGCCAACTTCAAGTTATAAACAAGTAGATCTTTTAACCACAAAAAAGGTTAAAATTTTCAAAGGACTTAATTGCATTGATTTAGTCTCGGGACCAACGCGAAACTTTTGGTACATATTAATTAGTGGTCATTTAAATAGTTCCAAAGTTTGGAATTTTTTTATTTCCTTTGAGAAGAATTATTTGCGTTTGAAAGTCAGGATAATTCATAAAGTGCAAACTTTTGATTTCAATATTTTAATGTTTACGAATTAAAAAGAAGAAAAGTGCTAAGAAAATCTAAAAGTTTACATCAAATACTATCTTTCGAGTAAGTTTAAATTCATTCTAATAATTTAACGTGTCTATAATTAATTGCTAAAAATCACGAAATTTCGACGTTTGACAGATAAACTTTAGAAACATATTTTGTTCATTATTTTACATTTTTATGTACTTTAATCAGTTAAAAACAATAAATTGACTCATTTTAAATAAATACCAATCATTTATTTACTATTTTAACGCTAATTAAATTGTTTTTTAAAAATATTTTCAAATGTCTTAAAAAGTGACAGTTTTCCATACTTTCTTCATTTCAAATTCATATTTTACGAAAAATAATAAAAATTTTAACAAAATAATATTCATTTCGTGTTCTAGATAGGTACTTCCAAAATCACTTTTGCTAAATTTCATTAATTTCAAAAATTAATATATATATAGTGAAAAATGACCGTGCGAAATATAATGGTTTGGCCCTATTGTTTTATTTTTAAAATTACATTTTATTAAGTACTTTGCACTTTTTTGTGTAGTCTTAATGTTACGTAACAAAATGAGAAACCCCCTCTACCCTAAGTAACAGATAGTAACAGTTTACTGAACTGTGCACGAAGCCAAAATGAATTTACAATTCGAAAAACAAGATTGAATTTTAAAAAACAAAAATCATATTTTAAAAAATAATTGAAAAATGACAAGAGAAATGAAAAATTAATTAATAAATAATAAAACTAATTTGATATTGAGGAAATTAATTGTGAAAACGTTTTATTTGAAAAAATTAAAGAAAATTATTAAAACTTGCGGAAATTTTGAATTTAAAGTTTAGGGGAAAATTGAAAAATAATAAAAATTCATTAGAAATTGATGGAAATTTTTGAAAAGTAATAAAAATAGATGAAAATTGTAGCAAATAATTGAAATCTCAATAGAAAAGAGTTCTCAAAAATTTAAGAAATGTTTTAAAATATTTTTAAATTTATTATGTTCAAAGCGAGGATTAATAAAATTTTAAATCAATGAAATTTCAAATTAATTAAAGTTTGAAGAATTATAATATATAATTGTAATTGTAGAATTGTTTATCTTAAATATATTCTCAAATTCATTCAATTAGTTTTTACAAATTTTTAATATTTTCTTTAATTTACAGTTATTTCTGTCAATTTCTGTTATTAAATTTATATTTCAATTAATTTTCAATTACTTTTTGTCATTTTCAATTATTTTTTAATTCATTTGTTAATTATTTGTATCATTTATTTCTAAATCCAGTTATTTTTTCAATTCAAAATTTTTTTAATTCTGCAATAATTTTCTTATATTACAAATTTATGTTGTAATTTTTTCAATTATTTTTAAGAAACTGTAATTATTTTCTTTAATTTTTAATTATTTTATTACTTTGCAAATACTTTCTCAAATTTTTTAATTATTTTCATTATTCTTTAATTAATTTTCTAGATTTTAAAATATTTTTCTCAAATTTTCATAATTTTCTTCATTTGTTAATTATTATTGCTATAGTTTACAATCAATTTTTTTAATTTCTAATTATTTTTACTATTCCTCAATCAAATCCCTAAATTATCAATTGTTGATCTTATATACTACAAGTACTCTTTTTTAAATTTTCATTTTCAATTAAACTTTCTAATTGCAAACTTTTGCAATTCTTTTTTGCACCTTTTAATTAGATATATTAAATATTTTTCAATTATAATTTCCTAAATTTTCATTCATTATCTCAAATATAAGTTACTGTATCCACTTTTTATTGTTTTAATTATTCTTCAATTATTTATGTCTCAAATTCCATTTTCTTCGTCAATTTTTAATATTTTTTTTTATTTGCAATTTTTTTTTACAATTTTTATATTATTTTGAATATTTGTTGATTAATTCCAAAAAGTCCAATTATTTATCTCAAATTTTCATTACTTTCTTCAATTTTCAATTAATTCTATAATTTTTTAATTACTTTTTGTAATTTTCAATTATATTTCAATTCATTTTCTAAGTTTTTTTTATCATTTATTTCTAATTCCAGTGATTTATTCAATTCAAAATTATTTTTTCATTCTGTAATAATTTTCTTTTATTACAAATTTATGTTATAATTTTCTCACTTATTTTTCACAAATTAAAATTACTTTCTTCAATTTTTAATTATTACATTACTTTGCAAATATTTTCATGAATTTTTTTATTACTTTCATTATTCTTTAATTATTTACCTAGATTTTAAAATATTTTTCTCAATTTTTCATAATTTTCTTTATTTGTCATTTTCTTAAAACTTTTGCAATTTTTTCTCCACTTTTTAATTAGATATATGAATTATATTTCAATTAATTTCCCAAATTTTTCTTTATTATATCAAATCTAAGTTATTGTATCCACTTTTCAATGTTTTAATCATTCTTTAATTATTCGTCTTAAATTTCAATTTCTTCGTCAATTTTTAATATTTTTTTTTATTTGCAATCATTTTCACAATTTTTATGTTATTTTTAATATTTGTAGATTAATTCCGAAAATTTCAATTATTTATCTCAAATTTCCATTATTTTCTTTAATAAATTTTCGATTATTTTTATAATATTGTGATTATTTTCCTGAATTTAAAATTCTTAAAATCCTTCAGTACCCGTGTGGAAAAGTTCCCAGTATTTCCCAGTTTCTAAGTGGGCGCCAGTTGGAGCCCACTTGGCTTTTCCACACGGGTAATAAGGTACTTTTTTTTACTTTACAAATATTCTGTAACTTTCAAAATTATTTTTCTAAAATTGCAATTATTATAAATCTGCAATTAATTAAAATCTCAACTATTTTTATCATTTTTCAAAAATTTTCTTTAGGTAATGATATTAATTTTTCAATTTTTCTCCTAATTTTTAAATTTAAATTTCGGCAATTTTCAATTATTTTCTTTAATTTTCTCAAATAAAACTTTTTCTGTTTTAATTATTTCCTTCGAAATCAAATGAGTTTCATTATTTATTAAAATACTTTCAATTCCTTTCGTCATTTTTCAATTATTTTTGCAAAATATGAGTTTTGTTTTTTAAATTGTTATTTTTTTCTTCAAATTACAATTAATTTCTTCAACATGGAATTATTAATGTCAATTTATAATTTTTAATAATGGAAGGACATAACTCATGAAATTTATAAATTTAATTATCAGTTTCACTATTCTCATCGTTTGCCATAATCTTTTTCCAAATAATTTTCAATATTACAAAACTTGTTTTATGCTCCATCAATTTTTATTAAATTTTTATTTATTTGTTTTCATACTTTAGTTGTATTTTTCAAGTATTTAAATATAATGTTCTTTGATTTTCAATCTCTTTCTTTTATATCAAATAAATTCTGTTATTTTTTGAATTTTTTCTTAAATTTCCATAATTAAGTTTAATATCCAATTATTTTTATCCTTTTTAAACTAGTCTTGTTTATCTCAAATATTTTCTTGATTTTTTAACTATTGTCAATATTCTTCAATTAATTTTCTAAATTTTAAAATGTTTTTCTCAAATTTTAGTAATTTTCTTCAATTTTCAATTATTGTTGTTATCGTTTACAATGAATTTCTTTAATTTTTAACTTTTGCGTTACAATAATTACGCTAATTAAGAAACTCTATAATTTAATATTGTTATATTTATCTTCTCCCCCCCCCTCCCCCCGTCAATATAATTTAAGTGTGCAGATGGCAAAAATTTACAAGTCGCCGTCCCTGGTGATTTGAGATCTGAAGATTTAAGTGAATTGGATTAAAAAAGGATTTTATTATATTGTACAGTACAATATTTTTTAAGATATTAAAAATTGTAGAAATGTATTTTTACTTTTTTATGAACTTTTTTCTCTTTCTTTAATCAGTTTTGCAATTTTTTTACTTTTATAATTTGATTTCATTAAAGAAACGCAAATTATATTCTCCTTTAATCACTTTTGTATAAAAGAAGAATAAATAGTTTTCACATTTTTTAATTTCTTACAAAACAATTTAAAATCCATTTTTTACATTATTGGACATGTCTTTTTCGGCATTATGTAACATTGAATATATAAAATATTGTTCTTTAAAATAAATTGTTGTAATTCTTAAAAATTCAGTACTGACTGATGTCACTATTAGCCATTACATTTTTATTAAGTGTCCTTAGTAATATTATTAATTTATACATTATTCACTATTTACTGCTTACAGAAATTATTTATTAATTTTTTTTTAATTAATATAAAAGGTGCATTTATAAAATAACGTACTTTTAAGCCCACTCCAGAAACACCATAATGTGAGAAAATATTTGTCGTTGGACGGACAGACGGACAGACACAAAAGTGTATTTGATTAACAATTAAAAATTCCCTTGACATTTTCTCAAATCTTGAAGAAAATTAATATTGCTACGAGGAAAATAATCGTCAGGATTAATAATTATATTACCAATAAATTATCTAAAAACACTATAATTTGATTATTATCAGACGAAATTTCAGATTCAATTTTCTTTCTATCAGAGTTTCTTAATCTAGAAAACTGCAATGCAAATTGCTTATTATTCACATCATCCATATAATCATGTTGGCGTATAAAATGATCAATCATACAATCACACATGGGAATTGTGAGCAGAGAACATTTCCCGCAGAGTAGCTTCTTTGTTCGACATCAAAACGCAAAACGATTACTCGTTACTTTAATTTACTTCGTCCCGTGATCCGGCAATTTTCGTATCTTGGCGTCTTAACGATCCTTTTCTTCGCGATGGCAGGATAGTGTTATACGGTATCAGACATTTTTTTACCCAAGATGGAGGCATATTATGTATATATAGAAAGAGTGATATATGAAAAAAAATGACTGCCTACAAGTATACCTACTTAACGAGTGGTTATACTTATAAAAAGCAGCCAAGCATAGCTCCTTATTCGTGAACTCGAGTAACGTGTCTTCAAGTCTGTGTTTTATTGTATTCAAGATGGCACGGTTGTCACAATTATACATATGTCATTTTCATTCTATTCTTTTACATAAGTACGTTTCAATTGTTTTGATCTTTGAATTGTCACTGTCTTCACTTAGTGCACTCTTAACAAGCTTGGGATTTTTTTTATATCATCATATAGGGTGCTCCACTGAAAAAAGAGTATTCTTTATTTGAGGATTTTAATATTGATTGATTTAAGAATAAAATGTTCATATATTAAGGATATAATATTCTTAAAAGTAGAAAAATATTCTTCAAATAAGTAGCATATTTTTAAGCAATTAGAAATTATTCTTAATTTAAGAATATGCTTCTTATTTTAGGGATATTTTTCTTTTTTTAAGAATATTATGTCCTTAATAACAAAAATATTTTATTCTTAAATAGGGGCCGCAAGAATAGTTCTCACATAATGAATGCCATTTTTTCAGTGTCTCTAAATCTGAATTAATGATTTTCGACTAATAAATTAGAGAAAAATCGGTTACTATTACATAATGAATAATTCACTAATATTTAGTAGAAAACTACTAATTTAAAAATAAAATATCTACTAATTGAATTAGTGAATTTAACTGTTTTTAATTAGTGGATATTTCACTTTAGAATAAGTTATTTTCTACTAATAATAAGTAGTGTTCTACTAAATATTAGTAAAATATTCACTATTTAATAGTAACCGATTTTTCTCTAATTCATTAAATTAAAATCACATCTAGCGAATAAATATAATAATAAATAAATGTAATATAAATATTAAGAGGTTTGAATAAAACGTTAAGATTAGTTTCGAAAATAACTACAAAAACAAAGCGAACAAAATAATTAAAAATTTCAAAACATCCGAAATCCTATAGAAGAGAAAAATCTACGAACGAATAAATAAATTACAGAAAAAGTAAAAAAAAATACTAAATAAATAAAAAAAGGAAGTGAGAACCATTTAATGAACAATGCCAAAATAATAACCTTCAAAAAATCTAAAAAATTATGAAAAAAACGATAACAATAAAACAATAAGAATAATCTATTTAGAAATGAGATAATTAAAAACAAAAAGAAAATGTTAAAGAAGATAATTCAAAAGTCTATACATAAAAATTAAATTATTTAAAAATAAAAAAGTTAAGAAAATTATGAAGAAAATAGGCAGAAAATTCAGAAATATGGTAATATAATGTCTGAAAATATTAGAAAGTTTAAGAGAAAATGCTTAAATTGTTTTTGTTTTAAATCAAGACAACGCTTGAGATAATATACAAAAAATAATACAATCTAAAGAATCAAGAATTTAAACTACAAAATAATAAACAGAAAAATTGGTTTAAAAATTAAAATATTTATGGATGTGTTTGGTCAAACAAAAAAAAAGTTAGAAAATCCATGGAAAAACGTTAAAATTTTACTAACGAGAAAAATCTTTAAAAAAATTGCTTTAAAAATTAAAGAAGAAAACAGTAGTTAAATTTCTTTACAATTGAAAAATAAAAATAAAATAAAATTAACATTTGTGAGAAAAGGAAAAATATTTTTTAAAAATTGAAAAATGATGGTAGAATGAGAAAATTATTATAAGATCACATAAAATAGACGAAAAGAAGAAGAGTCTTTATAAAATTACAAAAATTAATAAATTATAAAAGTATACAGAAAAATATTACCGAATAAATATTTTGCAAAAATTGAAAATTATCAAATAAAAATTATCAAAATTATTAAAAGTTCAAGAAGTGATTAACAAAATTATGAAAGAACGACTAAATTGAAGTTTTAAGAAAAGTTTTAAGAAATAGAAAAAACATTAAAATGCAAAATAATAATGCAATATTTTGAAAAATAAAACCATTTGTTAGGAGAATTTAATTATAGATATGAAAAAAATTTAAGAATTAAAAAAAAGTGATCAAAATTATTCAATTTATGGAATATAAAGTAGAAAACTAAAAACCAGAAAGAATAAAATAAGAAAATGTGGATAAAAATAAGTTCGAAGCAAAAAAAAAAAAAAAATGTCAAATAAAAAATATAAAATTTTAGTAAATTATTCCCAAAATGAAGTAAATTTGGGCCCGTATCATTTTGACACAAATTTTTTCAGGCAACTTGTTATTTTGTACTCCACAAGATGAATGTTATATTTTACTCCTTCTAAAATCAAAGATTTTTAAGTCTTATTTATTAAATAATTGATTTTAATACATGCAATTAATATTAAAAGACTTAATTAATCCAGTAAGTTCAATTATTGAATAATTAAAACTTAAATATCTTTGATTTTAGTAGGAGTAAAATATAACATTCATCTTCGGGAGTACAATATAACAAGTTGCATGAAAAAATTTGTGTCAAAATGATACGGGCCCGTAAATTTAAAAACAACTTGAAAAAAACTTTAAAAAAAGAGGAATTTGTTTTGAACATAAAATATGTTTTTAAAACAATTCTATCAATAAATTTTTTTTTTAACATAAAATCTAGAAATTTTGTTAGTAAAGAAATTTGCGTAAAATAAACGAAATGTGAAAAAAGTAAAATAAATTTACAATCTAAGTGAAAATTATGTTTATTTCGTGAACACTATATATTTTCATGTAAGCAAAGTAATTTTCTTTCTCGTAGGGAAAGGAATAGATTAAAAGAATGCAAAAAAAAAAATATTTTAATTACGATAAAAATAAAAAATGCCATAATTGTTACATTAATTTGTGGGAAAATATTTTATACTTTATGAAGAGCAATTAGTTCGTTCTTTAATCTAGAATATTTAAGCAAAAAACAATGACTAAAAAGTAAAAATTTGGGAAATTATATAGAAGGAAAAAGAATTTTAAATGTCAAAAAAATTAAAAAAAAAAAATTAATTATTGTACAAATTTTTTATGAATTCTTGATACAGGTTAAACGAATCGTTTTGAGAGACTGGTATTTTTCAATAAAAAAAGATACTTACAAAAATTCGATTTGGTATTTTTAAAAATCTCTGTGTCCAAATTTAGATTTTTATGAGATAAATTATAAAAAATTAAAAATTATATAATAAATCTTATATTTACTTCAACGAATTTCGATAAAATTCGTTGAAGCCTTCTCGGGATATCCTGGCGAAAAAAAATATATACACACACATATAGAACACATATACACACACACACACACACACACACACACACACACATACACACACACAAATTCAGAGATTAAAAAATGAAAATTTATGCTTTTTAGATAAAAATAAGTCGATTTGGACTATATTTGGAAAAAAGCTTTATCCTCTCAAAATCTGAATTAGTTAAAAATAACTGATTATTAGTAACATCTTGGCTGAGTTTTTGATTTAGCAATTATTGAAAAAAACTAATTATTAGTATTAGAATAACAAAGCGATAGTTGAAATTTGACTAATTGAATTAGTAAACAGATTTTTACTAAAAAATATTAGTTATTTTGACATAAACTAAGAATGAATTTGACTGATAATTAGTTTTTTTTTTACTAATTCAGATTTAGAGAATCTATGAAAGAACAAAAACGAGTAAATTTAAAAAATCATAAAATTGAAGGAGAATATTTAATTGTCAATTAAAAACTCATGAAAATTATGGAAAAATTGTTGAAAATAACTGAAAATTAAAGAAATCATTTGGAAATTGAAGAATTTCATTGAAATTTCAAGAAAGTATTTAATAATTGAAAAAATGCGATAATGATTGAATTTTGAATAAAATAATTGAAAAACGAAGAATGCAATTGAAAATTGAAGAAAATTTTTCGAAATTAAAGAAATAAATTGATGATTAAAAATAATGAAATTGAAAAAAAAAACAGTTGATAATTGAAAGAAAAGTTACAAAATGACTAAAATAAGTAAATATTAATGAAAATAATTGAAAAATGAGGGAAATAATTGAAAATTGACGGAGAAATTCGAAAAGTGGCGAGAATAATCGACAACGGAACAAATCATTTAAAAAAAAAAAGAGTAATAATTATAAAATTTATTTCTTTGATCCAAATTTATTTTAATTTTGGCCCAAAATTAATTTTTGAAAATTTTTGAAAAGTAGCAAATTTTTGAGAAACTAATTTTGAGCCAAAATTAAAACATACTCGGACCTTCCCAATGATATTTTAAGAAATTTTACTAAGATTGTCGACAAAATATTAAATATTTTAAGGGAAAAGTCACGGACAAATTTTGTCTTTACCACTGACATCATAATCCATCACATGCCCTTAAAATAAAAAATATTTATGTGCCAAACTTCAGGTGTGGACAGAATAAAACAATGAATGAATCTTGTGGATTATTACGAGGATTATTATTATAGATAATGACTTAAAGATATACAAATTTAAATAATATTTTTTGTTATCTGCATCCTAAAAATTTGTAGATCAAAGTTATTTTCATCATCTGTATTAGTACAATTTTTTAAATTTTATAAAGAGAAAAATATTAAAATTAAAAATAATTAGTAAAATTCGTCAAGTGGCATTGATAAAGTAAAACCGAAAGAAACTATTTCCTTATTTCGTAAACGTGCCTCGACAACTAGCAACCTTGAAAATTCAAGGTCTATTCTTATATTTGTTCAGAAAACTATGGTTTTCATTTGCCAGATGTTTTTCTCAGTTGGTCATACAAATGAAAATTTAGTGCTTTAGTGTTTAAACTGACAGTCTAGTGTTGACAAAAGGAATTATTAAAATGGTTTCGTCGGCATTTGTTTAAAGCTACAAGGTAACCATATAAATTCTTGGAAATTTTGAAATTCAATATATTGTTTTGAAATTAGAAACAGTATATTAAGTATCATATTTCGAAAAAATGTTATCCAAGTTTCCATGACAAAATTAAAAAAAAGTAATTTATACCCTTTTTCCACCTGTGACACTAAACAATTGGTTTAAGTCGCGCAAATATCTGATTTTCCAGTTTTTTGTACTAAATGAGGGAACTTGTCAGTCGAAAGTCAAGAAAGAATCATCAGTCATGTCAGTTTTGTGGATGTCGACTCTATATAGAGTCTACCTCATTTGTCTTGTTGAAAACTTCATTCCCGCACCGGAAACATCACATATTATACGCATTATGTTGGCAACATATTGTTTCTCTTTGAGGCCGATGGCGATGGGCAACTGAGGTTTTTTCTTTCCTGAAGGGTTCAACTTTAGAGAACATTTGGGCCAGTTGGCGCTTGCCGAATAAAAAAGAAGGAAGTGCACGAGTAGTGCCTTGTTTGATGAAGTTATTTGTGCGAGTTACTATCATTTTATTCTCTCGTTTCTGCCCTATGGGCTTTCTGCTCGATATAATAATTAATCATAGAAACGAAATAGCTGTAATTATCTGCCATTGTGGTAGTATATTACCTTTTGTGGAACGAGTGAAACATTTCGATTGAAAATTTAATAGAGTTTTGTGAGGGTGGCTTTGGAGTTTAGTGAACTTTGAGTAAATACTGTTGAATCGATATAGTCACTGAGATAATTTTGAGACAGCAAGTGAAACAAAAAAAAATTGTCGAATGATTCTTCTCAAAGTAACAGAAAAGGTAACTTTATCATTAACCATATTTTTAATATAATTTTAACCTCAATCAATTTGTAATAGCTAATAGGATTATAAAAATGAAGAAATATCAATTTAGAGAGTGATTGTAAATAATTTACTTCAGGTTATAGACATTAAATGTAATGGAATAAAATCGAATCAATCAATCGCTTTGTAGAGAAGATATAACTTTCAATCTGAATTGATTTCGCTTTGTCTGTTTCTATAAACATATCAAATACACATTATATACAAGAACATTTCCCCATCTATTTCTCATACAATTATACCCATCAGAGAGAAAATCCATAAAGAGAAAATGGGCAACAGCAGTATACGAGAGTAGTAAAGTTAAATAATGCGAAAAATTGAAAACGAAATAACTTTAAATCGATACGGAGTTATAAAAGGAGTAACAAGTCTGGGAAGAGAGATTTTTATATTATATTGGCAAAAAGTATATTGATATTAACATATTGAAATTTTTAATATCTTATTCACCAAGTTGATTAATTACTGCTTTAATTAAATCCTTTTCTCACAATTAGTTTCATCATTAAGTTCATGATTTAAAAGAAGCGACTCAACTGCAAAATGATTGTTTTCTGAAAATAAATGAAAAGTTTCTGTTGAATCTAAGAGACTATAGAGAAGGTATTGATGACGACCAGGAGCTTCTCTTTCGTTTCGAATCGCAACACGTAGCTAATAAAATTCATTCTGCTACTGACTACAAATCGTATCCATGAGCATTGAACAGCGTCTAGCTATCTGCCGTATCGACCAATGCAATTCAATCATGTACCGATGGTTACTGTGCCGTTATACAACCACTATCGCACACATGCATCAAATACGTATAGGAAAAGCAAGCAACAGCAATTATTTACGTTCTTAGATGGAACAAAAGACCCTTATGATCTCTCCGCAAAATGGTCATGGTACCTGCTGCAATAATCTCGGATTAATATTAAAGATGGCGGCCGAACTACTTACAGAGCGCTACCAATATCTGATTCGCTCGCGAAATTGGCTTTTAACACGAATCAAATCTGGATCTTCTCATGCGAGACCACCAACGGACTTTTTACGTCGTAAAGCTACTTTTTCCGAATTAAAAATATGTATTCTTTTCAGTTTATAAATGAAATAGGATAAAGTGGGCATATAATCCATATAATCCATATAAAATACATCGAGATAAAGTTTTTAAAGTTTCGAATAGGTCAACCCGTGTGGATTAGGATGAAAGTACATATACTTAAGTATTTTAATAAGCTGATTACAGAAATGATGGAGAAAATTAACGACTAATCGACTCTGATGATAAAAATCATAATAGCAGCGCTTTGCAGTTTAGGGATTCTTCAGGAATAATTTGTGATAATTTCGGGGAAATTCCTGGGAACACCAGGGAAATACCTGTTATATTCCTGGAAAACTCCTGGGAATTTTTGGGAAATTCATAGGAAATCTGGGTTCATTTCTGAGAATTCCGGGAAATTCGTGGAAAATTCCTGGAGAAACCAAAAAAACTCTTGGGAGCTCTTGGAAAATACATAGGAAATCTGTGGGCATTCCTGGGAATTTCTTGGAAGATCCTGAGAAATTCCTGGTTAATTCGAAGAAAATATCAGGGAATTTCTGATGAATTCCTGAGAACTTTTTAAAAATTACTGGAAAATCCCTAGTCATTCCTAGTAATTTCTAAGAAAAACTTCTGGGAATCCATTATATATTCCTATCAAATCCCTGGAAAATCCTGTGAAACTCCTAAGAATTCTTTGGAAATTCCCGGAAAATTTCTCGGTATTCCTGGCAATTCCAGAAAAACTGCTGGGAGCTCTTGCAATGTTCCTGGAAAATTCTTAGTCAAATCTTGGAAAATTTACCAGAGTTCATGAGAAATTCCTAGAAAACTCCTGGAACCCCTTAGGAAATTCATAGGAAATCCGTGAGCATTTCTGTGAATCCCTTGGAAATTCCTGGAGAATTCCTTCTCAAATCTTGGAAAATTCATGAAAATTTTTTAGATATTCCTGGAAAACTCTTAGGGATTCTTGGAAAATTCATAGGAAATCCGTGAGCATTCCTGGGAATCCCTTAGAAATCCCTTAGAAATTCCTGAGAAATTTGCGGAAATTACTGGGAAATAATTGGAAATCCCCGTGAAACTCCTGGGAATTCCTAAGAGATTTCTAGGAAATTCGTGAAAAACTCCTTGGAATTCCTGGAAATTTTTGGAATACCCCTAGGAACTCTTGGAAAATGACTGGAAAATCTCTAAAAATTTCTGGGATTTCTTAGAAAACTCGTAAGAAATCTCGGGAATTGAGTAGGAAATCCTTGGGCATTCCTGAGAAATTCTGGAAATTCATTAGAAATTCCTGTAAATTTCTGGAAATTTTTGGAAAACTCCTAGGAAATGTCGGCAATTTCTTGGGAAATTCCTAGGATTTCCTAAGAATTTCTGTGAACCCACTAGAAATTCCTGCGAACTATTTGGGAATGACTATAAATAGGCATTCCTGGGATTTTCTGAGAAAGTCCTTAGAATTTCTGGTAATTTTTGGAAAACTCCTGAAAACTCTTGGAAAGCTCCTAGAAAAACTCGGGAATTTCGTGGGAAATCCCTGGGAGTTCCCAAGAATTCCTGGTAATTTTTAAAAAACTTCTGGGAAATCTTAGAAAATTACTGGAAAATTTCTGGGCATTTCTGGGATTTCTGGAAAACTCGAGAATTTCGTGGAAAATCCCTGGGAGTTCGTAAGAATTCCTGGTAAATTTTAATAAACTTCTGGGAACTCTTAGAAAATAACTGGAAAATGTCTGGACATTTTCTGGACATTTTCTGGGATTTTTGGAAAACTCCTAGGAAAACTCGGGAATTTCGTGGGGATTCCCTGGTCATTCCTAAGAATTTCTGGAAATCCACTAGAAATTCCTGGCAACTCTTTGGGAATGACTAGGCATTCCTGGGATTTTTTTAGCAACTCCTTAGAATTTCACGTAATTTTTTAAAACTCCTGTGAACTCTTGGAAAATTCTAAGAAATCTCGGAAATTTAGTAGGAAATCCTTGGGAATTTCTGAGAAATTCTGAGAATCCATTAGAAATTCCTGGCAATTCCTGGAAATTTTTGGAAAACTCCTGGGAACTTTTGGAAAATTACTGGAAAACCCCTAGTCATTTCTGGGATTTCTTGGAAAACTCCTAAGAAATCTAAGGAATTTGGTGGGAAATTCTTGGGAATTCCTGACGAATTCTGGGAATTCATTTGAAATTCCTGGGAACTATTTGGCAATTTCTGGAAAACTCTTGGAAAATAACAGGAAAATCCCTGGTCATTTCTGGGATTTTTGGAACACTTCTAGGAAAATTCGGCAATTTCTGGGCAACTCCTAAGAATTCTGGGTAATTTTTAAAAAAACTTCTGGGAACTCTTAGAAAATAACTAGAAAATGTCTGGGTATTTCTGGAATTTTTGGAAAACTCCTAGGAAACTCGGGAATTTTGTGGAAAAACCCTGGGCATTCCTAAGAATTTCTGGGAATCCACTAGAAATTCCTGAGAACTCTTTGGGAATGACTAGGCATTCCTGGGAATTTTTTAGCAACTTTTTAGAATTCCTGGTATTTTTTGGAAAACTCCTGGGAACTCTTGGAAAATTACTAGAAAATCCCTAGGAATTTCTGCGATTTCTTGGAAAACTCCTAGGAAAACTTGGGAGTTATATGGGAGATCCCTAGGCATTATTAAGAGATTCTGGGAATTTATTAGAAACTCCCGGGAACTCTTTGCGAATGCTTAGGCAACTACTTGGAATTCCTGGGAAATTTTAGATAACTCCTGGAAACTCTTGGACAATTACAGGAAAAATCCTGGGAATTTCTGGAATTTTTTGGGAAACTTCTAGGAAAACTCGAAAATGTCGTGGGAAATTCCTAGGCATTCCTAAGAAATCCTGGGAATATGCATTATAAATTCCTGGAAGCACTTTGAGAATGCCGGGGTATTCCTGGGAATTCCTGGGGATTGCTAGAAAACTTCTGGGAATCCCTTTTAAAATTCTAGAAACTCTGGGTAAATTCCTGTTGACTCTTGGGAATTTCCTGGGAAATCTCTTGTAAGATTCCTAGTCTAATCCTAGAAATTCTTGGGAAATCTGTCGCCATTCCTAAGGATTTTTGGAAGTCATTTAAAATTTCTGGAAACTTTTGGGAATCGTTAGGCAACTCCAGGAAATTCCTCAGAATTGCTGAAAACTCCTGGGAATACCTCCTAAAATCAGTTGAAAACTTCTAGGAACACTTGGAAAATTTTTGGGAACTATTTGAAAATTCCTGGGAATTTCTGGAAAACTCTTGGGAATTCTTCGGAAATTTATATAAAATTCCTGAAAAATTCCTGGGGAATTTGTAGAAAATCCCTGAGTATTCCTGGAAAATTCTTGTGCAATTCGGAGACATTTCTAGAAAAATAGAATAAATAGAAATAAATAGGAATAAAAAGAATAATAGAAAATAATTTCTGAAAAATTCGTGGGAAATTTCGTATGAAAAAAAAAAAAATAAACAGAAATAAGTAGAATAATAGAAAAAAATTTCAGGAAAATTTGTGGGAAATTCTGGGAAACTCCTGGGAATCCCTTCTAAAATCCCTTGGAATTCTTGGGAATTATTTGGAAATTCCTGGGAATTTCTGGAAAACTTTTGTGAATTTCATGAACATTTCTTGGCATTTCTGGAAAATTCGTGGAGAATCCCTGGACTTTCCTGTGAATTTCTAAGAATATTTTGAGAATCCATTGGAAATCCTTGAGAACCTTATGGAAATTCGTGGGAAATTTTGAATCAATAATTTTTGTTCATTATATTTATTTTGAAATTTTGAAAATAGTCTATCATATTCTACTACACCACTCTCACCATATCAGTATGTTGAGATATATTCATTATCGATTACCTTGAAAACTACTAAAGATATCCAAAAAATGTGTAGGACTTAAAATGTTAATTTTTTATGAGATGTACAATTTCTCTTGAAATCATTTTGCAAAATTTTTAATATTTACTGAGTTAAATATTTAGTTATCTGAAGTCCCAGGATCGCTTTGAAGTTTTTCGTTTACCTAATTACCTTTAACTTAAAATATAAGTTGCATTAAAAACATAATTTCAGGTTTATTTGTGGATGATATAGGTTTTTAACCCATTTAAAATTTCATTTTTAAGTGGATATTACCTTCAGTTAGAATGTAGAATATATTACTTTTATTTGTTGTTTATAAGTATACTTTGAAAGTAAATGCCTGCGTTTGCAAAGATAATATGAAGAAGCTTTAAAATCTAAAAGCAACCATACAACGTTAGGCACTTTAGGACTGGGGCGTTTACCACTATCTCCAAGAGTAGCGATGCAAACGGTAGTGACAACTCACCAAAGCAATAATCGTAAAAAGGCAACAGTTTATTGTATCGTTGCCGCGTCGCTTGGGTGCCGAGTATGAATACATAAAAATTCTACAATAGTTTTCCGTGACTATTTTTTTCAGTGATTTCAGCAAACCACAGATATCCCGTTTATGATAAAGCGTATTAGAAAATAATAATTATCTCTTTCCCATTTCCTGTTAAGTTTTATAACTCAAATTACTCATGTCTTTTTAGTAAAGCAACTTTAAAGGTAAAAATCATGAGTTTCGAAAAAAAGAAGACTCTACTGAACCCTAAAAAAATAATATAAACAATACTGATCATATTAATCCATTCAATATTTTGAGACAAATTTTTTTCCAAAAGTATAATTTAACTTTTTCAATTTCTTGTATATAGTTGACACCACAAGAAGAAACCATTTCATAAAACAAAAAGAGTATACCCGTGTGAAAAAAATTGTATCGATTTTTTTAACATTGTCAAAATCGACCGCAAAATAACTTCTTGACATCGAAAGAATCGAATTTTATATGGAGATTACGGACCTTCTCAGAGCACTAAAGAGAGTTAAGAGCCACTTAAAACGGCTGTCGTTTATTCGCAAGAGAAGCAAGCAGAGTGTGGTTGGTATTATTATTATGGAGACGAGTTCTGGCATAAATAAAGCATAAATCACGTCGCGTCATAAATGTTCAAAACTTGCGAGACAGTTTCGAGCTTACGCGATTACTCAGTCAATACTGACGCTGAGACTGGTTCTTGGTGCTAAATTGTTCATACTTATCTGCACAGCGTATGAAGATCATTTATCAATGTTAAAGTTGATCGCCAATTACGCCGCGAACCATCAAAATCGTATTTATTAAGTTTTATTAGCACAAAGCTTTGGGATAGGGAAATCATTATTAAGCGATAAACTTGAACGAAAATTGTTTCACGGTAGGATAAATTTCTGGCGTTTTGCATTTGACAGTATAATGATTATTATTGACTTATAAGAACATTAAAATTAAGGAGAAACGTTTTCAAGATGTATAGTTTAACAGATTAATTTGTAAAGATTTAAACAAACTTTTAATAAGGTTAAAAATAGATTGTTAGAGTAATTATCCTGAGAAGCAAGAGATTTATATTTTTGAACAAATTTAAAAGATACAACTACTGCTAAATGTGAAATTATGGTTTTTTTGCTGTTCTTTAAAAAATACATATTTTCAAAAGATTCATAAAGAAATTATTAGAAGTCACTTTTTGAATATTTTCCAAAACAAACAAAGTAGTTCCATAAAAAAATGTTGATTTTTCTCATTTTATTGCAAATTTACGAAAAATTGTTTTTTTCATATGAAAAAAATGAATTTTCAGAACTCTCTGCTGGACGGTAAACTAAAATGCAAAAATGGAATTATCAATCATTGCTCGTATTTTACGTTAATTTGCCGAGATTAATTGAACTAGCGAGAAAAAGGGTTTATCTTTAATCTATTACAGTTTACGGGGTAAATGTGCAGGTCTCATTGAAAGCAATTATCACGAACGGAAATACGGGGGAGGACGAAAACAGCGATTGAAGAGAAGAAAGACGCAACTGGCAGCCACGAATCGAGGCTTCGGAGTTGAAAACAAAAACAATCTCGCGAGAATCCAATTAATCACGCGCGAAATAGAGCACCCTTCCAACGTTTTATTAACCAATTAACCAGCCGCGATATTCGCTGCCAAGAAAATCGAGCGAGCAAGTCATTCTCGGCCTCTAATAGTCACGACATTTTCACCAAGATTTAAATTCTTTAAAATGTAATAACACAGATCCGCAAGAGTCAGTTACAAGAACTTGAGAGGGACTAATTTTTATAGATTTCTAATCTATAATTCTAGGTCAAATATCCTAAAAATGGCTATTTTCTCCATTTTTGTGAATTTTTTCTGGAACACGGAATTTTTATTTTATTTTCCTACTAGCAAAATAAAACGCGTGCAAGGGCGCAATTAGTTTTTCGTAAATTTTAAAAATTATAAAATACAATAATAAATATAAGAAATCATTAAATACTATTTATCTGATAAGAAGAAATAAATATTTTAAATATAATATTTAAAAATCAATTACTATAAATAAAATAAATATTTATTTAGGACAAAATTTATAATACTTTAGAATTAAAAAGAATTGTTAAAAATAATTTAAATTAAACAAAATAATTGCAAAGTTTGGAAATTAATTGAATAAAAAATGAAATCAATTAAACATCGGGGAAAGTAATTTAAACGATCATAAAAATGTTTTAAACATCAAGAAAATAATTTAAATTTGAGAAAAATACTTGAGAATCTTGAAAGTAAATTAAAACAAAATTGAATAATTAAAAATTGAAAAAACATGGTTAAAAATCGAGATAAATAAATTAACATTAAAGAAACTAATTAAAATTTGAGAAAATAATTAAACAAATTACATAAAATATTTTCAATAAATGAAAGTTAAACAAAATTTGAGAAAAATACTTAAAACTTTCAGAAGTTCATTGAAATAAAAGAAAATAATTAAAATTTAGAGAAAATAAATGAAAAAAGATAAAAATAATTTAAAATTGAACAGAACAAGTTTTAATTAAAGAGAAATAAGTAAAAACTTTTTGGCAATTATGAAAAAGAACGAAAGTAATTGAAAATTGAAGAAAATTATATAAAAAATAATATAAATAATGAAATAATTGAAAAGTCAATTGCTTTTTATTTTTCAGCTTTCTAGTAATTTTCCTCAATTTCTTATTTTTTCAACTTTTACTATTTTTTTCTAATTATTTTTATCATCATTTTTCTAAAAATTCTTTACATTCTATCAACTTTTCTATTTTATAAGCTGTTTTCCTCTTTCTTCAGGATTTTTTTTTAAACAGTTGTAGAATATGAAATTCCATACTTTACCTTTTCCAAAGAAACGAAGTATTCAATACTCACCATAATATATAGTTTCCACTGGATCTGATTTTTAATGTCCGCAAAATAATATAACAACTTCAATAATTGAATAATTTATCTTCAATAATTCAATTAATTTATTAATAATTAACTTTTATAAAGGTTTCTTTTCTTTAAAATTTAGAAAATCATCTAAAGTATCTTAATAAAAAGTTGGGAGGAAGGAAGATTTAATTTATAATTTATAATAATTTGATTTTTTGTACTCGCTTTTCTTTATGCAAATTTTCTCGAATTTTAAAAATATTTCCCCCTCATTTTCTTACTTTTATCATTTATTCGTAAGGTATTCAATACTTTTCGTAATTTACTTATTTTTTTCATAATTTTGTAGATTGTTTGAAATTTTTAAATATTATTCGATTATGTTTTATTAAATTATCTTTGCTTTATTCCATCAAAAATTTAAAATTCCTAAATACCTTTACTTTATTGTGCATTTTTTGTACTGATTTTTATGTTCTGACTTTTTTAGATATTTTAATAACTTTCTCGTTTTTTTCTGCACTTGTTTTTCAAATTATTGAATAACTAGCAAATTAAAAAGCTCGCAAGCGCGCGATTAGTTTTTCATTCATTTTAAAAATTATAAAATACAATAATAAATATAAAAAATCGGTAAATACTATTTATCTAATAAGAAGAGATAAATATTTTAAATATAATATTTAAAAATCAATTAATCTAAATAAAATAAATATTTATTTAGGACAAAATTTATAATATTTTAGAATTAAAAAACAATTGAAATTAAACAAAATAATTGCAAATTTTGCAATTTAAGAGAAAATGAAATCAATTAAAAATTGGGGAAAGTAATTTAAACAATCATAGAAATGTTTTAAACATGAAGAAAATAATTAAAATTTGAGAAAAATACTTGAGAATCTTAAAAGTAAATTAAAACAAAATTGAATAATGAAAAATTAGAGAAAATAATTGAAAAAAGATAAAAATAATTTAAAATTGAGAAGAACAAGTTTTAATTAAAGAAAAATAAGTAAAAACTTTTTGTCAATTATGAAAAAGAACGAGAAAAAGAACGAAAGTAATTGAAAATTGAAGAAAATAATATAAAAAATAATATAAATAATGAAATAATTGAAAAGTCAGATAAATAGTTAACAATTTTTGAAGTTATGAAACAAATGCAAAGAATTGAAAATTGAAGGAAATAAATTTTAGAAAATAATTTAAAAATATAGTTAAATTTTAAAACGACGAAAATAATTAAAATATGATACAAACAATGATAAGTTGTAAAAAATAAATGACATTTAAGTGTTATACTTGAAAAAAACTACAGTGTTTTTTTTAAATAAAGAAAAAATAATTGAAATTTGAAAAAAATACATGAAGATCTTAGAAATTAATAAAAAAAAAAAAAATAAAAATAAATTGGAGAAAAGAATTGAAGAAATAAGCTAAAAGTAATTGAAATTTACGATAATTTATAAACAAATTTTAAAATTATGAAAACAAATAAAAATAATTAAAAACCGAATAAAATAATTGAAATTTTAGAAAAATTCTAAAAATCTTAGAAAATAATTTTAGAAAATGAGAATAACTAAAAATTGGAGAAAAGACTAGAAGAATGCTAAAAATAATTCAAATTTACGATGATTAATAAAATTTTTTGGAAATTATGAAAACAAATAAAAATAATTAAAAATTGAAAAAAATAATAGAAATTTAAGACAAATACTTTAAAAAATTTAGAAATTAATTTTATAAAATGAAAAAACTAAAAATTGGAGAAAAGTCTGGAAGAAAGCTAAAAATAATTGAAATTTACGATAATTAATAAAATTTTTTGGAAATTATGAAAACAAATAAAAATAATTAAAAATTGAAAAAAAATAATAGAAATTTGAGATAAATACTTAAAAAAATTTAGAAATTAATTTTATAAAATGAGAAAAACTAAAAATTGGAGAAAAATCTGGAAGAAAGCTAAAAATAATTGAAATTTACGATAATTAATAAAAAAAATTTGAAATTCTGATAACAAATGAAAATAATTAGAAATGTAAGAAAATGTTTGAATTTTCAGAAAAATACTTAAAAATCTTAGAAAGTAATTTTAGAAAATCAGAATAATAATTAACAGTCGAGAAAAATAATTTAAAAATGATAAAATTAATTCAAAATTGAAAAAAATAATTAAAATATGCTGAAAATAATTTAAGATTGAGAAAGAAAATTGCATTATGATGAAAATAATAATTTAAATATGAAAAATTGAAAACATTCAATAAAATTTGAGAGAAATAACTGAAAAAAATCATAGAGTATATGTTTAAAAAAAATAACTACAAAATTACTTTAAAAATTTTAATTAAAGAGAATAATTAAAAAATCGCAGAAATAACGAGAATTAGAAAAAATAGAAAAAGAAAAAATAAAATTGTCTAAAAAAATATGCGTATTTTTGAGGAATGAAAAAAATGTAACCTTGAGTGAACCACTCCTGAAAAATTGCAAGAAAAACACAGAAAATCAATAGAAACTTAAGAAATTGCAAAAGTTATTCAAGATTTTGAATTGCTTTCAATATATTATCTTGTTTTGACTCTCTGTAATTTTATACTGCTTTCGACAATATCTATTTAGATATCACAAAAAATATTAGTAAAGGACATGAAACATATAGTTAAAAACAAGTTTTTTTTTTAATTTATATCCATAAAAGAACTATTAGTTATTAGTTAGAACTATTTATTTCACGTTTCCACTGTCAGATCACTAAAAACTTTTAGGCGGTCCACTCATGGTGATGGTCCACTCAAGGTGACATTACCTTACCTAAAAATTGACAATTTTATGTTTTTTAATCATTATTTTTGACCGAAACCATTTTTTAATGTGTAATAAAGTAGCACAAAATAGCAAAACCTGTTGGAAGATTAGAAACATGCAATAGATGATACATAAAATTCAAGATGGCGGCGTCAAAATGGCAGATATTGTTAAAAAAAAAGGAAAAAATTAATATCTGTTGGACCAATTCTTAAGTTTTATACTAAAATTAATGAAACTTGAACATAGGGGTTTTTTGTGTCGCAGAATACAAATCTGTTCATAATTTTTCAAAATTCAAAATGGCGGACGAAAATGAGAAATTTTCGCCAAAATTTACAAAACTTAGTATATAGGGGTTTTCGGGGTCGCTTATTACGAATCCAATTATACAATTTTGAAATTCAAAATGGCGGATATAATATGGCGGACGAAAATGCAACATTTTTGACAAATTTTATGAAACATTTTATAAAATTCAAAATTTTTTGTGCAAACACACTTATATGTAATATAATAATTCAATAAATTAATCTACCTCTTATAAATACAATTATTAAGACTATTAAATTTATTAATTTAATATTAACTAAATTTATTAACTTTAGGTGTAAATCATTATTTCGTATTCCGAAAATTATTGAAGTTAAAAAAATTTTTATATAATAAACTATAAACCAATCGAGTTAGTGTAATTAATAAAAAAAATTGTTTTGAAGCTAAAAAATTATTTTTTTTTAATTTACAAAATTAATGTTTTCAATTAATCTATTTAACCATAGTAATGAATAATTACATAATTTATTATATCATAATAATAATCCTTATTATTTCTAGGCATACCATTTTGTCTTATAAATTGTATTAAAATTATTATGTCCGATTAGTGTATTTATTTTAGAAAATAAATAAATATAGATTATTCTATTAATAAAATAAGTTTAAATATACATTAATTTAAAGAAGATTTTAAGGTCTATTATTAAATTATGAGTCTAAAAGTTTATATAAACTTGTCTTTAAAAATGTAATTTTAAGTAAATAAAGACTATTATAATTTTCAAAGTGAAACTTAAATTTACAAATATATTTTTAATAAAAGTATTTTATCATCACCTTTATCATATAGTTACAATTAGACCATGACCAATTTTTAACTTTTTTTAGAATTTTTATTGCTATAATTGGAAGAATTTTAATATTAAATTATTAAATTTGTTCTATAATATTTATAGGTCTCTTAACAATTATTTTATGTAGATATCAATGATGACGAGATATTATTCGTGGCTACGCTGATTACGAAACCGTTAATGTCGAGTATCAAGCAAATCCAATTACTTTTTCAAAAATCTTCCGCTATTTTAGATCCGCCATTTTGAATTTAAAAATTGTATAATTGGATTCGTAATAAGCGACCCTGAAAACCCCTGTATACGAAGTTTCATAAATTTTGGCAAAAATTTAGCATTTTCATCCGCCATATTGAATCCGACATTTTGAATATTAAAAAATTATTAACAAATCCGAAATCTGCGACACAAAAAACACATTTGTATCAAGTTTTCTTAATTTTAATATAAAATTTAAAGATTGGTCCAACAGATATTAATTTTTTACCTTTTTTTAACAATATCCGCCATTTTGACGCCGCCATCTTGAATTTTATGTACGAATTAATGCATATTTTTAATCTTTCAACAGTTTGTGCCATTTTATTGCACATTAAAAAAATATTTTCGGTAAAAAATAATGATTAAAAAACAAAAAGTCGTCGATTTTTCGGTACATTTTTGCAAAAAAGCCGCCATATTGATTCTGCATAAGAATAAAAAAAATCTCAGTTCGTAATTTTGGGAGTGACCCCAAAAACGTAAAGAAAAGCTATTCCCATATTTTACAAAAAAAATTTCTATTTCTAATAATATTCCAAAGTAAGGCTACGATTTTTGTGATTTCAGAAGTTGATGTGGTTAAATGTCATAAATTCAAATATTCCTAACTTTTTTAAAAATCATCGCAAATTAATTTTTAAAACTGCGTTTTAAAGCTGACAATGCGTACTATATGGTGCTAATTCATAAAATTAAAAAAATCCGTCTTCCAGAAAAAATTCACAAAAATGAGAAAAAGAGACAGAAAAAGATTAAATATTCGCAGGTCATGCCCTGGGACTATTATTCTTGTTTTGAAAATACCAAAAGTGGAAAATAAACGAAAAATAAGTATAGCAACTTTGCGGAAGCTGTTGATTGCTATTATTATTAAAATTGTATATTTTCTACCATTTAAAATATTCTCTCTGATTTCGAATTAGCGAGAAATTTTCCTGATAATTCAGGCAGTAAGTAGTGGTTAAATTATGGACTTAAAATCTAAGTAGTTAACATTTGGACGTGTTAGATGAATTTTATCGTGTTTTTATCACGTTGTTTGCGAACTGGGTAAGTGTCATACGGAATAAGGAAACTAATTTCATACTTTCACTTTAGTTAATGCGAAATTTTGCTGAAAAATCTTTGAGTCTAGTTTAACACTAAATTGACTATCTGGGTTGCAATAAGAACTCACTTATGGTTATGGTCAATTTAAAGATAATTTTGTTTATCGCTGCGCTATTAAATTTATACGCGATTTACGATGATTGTGTCTAATAATACTATGACTAGGAATACTGAACGTAGCTCAGTATTATGGAATCTGATGCTGCTAATCTTTATTTTATATGCATAAAATGTTCTTTCTAATGCTGTTTGTTCAAGCTTGAACGCGGCTGAAAAAGTAGCTGTGAACTATATCTTTATTTTAATTTGGATGAGTTTTGGAATGGATCATCTGAAATCAAAAAATAAAGTATGTAAATTGAAAATTCAAAACTACTAATCTAGTTTTATGTAAATAATAATAATAATTGAAAATAATAAACTTCTCTATAACTTTTAGATTTGCATTAAAAAAACATTATTTTTTCTTACCCCTAATAATCTCCACGTGTAGTTTTCTAAAAAATAAGAAAAAAAACTTTAACTTTTATTTTTCTATATTAAGAATGCAAAACTATTAACTTGATATGATAAAAACAAAAACAATAATTAACAATAAAAAAATTCTCTGTACCTTTTCAATTTACAATAAAAAAAATGCAAATTATTATTGTTATTATTATTCACCCATAGAAATCTTTAGACTTTTTTTTTGGAAAATCGAAAATCTTCCTTTAGGAGGAAGCAAAATCTATAAAAATTGAAAAATAAAAATTAATGAAAATGATTAAAAATTATTAAAAATGATAATAATAAATAATAATGCAAAACTAAAGAAAATAATTACACTTTGAGAAAAATAAAAAATGAAAGTATAAAATATATTTAAAATTAAAAAACATAATTGAAAAATGATGAAGGCAATAGAAAATTGAAGGAAATAAGTAAAATTTAAGATAAATATTTAGAAAATTTACAAAAATGTAGAAATTAGAAATTGAAGAAAATAATTACAATTTTAAAAAAAATTAGAAATAATACTTCTCATATGAGAAAGAAAAATCAAAAAGTTTAATTAAAATATAAAGAAAGTAATTAGAAAATGGTAAAAACAATGAAAAATATAAACAAAGTAATTGATATTTAAAGAATGAATTGAAAATAGTGTTTAACTAATTGGAAATTTAGAAAATTAATAAAAAAAATAATTAAAATTTGGAGAGAAAACAATTGTAAAATAATAAAAATATTTGAAAAGTGAATAAAATAATTGAGATTTCAGGTAAATAATTGAAATTTGAAGATAATAATTGAAATTTAAGAAAAATAAGTAATAATTCTTCCTATATGAGAAAGCAAAATCAAAAAATTTTATTAAAATTAAAAAAAATAATTGAAAAATAGTCAAAATAATTAAGCATTGAAGAAAGTAAATGATATTTAAAGAATTAATTGAAATTTTAGATAAATAATTGGAAATTTGGAAAATTTACTAAAAAATAATTTAAAGTTTGAGAAAACAATTGCAAAATAATGAAAATATTTAAAAATTGAAGGTTATAATTAGAATCTGAGGTAAATAATTGAAAATTGAAGAAAATAATTAAAATTTTGAAAAAAGTATGAAATTATAAAATGAATTTGAAATTGAAGAAAGTAATTGAAATGTGAGAAAAAATAATTGAAAATTTAGACAATTAATAAAAAATTTAAAAAAGTATAATAGAAATTGTAAGAAAAATAGTTGAAAAATTATAAAACAATTAAAAATTGTAGAAAGTATTTGCAATTTAAAGAATTAGTTAAAAGTGGGGTAAAATATTATAATAATAATAGTTGAAAATAATTAAAATTTGTACACAGTTAAAAATTTTGTGTAAATTTAACACAAATTAAATGTTTCAAACGGTCCTCTCAAAATTTGTGTTACTTGTGTGTTAAACTAACATAACCTATATGTTAATTTACACAAAATTTTTAACTGTGTAAAAGTAATAATTGAAAATTTCTTAAATTAATTGAAAAATAATAGATAATTTTTGTAAATTAGTTAAAAAATAATTCAAACATTAGAAAATTGTAGAAAATAATTTTAAAATGGTAAAAATAATTGTAAGTCTAAGAAATAATTAAAATTTCAGAAAAAAGTGTTTATAAAATTACAAATTATATTTAAAATATAAAAAAATAAATAAATATAATTGAAATTTATGATACATAATTGAAAATTCAAGAAAATAACAGAAAAATAATTTAAAAAATTGAATATTGATTAAAATTATTGAAATTTACGTGTATTTTACATGGAAAATCTTTTAATGCTTTGGGCGAGTACTTAAAATTAATATTAAGGAATGTAACTTTCAGGCAATTTTTCTTACTACATATTCAACCAAATTTCGAATGAGGACTAAGAAAAAAAAGTTTTTTCAAAAAAAATCACCCTATTATAGCACATATATATATTTTTTAAATATATATTAAATATATTTAAATATATTTTGTTATTTTACAAATACACTTTTTTGAAATTTCTAAATTTTCAATTATCTTCAATTTCAAATCCATTTTGTAGTTTTATCACTTTTTTTCATAATTTCAATTATTTTCTTCAATTTTCAATTATTTTCCTCAGATTTTAATTATTTCCTTCAATTTTTAAATATTTTCATTATTTTGCAATTGTTTTCTTAAATTTGAAATTATTTTTTAGTGAATTTCAAAAATCCAATTATTTATCTCAAATATCAATTAATTCTTGAAATATCAATTACTTTCTTCAATGCTTAATTGTTTTTACCATTTTCCAATTATTTTCTTTAATTTTGATTAAACTTTTTGATTTTGCTTTCTCCTATGAGAGGGTGTTATCTCTTATTTTTTTCAAAATCGTAATTATTTTCTTTAATTTTAAATTATCTATCTTGAATACAATTTATAATTTTTTTTTATTTTTCAACCATTTTCATTATTTTACAATCATTTTCTCCAAATTTTAAACATTTTAATTGTTTTTAAATTAATTTTCTAAATTTTTTAAATATTTATTACAAATTTTACTTATTTCTTTTAATTTTCTATTGCCTTTATCATTTTTCAATTATGTTTTTTAATTTTAAATATATTTTTTACTTTTACCTTTTATTTTTCTCAAAGTATAATTATTTTCTTTAGTTTTGCATTATTATTATAATTTTAAAACATTTTCTTCAATTTTTATTTTCAATTAATTTTAAAGATTTTGCTTCCTCCTAAAATTTTTCAATTTTCCAATAACCACTTTTCAATTTTCTAATTTGTCAATTTTACAATAACCTAATCTCCAATTTCTCAAATTACAAATTTTTTTACTTCGACAATTTACCAATAACCAAATTTCCAATTTCTTAATTTGCTAGTTTAAACAATTTTCTAAGTTGCCAATCTTCCAGTTTATCAATATTCAATTTCTTCAATTTTACAATAACCACTTCTCTAATTTCCTAATTTGCCAATTTTTCAATCACCAAATCTCCAATGTCTCAAATTACATATCAGCTTACAAATTTTTCCAGGTTTCTAATTTTCTAATTTATCAATGTTTTTACTTTGCCAATTTTCCCATAACAATGTACCTTTTTTAATATTTTCCAGTAGCCCCTTTTCTAATTTTATGAAAAAAATTCCAACTAAATTTAAATCTTAAGCTACCTGCTATCACACTATACCTATCTTATTATTATCTAGCCTAAATAATAATACTGTATGATATAAATCTTTTTCTAAGTTAATATGCAGTTTATTAAGAAAAATAACTTTCTGGGTAAGTATGAGGTAAAAAAGATTTAAAAATCTTCCTTTATGAGTTATTGAAAAATAATTAGTAAACGTCTAATATGGGAAAATTAAATAGTTTCCACAAATATAAATTGTTTAAACAATCAAAAGATCTTGAAAATTGCAGACGGAAAAATTTGTGATATTTTTTTAATGAAGAAAGTCGAAAGCCAAATTCTTCTAAGAGAATTTAATAAAAAAAATGTTTTTAAACAATTTAGATTGTTTAAGCAAATACAATAAATATTTAATGCACACATTTTCTGTCAATTGTTACTGAGGAATCGATGGCTGTTAAAAAAAGTGTTTAATTTTGAAAACATAAGAAACATAAATTGTTTAAACAAATTAAAATTTTTTAAACATTTGAATATACACTGCGAAATATGAATAAATAACTTCTTTATGATTCTTCCGTACAAATGACAAAAAACCTCATAATTTTAGCTCAATTTCATCGAAAGTTGCATTTTAAACAATTGATTCAATTAAATCAATTAAATTACATTAATTACATTCTTTTTCCTTTTGCTAATTAATAAGTTGTAAGCTTTTAAGCTTATATTTCACATAGAAAATATGAAAAAAATTGTTTAAACAATTCAAAATTAATTTCAAAATGTTCATACAATATCATACAAGGATGCCTTAGAATTTTCAGACCTTTTAAAATCTCTTTTCTCATTTTCTCTCTCTCTTTCTTAAATCTGTCTTTATCTATCTCAGACACCTGTTATACCTTTTCCTTTTTCACATTTCGCACGCCAATGTTGTCTTTATCTATCCCAGGTAACCTTATTCTCTCTTGCTTTGAGAATCGCAATCTGTAAACTATCCCTGCGTTTCGCACGCTATTGTTGTCTTTATCTATCCTAGGTAACCTTATTCTCTCTTGATTCTAGAACAACAACTGTGAACTCTCCTTGCGTTTCACACGCTTTTGTTGTCTTTATCTATCCCAGCTAATATTATTCTCCCTTGCTTCTAGAACCACAATTGTGAAATCTCCTTGCGTTTCGCACGCTATTGTTGTCTTTATCTTTCCCAGGTAACCTTATTCTCTCTTGCTTTTAGAACCGCTAACTGTGAACTCTCCTTGCGATTCGCACGCTATTGTTGTCTTTATCTATCCCAGGTAACCTTATTCTCTCTTGCTTTTAGAAGTTTAAAACAACAACTGTGAACTCTTCTTGCGTTTCGCACGCTATTGTTGTCTTTATCTATCCTAGGTAACCTTATTCTCTCTTGATTCTAGAACCACAACTGTGAACTCTCCTTACGTTTCACACGCTTTTGTTGTCTTTATCTATCCCAGTTAACATTATTTTCCCTTGCTTCTAGAACCACAACTGTGATTTCTCCTTGCGTTTTGCACGCTATTGTTGTCTTTATCTTTCCCAGGTAACCTTATTCTCTCTTGCTTTTAGAACCGCAAACTGTGAACTCTCCTTGCGTTTCGCACGATATTGTTGTCTTTATCTGTCCCAGGTAACCTTATTCTCTCTTGCTTTTAGAAGTTTAGAACCACAACTGTGAACTCTCCTTGCGTTTCTCACTCTATTCTTGTCTTTATCTATCCCAGGTAAATTCTATATAACTTATTCTCTCTTACTTACTGAAAAGCATAGCAGTATACCTATATATCTATAACTAACAGATTTTTTATATAGGATCAGAAAGTCAAAATCGAAAACTATCGATTATATCTTCTAACCAATAAGAGGTCACGAAAGGGTCTTACACGTCTGAAGTTAATCACAATGTCTCTTTCTTTTTAGGATAGGATATGCTTTAAGAAACTGCAAGAAAAAAAACCAATTTTTGTAAAAATCGTAGCTAGGCATATAATCCTTTAAAAAGACATCAACCCTGACTCAATTATGAACACTAAAACGTAGTGAGCATCACGATAAAAGTTACAACTCAATTGCAGACTATATCATTGACACTTTGCTTTTTTTAAAACGGATGCAGTCAATTCAGGATTGATGTTCAGGTCATCATATATATTTTTGTGGTTTTCATTTGGTCCAGGAATTGATGTGAGAAAATGCAACGGCAAAAGATCGTGTTTTGCTGTTAATCATCATCGTCACGAAAGTCTGTCGAGATGAGTGTTGTTAAATATATATATATATATATATATTTACATATATATCTACATGCAAACTGAACGTCAATATCAGCATCAAAACAGAAGATAGAAGATAAAACAACTCAGTTTGGTATTAGAGTTTGGTTGTGTTTAGCCGTGGGGGAATCTCGTTCATCAGGAAAAGGTTTGTCGGATGATCAATTGGATATTGGCGATCGCTCTCGTCCCATTAGCCCTGAGACGCTGGATCGGATAATTAGCAAAGCATTCGCTCGATTCTACCTTCTTCTTCTTCTTCTTCGTCTCTTCTTCTTCCTTCCTGCGCGGAGTCCTTAATAATTGTAATTGGACACGGCTCGGCAGCTTCACCTACAGCGTAGTCTCGCTGCCTACTTTACAATACACTTTGTCCATCTGCCTTTTAAGGAGTGAAAAAATGAAAAAAGGAGGCGTGGCCAAGAGATCAAAGAGAGCCGCTCTCCACCCGTGCCGAAGGACCTAAGAAATCTCGAGACTCGAGACATGTTCGGAGGTATGCACAATACGGGACGCGATGCACACTGCACCTTCCAAGATGTATCCATAAAACTGTACGCGGATCAACAATGTAGTGGTCATCACAATTTCGGCTCGAGAGATTGCAACTCGTCTGTCTTCTAGAATAAATTCACCACAGGAGAAAGTTTTTTAAAAGAAAGAAAAGAATCATTCTTCATTCACACGTTCCCATTAAACCTGCGTAATTCAGATAGGAACACAAGTTTCCCAGTTTGATCAAGTTTTAGGGTTTTGTAATTTCTTTGGTATGTTGATTATTTTAGTGTGGATTATATGAGGAGGATGAATATTTTATAAGACATATTTGGATTAATAGGTGTTGAGCCTAAAGACTGTTTAGTCCAAAACACACTTTGCCTAAATCATGTTTAGTCTAACACACTTAGCCTAAAACATATTTGGTCTAAAAATCATTTGAACTAAAACCAATTTAGGCTAAATCTATTTGTCCTAAATCCCATTTTGCCAAAAACTAATTTGACCTAAAACCCATTTGGCCTAAACCTAATTTGTCCCAAAACCCATTTGAACTAAATCGTATTTAGTCTAACACACACTTGGACTAAAACCAATTAAGTTTAAACACATTTGGTCTAAAAAACATTTGGACTAAAACAAACTTGGGCTAAATCTATTTGGTTTAAAAAACATTTAGACCTCGATTTAGACTAAAACCAATTTGGGCTAAATCTATTTGTCCTAAATCTAAATTCCATTTGGACAAAATCATACCTGGCCTAAAACTAATTTGTCCTAAAACCCATTTGGCCTAAATCATTTGTAGTCTAACACACACTTGGCCTAAAACCTAAAACTAATTTAGCCTAAAACACATTTGGTCTAAAAAACATTTGGACTTAAACCAATTTAGGTTAATTGGTATGAAACACTACATTTGGACTAAAACCAATTTGGGCTAAATCTATATTTGTCCTCAATCCCATTTGACCTAAATTATACCTGGCCTAAAACTAATTTGTTCTAAAACCAATTTGGCCTAAATCATATATAGTCAACACAAACTTCGCCTAAAACCAATTAAGCCTAAAAGACATTTGGACTTAAACCAATTTGGGTTAAATATAATTGGTATAAAACACATTTGGACTAAAATTAATTTAGGCTAAATCTGTTTGTCCTAAATCCCATTTGACCGAAAATTAATTTAACCTAAACCCCATTTGGCCTAAAACCCGTTCGGTCTGAACAACATTTGGACTAAAACCAAGTTGGGCTAAAATTATTTGGCCTAATCCCATTTGGGCTAAATAATATTTAGTCTAAAACATACTTGGCATAAAACTTTTTAAGCCTAAACCCATTTGGTCTAGAAGACATTTGGACTAAAACCAATATGGGCTAATTCTATATTGGGTATAAGACACATTTGGACTAAAACCAATTTGGACTAAATTTATTTGTCCTAAAACCCATTTGACCTAAATCTTATTCAACCTAACACCCATTTGGTCTAAAAAAACATTTGGACTAAAACCAATTTGGGCTAAATCTATTGGATCCAAAACATATTTGGACTAAAACCAATTTGGGCTAAATTTATTTGGCCTAATCCCATTTGGGCTAAATAATATTTAGTCTAACACATACTTGGCATAAAACTCTTTAAGCCTAAGCTCATTTCGACTAGAATACATTTGGACTAAAACCAATATGGGCTAAATCTATATTTGTTATGAGACACATTTGAACTAAAACCAATTTGGGCTAAATTTATTTGGCCTAAAACCCATTTGACCTAAATCCCATTTAATCTAACACCCATTTGGTATAAAAAACATTTGGACTTAAACCAATTTAGGCTAAATCTATTTGGTTTAAAACACATTTGAACCATAACCAATTTGGGCTAAATCTATTTGTCCTAAATCCCATTTGGCCTAAAACTAATTAACCATAAAAATTATCGTAGAACAATTTTCAAAGAATCGTTTAAAAGGTAATAAAATAACCCTTCATATGCCATTTTCAAAATAAAAATTTGATGTTTTCTTCAAAAATTGTAATAATTTGAAATTTACTAAAGAAAATTGTAAAATTTTATATTTTATTTTAAGCAATCTATATGATAAACAATAAAATTAACTACAAAAAGACAGTTAGATTAGCTAAAAAAGTAATTATTTTAACTACCTTTAGCTACCTAATGTTAGTCGAATTTTTGCAGTAAATTTTTTTTCAGTGTAAGAATTAAGTTTCTTTCCGTGTATTTGTGCGTATAGCTAAAGCCATATGTGCAATGATGTACCTGCCTCAAAATTGTTAACGAGTGATCACTCGTTGATGCAAAAGGGGAAGGAAAAAAAAAGAGATACCGTAAAGTATAGGAACAGAAAGAGGTGGGCTGTGCATCCGCCATGTTAACCAATGGCCGTAGGATGTGGTTATTAAAATTACAGTACAGAATGAATAGTACTTTCATGAATTCAGAAAAAGCACATGCAGATATATCTGTCTAAAATTTGTCTCGTTGACATAAATTCACATGTTTTATGCATATAATTTGCCATCTATAATCAATATACTTTAATAATTAGACAGATGAGCTTGCAATTTACGTGACAGCCTATTATTCATTGTATATATTCTATTTCCTCAATAATCAATATTTCGTTGAACTCACGACTGACACGCACCGATTACTCTTTTTCTGACTCTTTTGATCTTGAACAGTTAAATATCTGTTGGATTGGAAATTAATTTTTGAAAAAATTGAAAAAAGATTAAAATTTGTTGTTATTTCAGTTTTGTTACTTTTTGTAAAAAAATATTTTGTATTGAGAGTTTTCTTGCTGTTATTTAAGTAAATTTTAGTCAATAGCATTTTTTGGAAAACTAAAAATCTTAATGATCCCTAATAGATTTTTTTTAATTCCATTTTTCTAAAAATTTCTATTTTTTCCTAATTATATGTTGTCTGATGGGTATTATTTTTAATAAATTAAATTGTTTAAATATTGTTTTGTGTTTGGGGACCTGTTCTAAGGATTTTGTAAAAAGATGGATGTTTTCTACCCCCACAGATATTTTTTATTGCAATTTTTCTCAAATATTCACTTTTTTTGTTATTATATCTTGGCTGCTAGGTATTATTGATAACAAATTAAATTGTTTAATTATTGTTTTGTTTTTCAAGATGTGTTCTAAAGATTTAGTATAATTGCTTAGGGAAATACGGATACGAAAAAAACCAATAGGAGAAAGAGGACCGTGGTGCAAATGATAATTTTTTACATTAAAACATGTTCTTAAAAAAATTTGTTTAAACAAAATGTTATAAAAAATGTAATAAAAATCAAAATTATAAAAAATAAATAGCACCATTCGATTGTACGAGAAAAATTACTAAAGAAACATATGTGACATTTCAAAATTTTTCACTCGATTTGTTGTAAATAATTAAGAAACAAAACTTGGGGTGAGATGAACATTGTTATTGTTTAACAATTATTTATAACACATATGGTGAAAAACATTTTAAACGTAATATATGTTTCTTTAGTAATTTTCCCACACAATCGATTGGCGCCATTGGTTTTTAATCATTTTTAATTTTTCTCTGTTTGTTTAGAACCATTTGTTTAAACAAATTAGTTTTTAAACAATTTTTAATATCAAAAATCATCATTTGAACAACAGTTCCCTTTCCTCTATTGATTTCTTTGGTATCCGTATTTCTCTAAGCATTTTTAGACATTAAAAATTGTTTTTAAAAAAATTGTTTAAAAAATTGTTTATAAACAAATGTAAAAAAACTAAAAATTATTAAAAATAAATAGCTCCATTCGATTGTACAAAAGATATTACTAAAGGAAGATATGTGAAATTTAAAAATTTTTCACTTGATTTGTTGTAAATAATTAATAAACAAAACATGGGATGAGATGAGCATTGTTATTGTTTAATAATTATTTATAACACATATGGTGAAAAACTTTAAAACGTTATAAATGTTTCTTTAGTAATTTTCCCACACAATCGATTGGAGCCATTGGTTTTTAATCATTTTTAATTTTTTTCTATTTGTTTAGAACAATTTGTTTAAACAAATTAGTTTTTAAACAATTTTTAATGTTAAAAACCATCATTTAAACCATATTCTTCTGTCCCCTATTGATTTTTCTCGTATCCGCATTTCCCTAAAAATGGGTTCAAGGTCATTGTTTATTGATTTTATTTATAACAAATAGAGTGACAAACTTTGAAATGCCTTACATGTTCCATCAGTAATTTTTTACGTACAATCAAATGACACTATTTATTTTTAATAATTTCCAGTTTTTTATCTGTTTATAACAGTTTGTTTAAACAAATTATTTGTTAAACAAATTCTTTGTAAGACCATTTTTTTTAAACAAATTATTTATCAAACAATTTATTTGTTAAACAATTTTTAATGCCAAAAACCATCATTCGATTCACGATCCTCTTTTTAATGTTGGGTTTTTTGGAATTCTCATTTCCCTAAGCATGGGAGTTAATAGGTCAAAATTCTATTAAAATTAAGATGGAATTTAGTTGGAATTAAATTCAAGAAGACTTTAAACAAAATTATGTTGGAATTTATTAAAAAAAAAATTTGGAATTCATAATTCTATTGAAATTTGGTTTTTATTTAGAAAGAATAAAACGGAATTCAGTTGGAATTGAATCAGAAATTTATCGGGTATCGTTAAAATTAAGACGGAATTTAGTTGGTTTTCAGTTAGAATTTATTCAATTTCTACAGAACTTAAACAATCACTCGAGGATTTACATCGGATCAAAAAATGTTTTTAAAGTTGATAAAATAAGTTGTCAAATACTGTTTTCAAAATTAAAATGTGTTGATTTCTTCAAAAATTGTATCAATTTGAAGTTCACAAACAATTTTTAAAAAAATGAAAAATTTTTGTTTTAATCAATTTAACTATGAAATTTTTTTCATTTTCTTTTTTAGGTATCATTAAAGTCAAAGAAATAAACTTTAAAATGAATATTCTATAAAGATTTTATCTCTACTAGAAATTAAAATACGAAACTTTTTTTAGTAGAGCGAGCTGTAAATAATAAAAATAATAAATTTTATACGAAAAATAAAATGAATTATAAAATACAGTAAATTAAATTAAAATAAATAGATTTTAGTCATATCCACCTTTCGCATAGCTTTTATTTCGCCATAACGCAATATTTCCACGTTTAATTAATTTCCGGTTTTACAAATGTATTGCCACCCTTTTACCATCTTGATATGATTCTGCCATCATAAATAAGGAGGTTCTACTGCCTTCGATCATTATTAATTGGTTACTCTGGTTTCTAATAATTAATTTCAATTGCAATTCTGTATTTTCTAATTCAGTTCCTTATAATAAATAACGACTACTAATTTACAGATTTGACTATTTCCTTTTTGTCTTGCGCTAAAATAGATTTTTCTCTTTCTAAAAATAAATGTAAATAGAGCAACTTGTTGTTCGTTATTTTAATGGAGGATAAATTAAAAGTATAAGCTTTTCAGAGTATAAGCTCTATAATGGTATAATTCGGAGAATCTATGTATATAAAAAGAAAGACAACTCAATTAAGACATCGAGCAGTGCGGTTTGAAAAAGGAACAAAATTATCTTAAAGCCAAATATCCATGTAAAGACAACTGCTAGGTACAATATTGATCATAAGTGTATTAACCAGCTTATAACAACCAGCAAATTTGGTACGAGACTTACAAAGTACAATAAAAATTAAAGTTCAGATATTTCTATTTGTAGCTCTAAACAACGTTTTTCGGCAATTTTTTTGTCGTTTCAGATTTCATGTTAAATTTTTCTCTAAATTTCTCTCTCAGAACTCTCTTTTTATCTTAAAACTAGTTTTTTTTATTTTTCCTTTATTTCTAAACTGTTTTTTTGCCTTGGTAGATTTTTTCATTTAGCACAATTTTGCATTTTTTTAAGAAGGTTCTCTCCGTTGGAATAACCTCAAACTAAAAAATGACTGTTCCCATGAAATAAGGAAAAAAAAACTAAAACTATTATTAAAATTAATTTCACCAAATATAGAAAGATCCAGTTGTACATTTTCCAGAAAAAAGTAAGTTTAGCTAAAATTTGTTGCCAAATAATAATTATTTAACATCTTATGCTTTTTCTTTTAATGTAGTTAAAATCTGTAATTTTCATCCAAGTTTGATAAATAATAGATCATTTTTCTCGTTGAAACATTCTATACAATTTTCTTTGTTGGATTTTTTATAATATTCTGTTGAAAAGTTATTAAACAAATAATATTTGTTCTTTAGGAATATTGTCTTTTAGGTGAACCTAATTTTTTCTGGAAAATGTACAACTGTACCTATCAAAATTTGGTGAAATTAATTTGAATGATATTTTTATTTAGGGTGAAAAACGATTTTCCAGATTGAGGTTAGGTAAATAGAGTGAATCCGACATTCAACTTTCTGAATTTTAAATCTCAAAGCAAAACATTTGGATAAAAGTTTTGTAAAATAAAAGATAATTTAAAAACGCGTGTAGAGAACAATTTTAGACTATTCTGGCGTGAATTTTTTTATTTTCTAGACTCATAACGAAACGAGTGGATTTGGTTTTGGGCGAATGGATGACCACACTAGGTGGTGTATATAATAAAGCAATTTTCTCTCTAATTCTTTTACCTTTCAGCGTATTCTTATTTTCTCACCAGACATCGAAAACGCCTGCCGGTGGTCCAATAGATCGTTCCTTGTTCGCACCCTGCACGTTTAGATATACGTACACTCTCCTTCTAATATGTATGTATATGTATGGGAATATGGCGCTTTATAGAAAGAACCTGAGCACATTTTATACCTGCAGGTTCATTTCATTTTGTGGGCCAGCTGTCTATGGCACACGCGAAGCACAACCGCTGCAAGGATATTATTTACTGAGTATTTTTTTTGATATTTTACATAAAGCCTCAAGTTTAAGGGAAACGTTAAATTAAAAGAGAGAAGGGATAAATGTATGCTTCAATTTATTATCTTATAATTACTGAGAAAATACAGTTTCTATATATGGAAAGTAAAGTGTGATTAACATGAGATTATACATTTTCTCATGTTAATGACACTTTACTTTCATTCAAGCATAAACTTTGTACGGAATAATTCATTTTTAAAGTGAACAGAGCGCGCTTCTGAGGCAAACGATAGTCATTGAAAAATCAGTAGTAGAAATCGTGTTATGTGCGGCGCTCAAAAATGAGGGTTTAAAATAGCGTAGAAATTTCAATTTGTAACCGATTTAAATTTTTTTTTTGTTTCTCAACTAAAATAGACTAAATTCCAAAGAGATCGCTAGAGCCCAACAAATAAATTGTTATAAACAATTATTAAAGAAACAATTAATATAAACAAATGTGTTTTCTTGGTCGTTGTCAATGAAAAAAAAATAGTTTTATTCTTTAAATTTTTTTATATCTAAGATTAAAACACTCTAAAGTAGCTTCTAGAATCGCATAAACAATTTTCTTAAGTGTTCTAAACAAATTAATAAACAAAGTAAAAAATCTCCGTTTTTTTAATTAAAAAATAATGTTTTTTAATATGATTAGTTTAGCACAAGGTACGAACTACATTTTGCGAACCATAAAAATATCTATAAACAATATTCAGTTGACAAACAATTTATAAACAAATAAATTAACAAATTGTTTTCCTTTGTCTTTTTACATAGACAATGTCGTTTTTTCTTTTAGCTTTTCTGCAAGTAAGTTCGAAATACTAATTACTGATGTTTCAAGTTTTTATATTAACTATTTTTTTAATTGCTACAAACATATTAATAAAAAAATTGAAAAATTTTCGTTTTTTCCATAAAAAAGTTTTTTTTTAATATAAGATTAGTCTAGCACAAGGCAGGAAATACATTTTGCGAACCATAAATATCTATAAACAATATTATAGTCTATAAACAATCTATAAACAAATGAATTCTTTGTCTATTTATTTTCTTTGTCTATTTATAAGGAACAAGTCGCTTTTTCTTTCAGGTTTTCTGTATAAAGATTGAAACAGTAAGTTATAATTTATTTTCTTTCCGTGTACGATAAAAACAACTTACACATGAATTACATAAAATTTGATAACAAATCTAAATAAAAAATTTAAAAAATAAAAATGGCGGATCTAATATGGCGGACAATATTTAAATATTTAAAAATCCTCATGAAAATAGCTACTCGGAAGTTTTCGAGGCCGTTTATTACGAATCTGATGTCACTTTTTAAAAATTCAAAATGGCGGACCCAAAATGGCTGATCGAAAATTCAAAAAATTGAGTTGAACTTAAGAAATTGTCTACTGGTGTATTATTGGAATCTCTGATTACGATTCTGATATAAATTTTTTAAAAATACAAAATGGCGGACATTTTCAAAAACTTATCTCACTTTTTTGAATTTTTGATCCGATATTTTAGGTCCATCATTTAAAATTTTTAAAAACTAACATCGGATTCGTAATCAGCGACCCCGAAAACCCCCGAGTATTCATTTTTACGTGTTGGAATAAATTTTTTAAATTTTGGATTCGCTATTTTGCGTCCGCCATTTTGGATTTTTAAAAACTAACATCATTTTTGTAATCAGCATTTTTGTTTTAAGCAATTTAAATTGTGTATGCAAATATACAAAATAGTTAATGAATTTTTTTTTTACAATTTAATTGTCAATTAAATTAAATCAGTTAAATTGTTTCTCCCTTCGCTATTTAAAAATTGTAAGTTTACGAAATATTTAGTTAAAACAGAAAATATACAAAAAAAATGTGGAAGCAAATTAAAATTGTTTAAACAATTGAAAATTAATTTAAAAAAGTAGCAAGATTTGTATTTTTCTAAATAAAAAAATCTGTAAAAAATTTATATTTTAACCTTATTTACTTTCAAATTTATGCTGAATTTACGTTTAGGGGTGATTTTTAAAGCACCCCTAGAGAGGGTCAGTTTGCAAAAAAAAAAAAAAAAAATTGACGGTTTCTTCAGCTTTGAACATTCATTGAGGTTTCATAAACTTCTAAGCCATTTTTGATAATAAAATAAATTTTTTTTCGCAATTTTGTAAAAAAGAACACTTTTCCAATGTATTTGGGAGAATTTTAAAATTTAAAATACTGTAATTGTTTCATTTTACGTCCATGTACGAAATTATAAAATACATCTAACAATATTAATTTTCAAAATAAATTTCTTCAATTTCTAAGTAATTTCTTCATTTTTACATTATTCTCTTTAATCTTTGATTATTTTTTTCAATCTTGAAAATAATTTTTAATCTTTTCAAACATATTCTTCTAATTTCTCAAATGTTTTCTTCAATCTTACAAATATATTCTATTAATTTTTCAAATGTTGTATTCAATTTTTAATTTATTCTTTAAAAATTAAATTTCAATTGAATTCTTCTTACTTCCAATTTTTTTCTTCAATTTTTAAAAATCTATAATTTTGTTAATAACTTTATTTGATTTTAATAATATCCTAAAATTTTTAAGGTTATTTTCTTCGTTAGTCAATTTTTTTCAGTATTTTTCAATTATATTTTTCTATTATTTCAATTATTCAATTATTCAATTGTCCAATTATTGTGTTCAGATTTTATTTATTCCTTTTTTAAATTCCAATTGTGTTCCCTAATTTCTTCAAATATTTTTTTTCAATTTTCAATAATTATTTAAATTTCCTAAAGATATTTTTAATTTTTAATTATTATATCTTCATTTTCTAACTACTTTCTTAAGTTCCTGAATTCTTATTCTGAATTTCAATTATATTTGTCAAAATTTTTAATTATTTTCCTCTTATTTCATCAACCTTTTTTATTTTCCAGTGATTTTGCTTGTTTTAAATTAATGTATTTATTTTTCAATTAATTTCTTTCATTTTAAAACTTTTCTTAATATTTTTCAAATATCTTTTTAATTTATAAATTATTTTCGTCAATTTCAATTATATTCTTAAATTTTTTTAATTATTTTATTTGTATCTCAACAATTTCTTTTATTTTTCAATGATTGTATTATCTTTTTAATTAACGTCTTTTTTTCAGTTATTTTCAATCATTAAATATTTTTTCTTCATTTTTTAATATAATTTTCTTTATTTTTCAATTATTTTCTTCGCTTTCAATTAGATTCTTCTATTGTTTCAAATATAGGGAAAAAAAATTCTTTTAACAGTTTTTTTCTATTTTTCAATTATTTTTTTTATTTTAAATCCATTCTTCATTTTATTCAAATATATTTTTTCTTTTTTTTTTAATTATTAAAAAATTTTCAATTATGTTCTTTTTTATTTCAGTATTCCTCTTTTGTTTCATTTATTTTATTCCAAATTGCAATTATCTTTCTAGTTACCTGCTTTAGTTATTTTCTTCAATTTTGAAAAATAATCTTTCATTTTTTCAATTTTAATTATATTCTTCAATTCGTTTAATTATTTTCTTCAGTTTTCAATATTTTAAAAAAATTTACAATGAGATTTGTCATTTTTCGACTATTTTCTTTATCTTTCAATTTTATATATTAATTATAAAAAAAAAATTAATTTAAATTCTATTCTTCAATTTCTTTCAATTAGTTTCTTCAGTTTTCAATGTTATTAAAAATTTTACATTATGATTTGTCATTTTCCGATTATTTTCTTCATCTTTAATTTTTTTTTTCTATTTTGATGTGGATTCTTAAATCTTTACAGTTGGTTTGTTTCTTTTTCAATTATATTTTTCAATTTCAATTGAAATTTTCTCAGTTATTCTCAGCAATTTTAAATACATTTTTTTCAACTACTTTCATAAATTTCATTTATATTATTAAATTAATTAAATGATTTTCTTCAATTGTCGATCATTTTTGTTTCATTTTTCAATTAGTTTCTTTTCCCTTAAATCTGTGCTATCAAAAATCTGTTTAATTATAAAAAAAAAAAAATTTCTTGAATTACTTTTCTCAATTTTTTATTTGTTTCTTCCTTTCTTGTATTCTTAATTATTTTGTTCTAGTGTTTAAATTGTGTTATTAAATTTTAATTTACTTTCTTCAAAGCTTGAATCATTAATATTTTTGAACACTTCTCGACTTCAGAATTTCATAAATTATATTTTTAAGGATATGACTGTGTTTGTGTGTGTATGTGTTCACATTATATTTTTAAGATAAAATGACCAATCTACAAAACTATAAGCATTATTTTATCTAGAGTTCTCAACGGTTGTAAAAGAAAAATTTTTAAAAGTATTTATTTGTTTTTTGTTAATTTATTCAAGAGCAATTTTAAACGTTCTACATTATTCTTTAAAAATTTCAATTAAATTCTTTCTTCCAATTTTTTGTTCAATTTTTAATAATCTAAAATTTTGTTAATAAAATAGACAATCAAACACTTGAAAAACGCATTGTCTGGTTAATTTCAGATTTTCTTTCAATTTATTAATTAAACGACTCTAAAACATCTACAAGATTTTTAAAATGAATATATATAATTTTAGATATTTAAATATTGCTTGTTTATAAGAAATAACCTTTGTAACCATATTATAACAATGATTACAATTTAAAACAAATGTAACATTTATACCAATCAATAATGTATATGTATAGTATACTTTATTAACAAATCCCACTTAACCAGCAGCTTTATAAAACTTTGTCTGTTAACAATATAGTATTGAGAATATAAAATTATAAATTTTAAGTTCCCACGGTTGATTCTACAAAAGTTTTTTTTTTACAGAGGTTACACTGTGTAAAGCAGCATAATAGATGCATGAGTAAAAAATGGTTTAAAGAATATAGATAAAGGTGTTCTGAATTTATCCATTGACGAGGGCGGAGTTTTCGCAAACCGACACGCTCGATTTCTTGAATATTTGATGTCTCATGTCAGCCATCTTGACTATATAGCGTGCTATGAAGCATGATATACAAGTAGGGTTGTTAGCCTCCTTATCTATAGAGTATAGACTGTCTTCCACATAACACATCTGTACAATAAGAACATATTATTTAAAGTATACAGTCTCTATTATCGCCTCGAAATGTCTGTTGGAAAAAGGGTCTAAAGAAAAAGTTGAAACTTGAAATTTAAGGGTTTGAAGCAGTCTTTTTCATGCGTGAGGGTAAAATTACACATTTTTATTTCATGTAGATTAAGTCTTCATAGGCAGAGGTCAATACCATTTTATAATGCAGATATATAATTTCAGTTTATATCAAAATAATATACCTGAAAATATCATTTTGAATATGATTTGGAATATTTCAAATAATATACCCGTATGTGATAATATTTGAAACATTATTTCAAAAAGTGCGAATAATTTGGAAGGGTTAATATTTCAATTCCAAGAAGTGAACTGTATATAACTTGAAATTAGATAAGAAACTGTTTAAGATGAAAATGGAGAAAGATCGATTCAGTATAGGTTTACTCGTTATTCTCAACTCCCAGTCAATAAAATTTCCAGACGTTCAAGAACGATTGGACTTGATGCCCTGTTCGTGACAAAGCTCAATGAAATTTCAAGTGCAAATAGAATCTCGATTCGTCTGAATCGAAAGTAAGAAAATTGCTGTTCTCAACACGAATTGAAAATCAGAGGTTTCGAGTGGAATTACCACAAAATTGGTATTGATTCTTGATTTCAATAGAAATTATATGACTACATTTCATTCAGCCCTTTCATACCAAACTACAAGTTAAAATATTTCTAATCTATCATTACAGATAAGAATCGAATTTCTGCAATCTATTATTACAATTGTGCCAATATCAAAAATTTATCTAAAATACAAAAAGATAACAATTTTTAAGACAAAGTTGATTCTTTGTTTGTTTAAATTTGAATCATCTCAGAACAGATTGAAACGAGGGGTCGTTAATTCCACTTTCAAAAAATGTAGGTATTTACATTCATTAAAATTTTAATTTAAAAATACCAGTTGAAATAATTTTAATTTCATTATTAATAAATCTCTAATTTTTTCTATGTTTTTCAACAGTTTTCAAATTACAATTATTCTCCTTAAATTTTGTAATTATTCATCAATTTTTAAATTTCTCAATTATTTTCTTTAATATTCAATTATTTACTTCATTTTGTAATCTTTCTTTCAATTATTCATTACCTATTTTCCTAAAATTTGAATTTAATTTTTTAATCTTCAGTTTATTGTTTTTAATTTTTAATCTTTATCGACAATTCTCAATTATTTTCCTTAATTTTTAATTATTTTATTCAATAACCAATAATTCTCGCCTCTTTTCAACTATCAATTATTTTTTTGAAACTTCAATACATTTCTAAATTTCCAGTTGATTTATATACAATTTTGATTTCTTTGATACAATTTTTTCTTTAATTATATTCAGTTTTCAATTGATAATTTATTATTATCTTCAATTTTATCGTTGTTCTTTAATCTCGAAATTATTTCTTTCTGATGCCCATTAATCTCACCATTTATCGAATTTTTTATCAATTGACAATTTTCCATAATATTTCATTATTTTCGTCATTTTGTAATTTTTCCTACAATCATCAATTATTATTTTCAATGTATTAAAGGGGTTTTCCCCGTTTATTGATATAAATAAATAAATAAATAAATTATCTTAAAGCTTCAATTTATTTCAACAATTTTAATTATTTTCCTCAATTTTTATTTTTTTTCCTTTTTTTCAATTATTTTTATCGATTATTAATTAATTCAAGAATATTTTATAATTCTCGGATGTTTTCAATTATTTTTTTACTCATAAAAATTGTTTTAAAATTTATATTCAATTGTTTAATTTTACAACTATTTTCATCAATTCTCAATTACTTTCTTCAAACTTCCATTCCATTTTTTAATTTTCAATTATTACTTTAATATTAAAAATTTTCCGCTTTTAATCAATTTTTTTTTCATTCATCAATAAGTATTTTTAATATTAAATTCAATTGTTCAAATATTCCGTTTAATTTTCAATTTCTTTTTAAATTTAATTCAATTTGTCAGTTTTTAATTTTTTCTTCTACAATCAATAATTCTCGGGTTTTATCAATGACTTTTTCAATTTTTAGTTATATTTTTCTAATTTCAATTACATTCTTCAATTTTCAAGCATTGTACGATTTTCAACTAACTCTTCAATATTAAAAAATTCTCGGCTTTTTTCAATTAATTTTTTCAATCATAAAAATTGTTTTAAAATTTTGTTTCAAAAATTTTCTTTAATTTTCTTCTTTCTTCAATTTTATACAACTATTTCCTTCAATTTTTCATTATTTTCTTTCAATTTCAATTCAATTTTTAAATTTTCAAATATTTTCTTTAACTATGAAAAATTCTCGACTTATGTATATCAATTATTTTTCTCTACATCAATAAATTTCTTTAATTTTAGATAAAGTTGTTCAATTACCTATATATTCTACAAATTTTAATTCCACTCTTCAAATTTAAATTATTTTCTTCAATTTTCAATTATTATTATTCAATTTTCAAACAATTCTTCAATATTAAATAATTTTATGATTTTTAAAATTTTTTTAACAATCAAAAAAATTGTTTTATATTATCAATTTAGTTGTTCAATTCGATAACTTTTTTTTTAAATTCTTAATTATTTTTTTAAAATTTCAATTCAATTCTTGAGTTTTTAATTTTTTTTTGTACTTAATAATTATGTTGAGCTTTTTTAAATTACTTCTTAATTCACAAATTGTTTATTATTCTAGACATTTTTGGAATTTCATTTTCAATTGTCAAATATTTTCGTCATTTTTCATATATTTTCTTCTGTTTTGTAAATGTTCTCATAATTTTTGAATTATTCATTTCAATTATTTCCGAGAATTTTATCCAATTTCATTTATTTTCTTGAATTTTTTGAATTATTCTTTAATTTCTTTTTGTTATTTTTCTCTAATGTCGATTATTCTTTCCAGTTTGCGTTTTTTTCAATTGTCAATTATTCTCGTCATTTTCAAATGTTTTTTCAATTATTTTTCTTAAATTTTAAATTACTCTCTTTAATTTTTAACTATTTTCATTAATATTTTTAAGTTTTCGAATTTGGTTATTTTTTTTCGAATATTAACAAGTTTCTATAATTTTAAAATCAATTGTTCAAATATTTTCTGCTATTCTCAAATTTTTTTTTCAAATTTCAATTCCATTCTTCAATTTTTAATTATTTTCTTAAATTATTAACTGTTTTTTTTAATTTTCATTTATTTCCGTCATTTAGTAATCTTTTTTTCAATTACCAATTACCAATTTTCTTAATATTTAAATTTAATTCTTTAATCTTCAATTTATTGTTTTTAATGTTTAATTTTTAAATTTTATCGTCAATTCTCAATTATTTTCCTTAATTTTTTAATATTTTATTAAATAACCAATAATTCTCGACTCTTTTTAATTATCAATTATTTTCTTGAAATTTCAATACATTTCTAAATTTTCCAGTTGATTTTTACAATTTTGATTTCTTTCCTACTATTTTTTATTTAATTATCAACAATTTTTTTAATTTTCTTCTTTCTTCAATTTTTACAACTATTTCCTTCAATTTCTCATTATTTTCTTCAAATTTCAATTCCATTTATAAATTTTCTATTATTTTCTTTAATAATAAAAAATTCTCGTCTAATATCATTTATTTTTCTCTACATCAATAAATTTCTTTAGTTTTAGATTCATTTGTTTAATTATATTCTACAAATTTTAATAACACTCTTCAATTTCATTCTTCGAATTTAAGTTATTTTCTTCAATTTTCAATTATTTTTTTAAATTTTCAATCAGTTCTTCAGTATTCAATAAGTCTCTGATTTTAATGTTTTTGTAACAATCAAAAAAATTGTTTTAAATTATCAAATCAATCATTCAATTCTGTAACTATTTTTTTAAATTCTTTAATATTTTTTTAGATTTTCAATTACATTATTACAATACAATTATTTCAATAATTTTCCTAATTTTTCAATTATTTAGTTTAAATTGAATGTTTATTGTTTAATTTTTAAAATAATTTTTTCCAATTGTTTATTATTCTAGTCATTTTTCGAATTTCGTTTTCAATTTTCAAATATTTTGGTCATTTTTCAGATATATTTTCTTCCATTTTATAATCGTTATCGTTGTTTTTAAATTATTTATTTCAATTATTCCCTACAATTTTTTCAATTTTCAATTATTTTTTTAAAATTTTAGAATTATTCTTCAGTTTTTTTTGTTATTTTTCTCTTTTGTCGATTATTCTTTTCAGTTTGCGTTTTTTTTCGATTGTGAATTATTTTCGTCATTTTGAAATGTTTTTTCAATTTTTGTTTTACAGTTTTTATTTTTATTTATATTCTTTAATTTTCAATTATTTTCTTCAATTTCACTTTTTTTCTACTTTCAATCCAGTTGTTCAATTTACAATTATTTTCAACCATTATTCCTATAATTTTTTTAATTTTTGCTTTTGCGTATATTTTTTTGAAATTGAATTTTTATTGTTTTATTTTTAAAATTTTTGTTGTTGTGTATTAATCTAGCCACTTTTCGAATTTTGTTTCAAATTGTCAATTATTTTCACCTTTGTTTTTATAATTTTTTTTATTATTAAATATTTTAAATTTTAAATTTATTTCTTCATTTGTTTAATACTTACTTTAAATTTCAATTACTTTCTTTAATTTCAATTATTTTCTTTGATTTTCAATCCAGTCTTTCAATTTTCAATTATTTCCAACAGTTATTCCTATAATTTTCTTAATTTAAATTTTTTTTCTTTGAATTTAATATTTATTGTATACTTTTTTATTCATTTTTTGCATTTGTGCAATTTTCTACCCATTTTTCGTATTTCGTTTTCAATTGTCAAATATTTTTGTAATTTTTCAGATATTTTCTTTCATTTTGTAATTGTTATCGTTATTTTTAAATTATTTATTTTAATTATTTCATACAATTTTTTCAATTTTCAGATATTTCCTTAAAATTTTAGTTTTATTCTTTAATTTGTCTTTGTTATTTTTATCTCTTGTTGGTTATTCTTTTCAGTTTCCGTTATTTTTTCAACTGTCAATTATTTTCGTCATTTTCAAATGTTTTTTCAATTATTTTTCTTAAATTTTAAATTACTCTCTTTAATTGTTAATTATTTTCATAAATCTTTTTAAATTCTCGTATTTGGTTATTTTTTTTTTTAATTATTATTAACAAGTTTCTTTAATTTTAAATTCAATTGTTCAAATATTTTCTGCAATTCTCAAAATTTTTTTTCAAATTTCAATTTCTTTCTTTCTATTTCTTCATTTTTTATTACTTTCTTCAATTTCAATTTTTTTCTTGATTTTCAATCCAGTCTTTCAATGTTCAATTATTTCCAACAGTTAATCCTACAATTTTCTTAATTATTAAATTATTTTCTTTAAATTTAATTTTTTTTGTATACTTTTTTATTTATTTTTTGCATTTGTCTAATTTTCTACCCTTTTTTCGTATTTTGTTTACAAATTGTCAATTTTCTTTCATTTTGCGATTTTTTTAAAATTTGTCTCCAACAATGTTTTTATTAATTAAAATTTTTCTTCCACTTATTTATATAATTCTTTGTTTAAAGAATAAATTAAACCACTCTAAACGACAAAAACAAAATATTTATTAATACCAAAAATACTCTAAATTAAAATTCATGAATGTAGAAATATTTTATCGCTTCCTGTTTTTGTGCATCTTTTGCCGGATCCATGAAATCAATTCGAAAAGATATTTTTTTCCATTTTACAAGGTGACGTTGAAGAAAGCTGCTCCACTTGAGTGAGACCAAAGTTTCTTTTTGGTAGATGCCAGAGAGCAGCTGATTGATTATAAAAAAAAATCATTTAAAAGCATAATCGAGTTTTCTGATACAGTACAAGAATGAATTCATTTGGTTCCTTTCATTTCTTTATGTTTGGAAGAGGTTAGAACCAAGTAATTAAAACGTTCCGCTACCGTATTATACGATTACGGTGCTTGGAGCCACGCGCTCTCTTCTCATGTAATGAACCTTCACAGAATCCACCTGCAGGTAAATGAACCTACGCAAGTTAGTGTGAATTCATGCGAGTCAATCAACAAATCCTTATAGCTCTTAGTCGACTTGATTCTGTGAAAATTTCCTCTTCTTTTGGCTCTACGATAATACTTCCCTCCATGATAATAATTACACACTAGAAGCGCGAATATCATTTTAATAGCGGAAAAACACAACTCTAAAGTGCAATTAATTCCTTAAAAAAAAAAAAAATAAAATAAAAAAAGACTAGCGTCGTCGTGTCAATTACATTCTCTCTCATTTTCTCAGGTACTATTTCAGAAATGCTTCTAGTCTTTCACCAGGGAATTGAGCAAAGTACCGCCGTCAATTCTATAGATGTTGATGAGCAATCGAGATTAGAAAATGTCATTAGAATGGCAGCGGTTCATCGCTATTTACCATGTTTCAAGTTGGTCGTCTCATCATCAGTTCGCGGTTTGAATTGTCGCTTATATAGCAAATTTCATCTGTTCTACATAGTGTGATGATAATAATAATAATAATAATGGTAATAATAATAGTAATGGTAATAATAATAAAGTAATAATAATAAAAAATAATAAGAATAACAACAATTATTATTATTATTGTGGCAGTAGAAATAGCAATAATAACAAAAATGAGTGAAATATCTGTCTGAGTGGTCCACCTTATCTTTATATAGTTTAAAAGTTCTACTAATGAAAAATTTTCGAAGAAATATGCACTCTTGGATGTAGTTACTGTCCATAGTAAAAATCTAAAAGCATCCCGATTGTCATCGAATTTTAATAAAAAAATTCTAGGCCCATTTTCCGAAGTGATATTTTAGGAGAAAATTAAATTTGTATTCATAAGTGGACCACTTGGTAAAATTCCGTAAAATCTCCACTTTTCTCAAACTCGGAATCGTCTTCAGTGGATAAAAATACATTAAAAAAACCTCTCAAATAAAAAAAAAATCGAAATTTGCAGACCTGTGTAATTTTTTGTGGATCCAATATAGCTGATAAATTAAAATGAAATTATAGAATTTTTATATAAATTGGTAACTAAGGTTTTTTGCTGTCGCTCATTATGAATCTAAAGTCAAAATTTAAAAATAAAAAATGGCGGATCAAACATGTAGGACAAATTTTAAATAATTTTTTAGAGATTAAAAGTGTCAATTTGCCGGGATTTTAGTTCGACCGGGTAAACCCCGGAAAATTGCCGGGAAAAAAATTATATCCGGGAATTTCTAAAAATTTCAGCTAATTCGTTTTCATAATTCTTCAAATTTGCTTGAAACTTATAACTCGTTTTCGAAATCTCTAATTGTGAAAACAATGTCAGATTTACCAATTTTTCAAAATTCAAATTGGCGGATTCAATATGGCAGACATATTTTGCAAAATTGCTCAAATTCACTTCAAACTTTTTACTCGGTGGTAATCCATGTTCCTGGTTACTAATCTGAAGTTAGATTTTCAAATAAAAGTGTAACAAGTTTCAAGCGAATTTGAGCATTTTCAGGGCTGCCAGTGACTTACTTTTCTCATTTTTATTCATTTTTTTTTAAATCATTCACTATTACTCACTTTAAAAAAAAATCACTTTTCTTACTTTCTTAGTAAAATAATAATAATTATTATTATTATATACAATTATATTCTTCAAATATCAATAATATTGAAATTAATATTAAAATCTTTTTTAATTTTTTAATTAATGTCTAAAAGTTTTTAATTTTTAAACCAGTATTGTCAATTACTTTCGTCGTCTTTCAATTTTTCCATCAAATTTCAATTATTTTTATCATTTTTCAATTATTTTCTGCATATTTTTATTAGTTGTAACATTTAAAAATTATTTTTATCAAATTTCAATAATTATTTTTAATCATTTTTTTATGGTCATCAATTTCTCAATTTATTACACAGTTTTCAATTTTTTTCCTCAAATTTCTTCAATAATTTTATTATTATGTATCAATAATTTTTAAATACTTTACACAAATTAACAATTATTTTTTTTCAAATTTCAAATTTTTTTTTCAATTTTACATTCTTTTAATTATTTACACCAGTTATCAATCACTCATGTCATTATTCAATTATTTATCTCAAATTTTTATCATTTTTGTTATTTCTCATATATTATCTTCAAATTAAAATTTTGTGTAATTTCTTAATTTATGTTCTTCAAATTCAATTATTTTTGTCATTTCTCGACTATTTTTTCCTATTTTCAATTATTTTTGTCATTTTTTAATTGTTTTTTAAAAATTTTCAATTAATTTAGTAATTTCTCAATTATTGTCAATATTTTCGACGTTGTTTTATTTCTTTCTTAAAATTTTGTATTTATTTCCTTATATCTTTCAACCATTGTCATGAATTTTATAATTTCTTACTTCAATTTTCATTTATTTTTGGCAATTCTCAATTACGTTTCAAATTTTAATTATTTTTAGCATTTTTCAAGTCTTTTTTCAAATTTTTTACTCAATTTTTGATTAGTTTTGTCACTTTTCAATTATTTGTCTCAAATTTTTATTATGTTTGTTATTTTTCACATATTATCCCTTCAAATTTAAATTTTTTGTTATTTCTCGATTATTTTCTTCAAATTTCTGTTCTTTTTGTTATTTCTCGATTATTTTTTCCTATTATAATTATTTTTCTCATTTTTTAATTGCTTTTAAAATTTTCAAATAATTTAGTCATTTATCAAGTATTATTAATTTTTTCGACATTTTTTTATTACATTCTCTAAATTCAACTTATTTTCTTATATCTTTAAATTATTGTCATGGATTCTTTAATTTCTTACTTTAATTGACATTTAATTTTTTCATTTTTCAATTATTTTTGTCATTTGTCAATTGCTTTTTATTTTTAATTATTTTTATCATTTTTCAAGTATTTTCTTTAAATTTCAAATTTTTTGGGATTTTCCAATTATTTTGTCATTATTTAATTATTTTCTTTAAACTTTAATTTTTATCTCCAATTTTTCAATTATTGATTTCTAATTTTTATTTTGTTTCTCCATTTTTAAATTATTTATGTCATTTTTTACGTCTTTTTTTCAAATCATAAATTTTTTACATAATTTTAAATTAGTTTTATCATCTTTAATTTTTTTTTTCAAGGCTCAATTATTTTTGTCATTTCTCGACTATTTATTCTATTTTTTGATTATTTTTGTAATTTTCAATTATTTTTGTTATATCTCAATTATTTTTTTTTTAATTTTAATTATTTTTATCATTTTTCAAGTATTTTTTTCAAATTTCTATAAATTTCATAATTTTTCAATTATTTAATTATTTTCTCCAATTTTTTAATTATGTATTGACATTAAATTTTTATTTTGTTTTTCCATTTTTCAATTATTTTTGTTATTTTCCAAGTCTTTTCTTCAAATTTTTAATTATTTATTTAATTTTTAATTAGTTTTGTCATCTTTCATTTTGTTTCTTCAAATTTCAATTATTTTTGTCATTTTCCAATTATTTTCTTCAAATTTCTATTCTTTTTGCCATTTTAGAATTATTTTCTTCAAAGATCAATTTTATCTTAAAAACTTATATATTATACATATTACTTACATATTACGCACAAATTAAAAAGAAATTATCGAATTTTCATATAAATTTGATAACTAAGGTTTTTTGGTGTCGCTCGTTATGAATCTAAAGTCATAATTTAAATATCAAAAATGGCGGATCAAACATGTCGGACAAATTTTAAATAATTTTTTAGGAATCTAATGTGGCTGTCAGAAAGAAATTATTGAATATTCGAATATAATTGGTAACTAAGATTCTTTGGTGTCTATCTAATTTAAAATCAAAATTCAAAATGTCATATTCTGAATTGCGCACAAATTGTAAATAATTTGTTAGGGGATTCATTATGTTGGACAAATTAAATAGAAATTATCGAATTTTTATATAAATTGTCAACTAGAGTTTTTTTTTGTGTCGCTGATTATTAATTTTTTGTTTTCATTTCATTAGTATTCATTAATGAAGAATTACATTCTGAAAAATTACGGTTCACCAAAAGCCTGAAATACGAAAATTGATTCTGATATATAAACAACATTCGTTTATCAGATTATATAACGATCTGAAGAAGCATATATATCAAATATGCAGTGAAGAAGACAAGATAAAGAGAGTCATGTTGTATATAAAAGTACACGTTCACACCTATGAATTATGATAAAAACCCTATTCTAAATAAATGCGGAAACAACGAAGAATTACAATCTCTACTTACAAATTAATTAGCACGCTTGCTTGTGTTTGTAAGTAACGAAGCGCATCAATATTAACATTCGTCTATCCCGCATTGCTACATAATCTAAATGCGAGATACGATCGCGTCAGAATAATAGTTTTGGAATGGCGGCGTAACGTGAAATTAAGAATTACACAAGCAATTACCCTGCTCACTCGAAGCCGACGTAGGCTATCATCTTCCAATTACTCTCCGCGTGATAAGTTCTTCAAGATTTTTCTCCATTTGTATGCCACGTGCACGCATCCATATCAGGCACAATATAATCATATCACACACACACACACATATATATATATATATATATATATATATATATATTATATAGGTATGTATATGTATATGTTACCGTCAAAACCTGAAATCAGTTAAAACTAGAATTGCCTATAGTCAACACTAATTCTGACAATTGTCAGACCGTTTTATTCAAGAAACAGGTGCCTTACTTTAAGACACAAAACATTTAAAAGCGTCTTACAGTTATTTTTAAGACGCTTTCTCAATAATTTAAAATTAAGACACCTTAAAATGTCTTAAAAGTGAGGACAAAATAAAACACTTATTTTTAGAGTGCCTTTTTTGAAAACTAGTATTAAGTAATGCGGTACAATCAAAACTGAAATTAATAAAAAGAAGGTTTATAATAACACTGTAAAAAGTAAGTCTTAATTTCAGAGAAGTCTGAAATTAAATCAGTCTTGAGAATAATGCTGTCCTTAATTTAAACTGAGGCTTATGTGAAAATAAGAGTATATTTTTAATTTCAACTAATGCTTGTGTGAAAATAAGATCTTGGTTCAGCTGAATTTCAATTCATTTCTTCATCTTTGTTTCTTAAATTGAGGTACAAAAATTGTATTTGAAATTCAACAAGAGCTGTCTTAAAAATGTTGCGTCTTAAAATCAGACAAGTTTTCGGTCTTAAAATAAGACTTCATTTTTGAAGTGTAAAGATAAAGGAATGTAGACAAAAAGCTTTATAAACTACACTGTAAAAAGAGGTGTCTTATTTTAAAACATATAAGACATATAGAAAAAAATAATATAAATAAAAAATATAAATAATAAAAATAATCTTATTTTGTTTCAAGCTGTTTCATTGATTAATAATTTTGTAAGATGCTTTCTGATTGGTTTAAAATTAAAACACCCTAAAACGTCTTAAAAGTAAGGACAAGAATGTCTTAAAATAAGATCCTTCTTTCTGAATCTGAATTAGTCCAATTGACAAACTTAATTACACTATAAAAAGTAAGTCTTAATTTCAGAGACGTCTGAAATTAAATTAGTCTTGAAAATAATGCTATCTTAATTTAAACTGAGGCTTATGTGAAAATAAGTATGTCATTTTAATTTCAACTGATGTTTGTGTGAAAATAAGTACTTGGTTCAGCTGAATTTCAATTCATTTCTTCATCTTTGTTTCTTAAATTGAGGTACAAAAACTGTATTTGAAATTCAACAAGAGCTGTCTTAAAAATGTTGCGTCTTAAAATCAGACAAGTTTTCGGTCTTAAAATAAGACTTCATTTTTGAAGTGTAAAGATAAAGGAATGTAGACAAAAAACTTTATAAACTACACTGTAAAAAGAGGTGTCTTATTTTAAAACATATAAGACATATAGAAAAAAATAATATAAATAAAAAATATAAATAATAAAAATAATCTTATTTTGTTTCAAGCTGTTTCATTGATTAATAATTTTGTAAGATGCTTTCTGATTGGTTTAAAATTAAGACACCCTAAAACGTCTTTAAAGTAAGGACAAAAATGTCTTAAAATAAGATACTTCTTTCTGAATCTGAATTAGTCCAATTTTAACAAATTTAATTACACTATAAAAAGTAAGTCTTAATTTCAGAGACGTCTGAAATTAAATCAGTCTTGAAAATAATGCTGTCTTAATTTAAACTGAGGCTTATGTAAAAATAAGGGTGTCCTTTTAATTTCAACTGATGTTTGTGTGAAAATAAGATGTTGATTTAAGCTGAGTTTCAATTCATGTCTTAAATTCAGCACATAGCCGCTTATTTTACATATTAATTGTCTTAAACTCAGTAAATTTATCTGCTGATAATCATATTCTTTGCTTCTTAAATGAAGATACAAAAAATTGTATCTGAAATTCAAATTGTCTTAAAAACGTTGCGTCTTAAAATCAGACAGGTTTTCGGTCTTAAAATAAGAATTTCTTTTTTCAGTCATAGAATGTGAGTATTTGACTAATAAATTTGTTGTTTATTGTAATTTAATTAAGCAGTTTCATATAGATACACTATGAAATTCTATTTGAAAATTTTTTAAAGATATTTGCAAAAATTTCCATGGAATTTCGTTAAAAACTTTTGTGGGATTCTTGTTGTGATACCATAAAGATATTTAACTGCAATTTTTGAAATAATTTTGTCAAGAATTTCATTAAATAATAGTTTCTATGAAATTCAGGATTGAAAAAAGTGTCTTTAAACTCTTGTGTTTGCTTACATTTTTTTTGTAAAAATTCTTGTGGAATTTTTGCCGAAACTTTTGCGGAAATTCTTATGAAAATTCAGTTGAAAATGCTGGAATTTTTCTCTTTTAAAATGTTTATGGAAATATATTTTTGAACTTTAGAATATATTTAACAATTTTTTAAAATAATAAATTCGTAACACTGTGTAACAGCGAAAAAAATTTCTTATCGGATCTAGTGGAGGTTGTAGGTAATAAAAATCTAAAAAGAATGGTATATATTAAATCTTTGATTTACCCTCAAAATCTTGTTTTAGAGCCAATAAACCGTTTTTAAGTAGATTCATATACATCATACCTTGAAACTTCGCAATTTTTTATGCTAATCAAAAAGTTTTTTTTTTATGTGAAAGCTTAAAATACATGCTTTTAAGCTGTACAAAAAATTATTTCTTATCATTTAAATTCATGAAGATATAAACAAAAAATTTTCATTTTTTCATTGATTTTTCAATTTTGAAGCTAATTTAAATCTCTTATCTTATTAAAATTATATTTTTACTTAATGCACATCAAAAGATAAGTTCCGATAAAAAGTTTTTTTTTCATTCCTACACAGTCTAACTTGTACAATTTTCAATACCAATCTGATTCAAATTTTATACGCATCTTTAAAAATAATACTTGCATTTCCCGGCCATAATCCCTGAATAATTTTGGAGACCCTAAAAGACCATTTAAAGCAAAAAGAAAAAAAATCCAATTTTTTAAAAATCCTTCAGTGTCAAGAAAGTTTGTTTGTAGCTTGCGGCAATAAAAATTTTCCTTACTTTGGAGTATTTTTACAGGGTGTCTACCGAAACATGATTTTCAAATTCCCGGCAAATTCCCGGTTTTCCCGGATCTAAAATCACATTTTCCCCGGATTTCTTTTATGTATGATTAATATAGCTATAATATTAAAATTGTGAAAAAAATAAGTGCGTAATATATAAGTTTTTAAGGTAAAATTGATCTTTGAAGAAAATAATTCCAAAATGGCAAAAATAATAGAAATTTGAAGAAAATAATTGGAAAATGACAAAAATTATTGAATTTTGAAGAAACAAAATGAAAGATGACAAAACTAATTAAAAATTAAGTAAATAATTAAAAATTTGAAGAAAAGACTTGAAAAATGATAAAAATAATTAAAATTAAACAAAAAAGTAATTGAGAAATGACAAAAATAATAAAAAAATGAAACAAATAGTCGAGAAATGAAAAAAGTAATTGAGCCTTGAAAAAAAAATTAAAGTTGATAAAACTAATTTAAAATTATGTAAAAAATTTATGATTTTAAAAAAAAGACGTAAAAAATGACATAAATAATTTAAAAATGGAGAAAGAAAATAAAAATTAGAAATCAATAATTGAAAAATTGGAGATAAAAATTGACATTTAAAGAAAATAATTAAATAATGACAAAATAAGTGCAAAATCACAAAAAAATTTGAAATTTAAATAAAATACTTGAAAAATGATAAAAATAATTAAAATTAAAAATAAAAAGCAATTGACAAATGACAAAAATAATTGAAAAATGAAAAAATTAAATGTAAATTAAAGTAAGAAATTAAAGAACCCATGCCAATAATTTAAAGAAATAAGAAAATAAGTTGAATTTAAAGAAAGTAATAAGAAAATATCGAAAATATTGATAATACTTGAGAAATGACTAAATTATTTGAAAATTTTAAAAGCAATTAAAAAGTGAGAAAAATAATTATAATAGGAAAAAATAATCAAGAAATAAAAAAAAAGAACAGAAATTTGTAGAAAATAATTAAGAAATCACAAAAAATTTTAATTTGAAGGTAATATGTGAAAAATAACAAACATAAAAAAAAATTTTAGACAAATAATTGAAAAGTTACAAAACTAATTAAAAACTAAGTAAAAAATAAAAAATTTGAAAAAAGCCTTGAAAAATGCTAAAAATAATTAAAATTTGAAAAGAAATTGAGAATTGACAAAAATAAATGAGAATTGAAGTAAGAAATTAAAAACTTCATGACAATAATTTAAAGATATAAGAAAATAAATACAAAATTTGGTGAAAGTATCAAAACAACGTCGAAAATATTAACAATAATTGAGAAATTACTAAATTAATTGAAGATTTTTAAAAAACAATTAAAAAATGACAAAAATAATTGAAAATAGGAAAAAATAGTCGAAAAATGACAAAAATAATTGAAATTTGAAGAAAATAAATTGAGAAATTACAAAAAATTAAAATTTTATTTATTTTTTTATTTATTTATTTATTTAAGTAGATTTACGGGCTTAAGAAAACCTTTTACATTAGTATAAAAAAATTGGTTTGGCAATAAAAACAAAAAATATACCTTAGAACTAAAGATATATAAACTGAATAAAATAAGATTAAAATTAAAATTAAAATTGGCTACAGAAGTAATAATAAAAATAGTTAAACTAGAATGTGTTCAATACATTTGCTAGCTGATTCTTAAATCTGTATTCGGATTTGAAATTTGAAGATAATACATGAAAAAAAACAAAAATGATAAAAATTTGAGATAAATAATTGAATAATGACATGAATGATTCATAACTGGTGTAAATAATTAAAACAATGTAAAATTAAAAAAAAAAAATTTGAAAAAAAATAATTGTTAATTCGTGCAAAGTATTTAAAAATTATTGATACATAATAATAAAATTATCGAAGAAAATTGCTGAAATTTGAAGAAAAAAATTGAAAACTGTGTAATAAATTGAGAAATTGATGACGAAAAAAAAAAGATTGAAAATAATTATTGAAATTTGATAAAAATAAATTTTAAATGTTACAACTAATATAAATATGGAGAAAATAATTGAAAAATGATAAAAATAATTGTAATTTGATGGAAAAATTGAAGGACGACGAAAGTAATTGACAATACTAGTTTAAAAATTACAAATTTGTAGACATTAATTAAAAAATTGAAAAAATAATTAAAATTAGAGGAAACTAATTAAACAATGTCGAAATTTATTGAAATTTGAAGAACATAATTGTATATAATAATATTAATAGATAATTATTATTTTACCAAGAAAGTGAGAAAAGTGATTTTTTTTAAAGTGAGTACATAATAGTGAATGATTTAAAAAAAAATGAATAAAAATGAGAAAAGTAAGTCACTGGCAGCCATGAAAATGCTCAAATTCGCTTGAAATTTGTTATACTTTTACTATTTTGAAAATCTAACTTCAGATTAGTAACCAGGAACATGGATTACCACAGAGTAAAAAGTTTAAAGTGAATTTGAGCAATTTTGCAAAATATGTCTGCCATATTGGATCCGCCATTTTGAATTTTGAAAAATTGGTAAATCTGACATTGTTTTCACAATCAGAAACTTCGAAAACGAGTTATAAGTTTCAAGCGAATTTGAAGAATTATAAAAACAAATTAGCTGAAATTTTTAGAAATTCCCGGATATAATTTTTTTTTTCTGGTCGAACGAAAATCCCGGCAAATTCCCGGTGAGTAGACACCCTGACGGGGATGCACGATTCTACTCGATTCTGTTTGGAATCGAGTCGATTCCACTTTTAAGAATCGATTATTTTGGCGATTCTTTTTTTGGTATCGATTCTTAAGTTCGATTCTTTTTTCACGAGAATCGAATCGAATAGCTATCTTTGTCTTTCTCACCGTTTTTCAGTTTCTTTTTCTTCAAATTCTGAAGATGTTGAACACAGATGAAACTTTTTAATATTTTAAAGGATAATAATTATAAAATTATTGATAAATATAGACATTTTCAACTTTTCATGGATTATATTATTTTATCTCGTTTTATGAATATTATATTTATTAATTATTAAAAATAAAACTCTAAGTCTATTTAGAAATTTAAAAATTGCAATTTTCATATACTTAAATAATTTTAAGTAATTAATTTAATGTAAAGTGTTATTATTAAATACGAAATTTAAAATTTAGCGCCATTTAACGATTCTACTCGATTCCTTCGATTCGTTTTTTAAATAATCGATTCCTAATCGATTCTTTTTTTAAGTAATCGATACTTTTCCAGGAATCGTGCATCCCTAGTATTTATTTATCTTTATTATAAACCTTCTTTTTATTGATTTCAGTTCTTTTAGTCAATTTTAGTTTTGACTATGCTAAAAGTGGAAAAAAATAAGAAAATTTATAGTAAATACTATAAATACTATATTTTGACTGAACCGTACTAGTTAATTCTAGTTTTGACTAGTCAATACTAGTTTTAACTGATTTCTGGTTTTCATCCCTATAATTAATTTCCTCTATTAATACATCCTCAGTGGGTGCCTTTGCTGCACTTTTCAATAAAATTCAATATCTCGACAAATAAAACTCAAAATCCCTAAAATCAACTCTTAATAATCAACATTGTTATTAAACTCAATTTTCTCGGCAATGTCACATTATATCTCCAATAAATGGATCATTAGATCATACCTAAAAGTTCTTTTTAACTATATAATATCCGTCATTAAATTTCCATAAATGGCTTGAATTATTCCATTCACAAGCTGCAGGCTAAAATGTCCGGTTCTCCTCAAATATTCATAAGCCAAAGTTAGTAGACGTCGATACTGTGAGGTCTTCATCATTACTGGTTGTATAAGCCTATATTGAATAAACAGGGGGAGAAAACAAGACGAGACTTGTTGTTGGTGATGGTGGTGGTGGTGGGGTTGAAGAATACAAGGAAAGGGTTAAGAATGATCGAATGAAAGGGTTGGAGAGGGGGCTGGCGTTTTACCCCCTCTTTAAAGTCAAGTTGAGGCGTTAGGCAGAACATCAAAGGGAACCGACTTCTCGTTCGCGAGGTGAAGAACCGACCATCTCCGGGCCACACACGAATTGCTTTTATATACTTACCTTAACTTCTACACCATGAAAGTGTAATACCTTTTTGGCCTGACGTGTTTTGCCGGCGGAATAGGCCGTTCGCGGACTCGCTTGCAAGGTCACTGAAAAATCTGCATCATCACTGGCCAATACACAACTTCATCTCTTCCTTAACTATTTGTTGATACTTCTCCAAAGTTACGTAGTTTTTTTTTGTTTTATGTACAAAAAAAGGCTATCTGGTTCAGTGGCGCAGAAATTCACGTCCCTTACCTCAAATTTTAAAATTTGATGGGAAAAATGTGTTTCTTTAAATCTGAATTAGTTGAAGTAATGAAATGATCAAAAGTCGGCCATAAATTGAATTTGTAAGAATTTTTAATAGGAACTAGTGAAATGGTACTAATTTTGGAGTCAAAAGGTAAAAATTGATAGTGGAAATAATTATTAAGTACAAACAATTTTATTTAAGAAATATAAATATGTATATCAAAAGAATGTTTGTGGTATTTAAAAACTGCGTGCTTTATAACATAACCTCAAATTTACAACTAATGTTTTTAATTATATTTCTTTTTGTAAGAAGTAAATATAATTAAATTTTGACCTTATGAAGAGTTTTTTTTATTCTCTACCTTGTATAATTTATTTCTACTCAATTTTTATATATTTCTGCAAAGATAAAAAAGAATTTTTAAAATTTAAGAACCACTAGAGTTGCGAAGAAGTAATATTACCTGGAGAATGGTAATGAAAACGAGAATATAACCGACCAAAATTCTAATCGAGAATTTATAAGAATTTAAGTTATTTATTTATTTATTAAATTAAGTCAAATTTTCTCAATTAATATACGAAAATAGAATCTCTAGTGTCATTCTTATTAATAATGATTTGCATTTTAATGTTAATAGTAAGAATTTTATATAATAACTATAGCAACATTAAAGACAAACTTTGCATTGTTGTTGGTGATTTAAAACTTTAAATTTTTTGCAAATTCAAATAATGAAAATTACGAAATTGAAGAATATATCTAAAAAATGATGAAGATAATTAACTGTTGAAAACAATATTCGAAAAATGGCTACATAATTACACAATTGTTGAAAAGAATAGTTTAAAGAAAAAAACAATAAATATATTAAATTTCAACAAAATAGTTGAAAAATTATAGGAATAACAGTTGCAAATAATTGCAAGTTAAGCAACTGGATTGACAATAGAAAAAATAATTGAAATTTGAAGAAGATAATAAGAAATTGAGAAAATAAAATAAAAATTTCGGAATTAAATTAAAATTTATAAAAATAATTGATAATTGAAAAAAAAAATACAAAATGACGAAAATAATTGACAATTGAGAACAAAATTTTAAAAAACGGCTAGATTAATACGCAAGCGAACAAAATAATTTAAAATTTTAAAGAATAATTACAAAATTTTAAGATAATAATTAAAAATTGAAAAAATTGTAGGAAATAATTGAAAAATGCGAAAAATAATTAATAATTGAAGGAAATAGTTGAAAAATTGAAGAAAATATGTGAAAAATTACAAAAATTATTGTCAATTGAAAACAAAATTTAAAAAATTATAAGATTAATAGACAAGACAAAAAACTAATTGTAAAAATTAAACATGAAATATTAAGTTTAAAGAAAATGATTGCAAATTTAAAAATTAAGAAAATTGTAGGAATAATTGTTGGAAATAATTGAAAATTGAAGAAAGCAATAAAAAAATTGAAGACTTGGATTGAAATTTACGGAATATACTTAAAAATTAAAAAAAATTAATTAAAAAAACAGAGAATTAATGAATATAGAAGAAAACAATTGAAAACTGAAGAATGGAAAAAAAAATTGAAAAATAGAATAAAAAACTTAAGAAAATAATCGAACAATTGTATTTAAAATTAAAGAAACTTGATGATAATAAAAAAAATAATAGAAAAAAGGCAATAATTTTTTAATATTAAAGAAAATAATTGAAAATTTAAAAGTGGAATTTAAATTTGAAGACAATAACTGAGAATTGAAAAGAACAGTTTTAGAATTGAATAATTGAATTGAAATTTTAAAAAAAATTTTATGAGTGGAAAAAATAATTTAAAAAATAAGAGCATTATTAAAAATTGAGAAATTAATTGAAAATTGATAAAAATAATTGAGAATTAAAGAAAATATTTGAGCATTGAAGAAAATAATTAAAAATTGAAGAAATAAATTGAAAATTAAATAAATAAATGGAAATTTCAAGATAATAGTTGATAATCAAATGAAAAATTAAAATTTGCCGAAAATAATTAAATATTAAAATATTTATTAATATTAAAAAAAATAATTAACAGTTGGAAAAAAATCGACAAATGGTGAGAATAATTGTCATTCGTACAAAAAATTTTTGTAATTAATTAATATTCAAAAAATTGAAGGAGAATAATAAATTGTTAATTGAAAACTAATGAAACTTTTGGAAAAAAATTGTAGAAATAAATGAAAATTAAAGTAATCAATTGGAAATTGAAGAATTGTATTGCAAGAAAATAATTGATAATTGAGTAAATGAGGGAATTAATTAATATTAAGGAATTAATTAAAAATCCATCAAAATAATTGAAAATTAAAAAAAAAATTTTGAGAATTGAAGAAAATAATTAAAAATTGAAGAAATAAATTGGAAATTCAAGAATTAAATTGAAATTTCAAGAAAAAATGTATAATTAAAAGAAAAATTACAATATGATGAAAATAATTCACAAAAAAAAAAAAAAATAATTAGCAATTGAAAAAAATTCCAAAAATTGTGAAAATAATCGGCATTTGAAAAAAAAAAATTTTAATTGATGATTACTCATAAAATTGTTAATGGAAAACTGATGAAAATAATGGAAACAATTATAAAAAATAAATGAAAATTAAAGAAATCATTTGAAAATTGAAGAATTGTATTGAAATTTCAAGAAAATATTTGATAATTGCGAAAATGCGAGAATTATTGAATTTTCAATAAAGTAATATGAAAAACGTAGAATTAAAGAAATAAATGGAACATTAAAGAATTAAATTAAAGATTAAAGATTTAAATTGAAATTTTAAAAATAGTTGTTAATTGAAAGAAAAATAACAATTTTTTTTTCAACTTATCATTGTTTTCATCTTATTTCAATTACTGTATTCAAGTTTCAAATTTTAAAATCATTTTCCAATTATTTTCCACAAGTTTAAATTATTCTTATTTTTTTAAATTATTTTCTAAAATTTTAAAATATTTTTCTTAAATTCCCCATTATTTTCTTTAATGTTTAATCATTTTCAATTATTTAATTCAATTTTCAATTATGTGTATTATTTGTTTATTTTTTTTCAAATACTTACGTTCTTTTTCATAATTTCCAAAAAGTTTTTAATTATTTAGCTGAAATTTTTATTATTCTATTCAATTTTCAATTATATCTAAGATTTTCTTGTATTTTATGTACCTATATTTTGTACGTTTTACAATTATTTCTTTTAAATTAAAAATTATTTTTCTCAATTTTAAATTATGTTTATTTTTTTTTCATTTATTTTCTCTAATTCTTAATTATTTTCTTTTTTTTTTAGCAATTATCTTCTAAAAGTTTCAAGTATTTTTATGAAATTTGCTTTAAATTTCCTTTATTTAAAGTATATTGTGCAATTTTTTCAATTACCTTTTTTAAATTTTAATTATTTTCTTCAATTTTAAATTATTTATATTATTTTTTATAACTTTCTTAAATTTTTAATTATTTTCATCATTTTCCGAATTAATGTTCTAAAATTTTAATTATTTATCTTAATTTGATTCAATTTTTTCCATTTCAATTATTTTCTTCAATTTTTCATTACCCTAATTTTCTTAAATTTATTTCTAAGATTTTGAAGTATTATTCTCAAATTTAAATTACTTTCTTTCATTTTAAATTTGTTCATAATTGTTATATTTAATAACAATTTTTACACTTAAATGACTTATAGTTAATTTATAATGATAATTATTTTGATATTTATCCATATTTTTTTTAAATAAATATATAGCGAAAAAATTTACCAAAATGAATTTTTAAAGAAATTAGAAAGTGTGTAAAACTTACTAGAAGTACGATAATACAAACTTGACGTAGTTTAAAAGTTTCTAAAAAAAATAAAATTACTATAATTGGAAAAAAACCATAAATTGAATAAACAAAACTATAAATTGAAGAAAAGAGAGTAAACAGTTTAAAAAGTTACTAAAAAAATAACTCGAAAATGATCAAAGCCCCTAGAATATGTAAAAATAAATAAATTAAAGAAATTAGAAGTCAGCATAAATAATTCGATGCAAAAAAAATATTTAGACATTAAGAAATGATTAGAAAAAAGAGAAAATTACTAGGAAGGAAAAATGTTTCTGAAAAGTGAGTAAATATTTAGTAATAATCAAAATAACCTAGAAATAAGAGAAATCAAACAAAAAATGACAAAATAAATATAAAATTTCATTTTTAAACTAAAAAATAAAAAAATAAATTTACTGTCATTTAAATAATTCGAAATGTGCTAAAATAGAACTAAAAATTAAAAGGGAATACTAGAAAGAGACAAAATAAAAAAGTGTAATTAAATATTGTAAAATAAATTGTAATAATAAGAAAAAAGTTAAAATAAGCGATTATGAATTGATGAAAATTACAAGAATTGATTGGAAATAACTATATAAAAAAACAAAAATCAGGATATAGACTAAATATAACTAAATTAAAAAAAACCAACCTGAAATAAGGAAAAATAATTCGATACGAAGAAATATTTCAACATTAAAAAGATAACTAGAAAATAGAAGGAAAAAACTATAAACTTGAGAAAAATTACTAGAAAATGAAAAATAACCAGAGGTTGGAAAAAAAAAATTGGAAAATGTAAAAAAGTAGAGACTGTAAAAAATAACTAGAAAGCATTAAAAATAACTACAAGTTGCCAAAAATTATTAGCATACGTGTTAAAGAATATTAGAAAATGTAGAAAATTTATCAGAAAGTAAAATAATAATTAAAAGTTGATTAAAATTGATTAAAAGAAGAAAAATCGAGAAAAAAAACTTATAAAGTTAAGAAGAATTTCTAAAAAGTGAAAAAAAACTGTAGACTGAAGAAGAATTAATAAAAAATAAAAAAGAAATTACAAATTGAAAAAAACTAACAGACTGAAGAAAAGTAACTACAAAGGGAAAACGATAACTACAAGTTGAAAAAGTTGTAAAAAAGTTCTAGTTAAGAAAGAATAAACAAAAATGATATATTAATGAAAATTATTAGAATGTTTTGAGAAACAACTAGAAAGTGGTGAAAAATTACTAAAAACTAATATCCTAAGAACTAGAATTTAATTTAATTTAAGGAGTTATGATTAAAAATAGCTGGAATATAAGAAACAAATCACTATAAATCTATAAATCGAAAAAAAAATTAATGGAGAAATGTATGATTTTTAATAATTAATACACACGAAGAATTAAAAATTATGCTTTGTTAAAATGTATTTTTGTTTACCTATGGTGAAAAAAATTGTTGTTTGTATAGTATCAAGATAAATACATATGGATGCGTATTAAGAAAAAGGCAAATTGTTTTTGAATCAATAACATTAAACTTTAGATAAGTACCTTTATCAAACAATTTTTCCCCAAGTGCGCATGTATAAAATACTATTTTACCAATCGAAATTCAATTTGTCGATTTTAAGTAATACTTTGTGCAACTGTTTTTCATGTGGGTATAATCCAACCAACGATCAGTTATTATTTTTCTTCATGCACACGAAACAAACTTTATTGAGTGTATTGTGTAGAAAAGACAGTCTATATGACTATCATAATCTAAAGGCACATAAGTTTCAAGTACGTTCTCTAGTTTTAGAGCAAAAAAGTTTGTCCAACTTGTTAAAAACAACTGTTTAGATATAGTTATTTTAGCTACTACTTTGTTTTTACGTAAAAAAAGTAAATTATTGTTAGTTTTCTGGCTTAATGCTAAAAATACTGTACACATGTTAGAATATTGTTGAAACTTAATTCAACAATTGTATTTTTCGATTATTATCCATTGAAATTTATAACTTTAACGACCAAAACATCTATTTTTTTCGAAATCTTTTGTGATTTCGAAACGAAAATTAAAATAATCGCCGAAGCCCTTTTTGAGATACTTAGATTTTACTTTTTAAAATAACGAAATCTCAAATCTAATTAATTATTGTATCCACTTTTTAATGTTTTAATCATTCTGCAATTATTTTTCTCAAATTTCAATTGCTTCATAAATTTTTAATAAGATTTTTTTACTTCCAATTATTTTCACAATTTTTATATTATTTTGAATATTTCTTGATTAATTCGAAAAAGTTCAATTATTTATCTCAAATTTTCATTACTTTCTTCAATTTTCAATTATTTCTATCATTTTTCAATTACTTTTTGTCATTTTCAATTATTTTTCAATTCATTTTCTAATCATTTTTTTTATCATTTATTTCTAATTCCAGTTATTTTTTTAATGCAAAAATGATTTTTTTCATTCTGCAATAATTTTCTTTTATTACAAATTTATGTTGTAAGTTTCACAATTATTTTTCACAAATTGAAATTATTTTCTTCAATTTTCAATTATTATTGTTATCATTTGGAATGAATTTTTTCAATTTTCAATTATTTTTACTATTCCTCAATTAAATCCCTAAAATTTTAATTGTTTATCTTAAATTACAATTATTTTTTTCAATTTTCATTTTCTTAAAACTTTTGAAATTATTTCCTCCACATTTTAATTAGATATAATTAAATATCTGTACGAATGGGCAATTATCTTGCCCGTGTATGTATAAATAAATAAATAAATAAATAAATAAATACATAAATATATAAATTATTTTTCAATTAATTTCCTAAATTTTCATTTATTATTTCAAATCAATGTTATTGCATCCACTTTTTAATGCTTTAATCTATCTTTAATTATTTTTCTCCAATTTCAATTGCTTCATAAATTTTTAATAAGATTTTTTTATTTACAATTATTTTTACAATTTTTATATTATTTTAATATTTGTGGATTAATTCCAAAAAGTTCAATTATTCATCTCAAATTTCTATTACTTTCTTTAATTTTCAATTATTTCTATAATTTTTAATTACTTTTTGTCATTTTCAATTATTTAATTAAAAATAAATAAATTAATAATTAATAAAATATTATTATTTTATTATTTAATCATTTAATTCTAATTCCAGTTATTTTTTCAACCAAAAATTATTTTTTTCATTTTGCAATTATTATAATTTTTTTTTATTACAAATTTATGTTGTAATCTTCTTAATTATTTTTCACAAATTAAAATTATTTTCTTTAATTTTTAATTACTTTATTCTTTTGCAAATATTTTTTTTAATTTTGTATTATTTTTATTATTCTTCAATTAATTTCCTAGATTTTCATTTATTATCTCAAATCTAATTAATTATATCCAATTTTTAAGGTTTTAATCATTCCTGGATTATTTTTCTGAAATTTCAATTGCTTCATAAATTTTTAACAAGGTTTTTTTATTTGCAATTATTTTCACAATTTTTATATTATTTTGAATATTTGTTCATTAATTCCGAAAATGTCAATTATTTATCTCAAATTTCCATTATTTTCTGCAATAAATTTTCAATTATTTCTATAATGTTGTTATTATTTTTCTGAATTAAAATTTTTTAAATCATTCTGTAATAAGATACTTTTTTTTTAGTTTACAAATATTCTGTATTTTGTAAAATTATTTTTCTAAAATTGCAATTAATATCTACAAATTTCATCTATTTTTATCATTTTTCTAAAATTTTCTTTAATGAGATTCATTTTTTTTCAATTTTTTCCCTAAATTTTAAATTCACATTACCGCAAGTTGCAATTATTTTCTTTAATTTTTTCAAATAAAACTTTTTCACCTTTAATTATTTCCTTCAATATTAAATTAATTTTATTATCTATTAATTAACTTTCAATTCAGGCTGCATCAATTTTTATTTATTATTTTTATATTTTAGTTGTATTTTTCAAGTATTTAAATAATGTTCTTCGATTTTCAATCTCTTTCTTTTATATATAATAACTTCTGTAATATTCTCTTAACTAGCAAAATAAAACACGCCCAAGCGCGCGATTAGTTTTTCATACGTTTTAAAAATTATAAAATACAATAATAAATATAAAAAATCGGTAAATACTATTTATCTAATTAAAAGAAATAAATATTTTAAATATAATATTTAAAAATCAATTAATATAAATAAAATAAATATTTATTTAGGACAAAATTTATAATATTTTAGAATTAAAAAGAATTGCAAAAAATAATTGAAATTAAACAAAATAATTGCAAATATTGCAAACTAATTGAAAAAAAAATGAAATCAATTAAAAATTCGAGAAACTAATTTCAACAATCATAGATATGTTTTAAACATAAAGAAAATAATTAAAATTTGAGAAAAATACTTGAGAATCTTAAAAGTAAATTAAAACAAAATTAAATAATGAAAAATTAGAGAAAATAATTGAAAATTGAAAAAACGTAGTTAGAAATTGAGATAAATAAATTAAAATAAAAAAAACAATTAAAATTTGAGAAAATAATTAAACAAATTACATAAAATATTTTTTTTAACAATTTTTGAAATTATGAAACAAATGTGAAGAATTAAAAACTGAAGAGAATAAATTTTGGAAAATAATTGAAAAATGTTTTTAAATTTTAAAACTTGACGAAAATAATTAAAATATGATACAAACAATGATAAATTTTTTTTAAATAAAGAAAAAATAATTGAATTTGAAAAAAAAAACATGAAGATCTTACTCTCTAAATCTGAATTAGTGGTTTTCTACTAATGAATTAGCGAAAAGTGAGCTACTATTAAAATAGTAAGAATTTTACTAATTTTTAGTAGAAAACTACTAAGAATTAGTAGAAAACTACTAATCTTGTAGTAGAAAACTACTAATTAAATTAGTAAAAAAATCTACTTTTTTGAAAAGTAAAGTTTCACTATTTCAATTAGTAGTTTTCTACTAAGAATTAGTAATTTTCTACTAAGAATTAGTAGTTTTCTACTATATGAATTAGAGAAAAATGAGCCATGAATTTGACTAATTCATAGTAGAAAACTACTAATTCAGATTTAGAGAGTAGAAATCAATTAAAAAAAAGAAAGTAACTAAAAATTGGAGAAAAGAATTAAAGAAATAAGCTAAAAGTAATTGAAATTTACGATAATTAATAAACAAATTTTGAAATTATGAAAACAAATAAAAATAATTAAAAATTGAAGAAAACAATTGAAATTTTAGAAAAATTCTTAAAAATATTAGAAAATAATTTTAAAAAATGAGAATAACTAAAAATTGGAGACAAGACTGGCAGAATGCTAAAAATAATTGACATTACGATAATTAATAAAATTTTTTGGAAATTATGAAAACAAATAAAAATAATTAAAAATTGAAGAAAATAATAGAAATTTGTGGAAAATACTTAGAAAAAATTTAGAAATTATATTTATAAAATGAAAAAAACTAAAAATTGGAGAAAAGTCTGGAAGAAAGCATAAAAAATAGTTGAAATTTACAATAATTAATAAAAAAAAAAGTTTGAAATTCTGATAACAAATGTAAATAATTAGAAATTGAAGGAAATATTTGAATTTTCAGAAAAATACTTAAAAATCTTAGAAAATAAATTTAGAAAAACAGAATAATAATTAACAATCGAGAAAAATAATTGAAAAATGATAATAATTACAAAATTACTTTAAAAATTTTAATTAAAGAGAATAATTACAAAATTGCAGAAATAACGAAAATTAATGAGAATAATTCCAATATCGGATAAATAATTGAAATTTTTAAAAGCAATGACAAAATAATGAAAATAATTATAAATTGATGAAAATCAAGAAAAATTGCAGAATATATTTTTAAGCAAAAAAAAAAATAATTAAAAATTGTTATATAATGGAAACTTGATGACAATAATTTAACTTTGAGATAATAACTGAAAATTTAGGAAATTAATTGCATGTTTATATATTTTAAACTTCTTCAAAACCATAAAAAAATTTTAAAGCCTTTTTCGAAATTTTTTTTTACACAAATGACAATTAAGGTATTAGTCGCGTAAAATGATTTTCGTCAGATTTTTTTAAAACTTTGTATCTGTATTCATGAGGTATTTATCTATGAAATGAGATCTATCCTATTAATTTTGACCACTTCTGAGCTTCAAAATATTAATTCAAAGTTTATACCTTTTACATGCAATAGCACAAAATGCATGTAAAAAATGTCTCTTATATTCAATTATAAAAAAACAAGTCGTCAGTTTTTCAAATAAAACTACTAAGTTACACATTGAGATAAAATAAATCCTTCAAAAAAAAATTAATTTTATTGACCACGTCGTATAAAAATTACAATAATTTAAAAATTCATAATTTTTCATTTTTACGTGGTTTCATTGAAAAATGTCGAAAACGTGTAAGCAATACATCACGATAACTTATAGTACCTGACTCAAAATCGTGAAAATTACATATATTATATTAGAAGAGGTCACAAGGAAGCAAGTGAGTTGATATAAAAGTTTATTTTTTGTTCTTTTTATTTTGCGGTAGTTTTGCGGGATCATTTACGCGACTAATACCTTAAAAACCAGCACAACAAAATAAAATAACAGGGACTATAACTTCCCTCTGGATTTTAAAACGTGGACAGAAAAAGATGAATAAATATAAATACATACTAACTAACTTCAGGAGTTTACGGAGATTATTATTATTTAATTTTGTTTTTCAATTTCCATAATTAACTTTAATTTTCTATTATTCTTATCCTTTTTCAATTAGTCTTGCGATAGTCGATTGTTAATCTGAAATAATTTCTCGAATGTTTAACTATTATCAATATTTTTCACTGCAAAAACTGCTGTCTTCTAAATGTCTTATTTTAAAACATTTTGATGTCTTTTTTGTATCTAAGACGCAAAAAAGTCTCATTTTAAGACATTAATTGCGTCTTGGACACCAAAATGTCTTAAAATAAGACACTTAGAAGACAGCAGTTTTTGCAGTGTTCTATTTGGTACTGCCAACCAAACATTTTAATAAATGTAAATAAAATTAAAGACGAAATACTTAACAAAACTATTTTGTTGTGATAGCATTGTTAATTTTCTCAGTGATACAATTAATATCCATACCTTATAAATCCTTATTAAAAAAGCACTATTTCTCCCATAAAAACATCAATAAAGAATGACGATGACAATTATCCCATGATTTTCATTAAAAGTCTATCAGATTGGACACGACAAGCTGTTCGGCACAACAATGAGAATTTGGAGTATCACTTTTGACTGCGTAAAGGAACATGGATTTTTGTCATTAGAAGAGAATGTTAGTGCCCTCGACTGTCGACAATATCAAGTCATCAACGTGTATTCTTAACATGACGTGCCTATCGGGGATATATTGCCGTCAAGGGCGTGACAAATCTTTGTTCTGCAGTGCCATTTTTGGGGTTTAGGAAGTTAGTTTACGCGCCGCGCGGGCCAATCATTTTACGAAGTGTGTGACAAATCGTGGCGGGCGCGCGCTATACGAAATTGATGAAGCGTTTTTCGTTTTGTCCACGGGCAATATGTCCAGGGGAAAGAAGATACTCTCTTACATGAAACCACTCCGTCACTCTGCCTTTCTTCAATCTCAGATTATGTGGGCCTTTTTCACTTCAAGTGGTTAGTGAAACTGATTCAAGCTAAATGGACCTTAAATAGAGTTCCGATTGACTGATGCCACCGCAGCTTTCATACAATGGAAAAGATCTGCCCACCCAAAGAAATCAGGTATTGTCGAGACCACCGGCTATTGCCTTGGGAAAGTCTTTTAAAATTTCATTTCACTTCTTGGAGGGTTGGGCCACTCGATAATTTTCTAGTTTTGCTAAAAGGGACTTTAGAAAATCTATTAGGTAATAGGAGTCATTAAATATTAATTAGGTAACATCGCTGTAAAAAGAAAGTCTTATTTTAAGGCAGAAAAACTGTCTTATTTTAAGACGCAACATTTTTAAGCCGGCTTTATTTGCTGAATTTACGGATTTTTCTTTTGCTTTAAGCGTAAATTGTGCTGAAAAAAATTAAAAACTTATTTGCATAAAAATGTTGGGTACAAATAAATTTAAAAAGGTAAATTTTAGTTATTATAATTCATCTTGATTAAAATAGTATTTTTTACGTAAACATTTAGATATCGGGGCTTGCTGAATTTAAGGCACGTCTTAAATTAAGAATAGCGATATTAACGCACGCCTGAGCGCGCGACAAACTTTGCACTATTGTTGGTAATTTAAAGCTATAAATTTTGCAAATTGAAATAATGAAAATTACAAAAGTAAAGAATATCTGTGGAAAAGAATAAATAATTGACAGTTGAAAACAAAATTCGACAAATGGCTACGGCTAGATAAATACGCAATTGAAAAGAATAATTTACAAATTTAAACAATACATAATAAATTTAAACTAAGTAGTTGAAAAATTATAGGAATAACTGTTGGAAACAATTGAAAATTGAACAAGTGGATTTAAAATCGAAAAGAATAATTGAAATTGAAGAAAATAATAAAAAAATGAGAGGAAAAAATGAAAATTTTAAAAATAAATTGAAGATTATAGAATTAAATTAAAATTTGGAAAAATAATTGATAACTGAAAAAAAATTACAAAATGGCGAAAATAATTGACAATTGAAAAAAAGTGGCTACATTAATACACAACCGAACAAGATAATTTTAAAAAACCATAGAATAATTTTTAAATCTTAAAAGATAATAATTCCAAATAGAAACAATTGTAGAAAATAATTGAAAATTGCGAAAAATAATTAATAATTGACGGAAATATTTGAAAAATGACGAGAATAATTGAAAAATTGAAGAAAATATGTGAAAAATGACAAAAATAATTGTTAATTAAAAACAAAATTCGAAAAATGACTAGATTAATAGACAACTGAAAAAATTAAAAATTAAAAATTATATGTAAAAAAATAGTTCCAAATTGAAAAATTAAGAAAATTATAGGCATAAATGTTGGAAATAATTGCACATTTAATAACTAGATTGAAAATACAAAAAAAAAATTGAAATAGAAGAAAATAATTGAAAATTGAAGAAAGCAATTAAAAATTGAAGAATGGAATGGAAATTTAAAGAATAGAAAATGAAGAAAGAAGTAACTGGAAGAAACCAAATATTACCAAATATAGAAGAAAATAATTGAAAACAGAAGAATGGAAATAAAAATTGCAGAATGAAATTAAAAATTACAGAAAATAATTAAATAATTGTATATTTAAAATTAAAGAAACTGAAAGACAGGTGAAAGAAATAATAGAAAAATGGCGATAATTTTAAAGAAAATAAACGAAAATTAGAGAGTGGAATTTAAGTTTGAAAAAAATAATTGAGAATTGAAGAGAATAATTGTAGAATTTAATAATTAAATTGAAATTTAAAAACAATTTTTATAAGTCAAAAAATTAACTGATAAAATCCGAGTATGATTGAATGTTGAGAATTAATTGAAAATCATTAAAAATAATTGAAACTTCAAGAGAATATTTGAGAATTGGAGAAATAATTAAAAATTGAAAAAATAAATTGGAAATTAAAGAATTAAATGGAATTTTCTAGTAAATAATTGACAATTGAAAAAAATGGCTACATTAATACACAACCGAACAAAACAATTTAAAAAGACCAAAGAATAATTCTAAAATTTTAAGATAATAATTCCAAATTGAAAAAATTGTAGAAAATAATTGAAAATTGCGAAAAATAATTAATAATTAAAGGCAATATTTGAAAAATGACGAGAATTATTGAAAAATTAAAGAAAATATGTGGAAAATGACAAAAATAATTGTTAATTAAAAACAAAATTCGAAGAAATGACTAGATTAATAGAAAACTGAAAAAAATTAAACAAGACACATTTAATTTAAAAAAACTGATTCCTAATTGAAAAATTAAGAAAATTATCGTCATAATTGTTGGAAATAATTGCACCTTTAATAACTGAATTAAAAATAAAAAAAATTGAAATTGAAGAAAATAATTGAAAATTGAAGATAGCAATTAAAAATTGAAGAATGGAATTGAAATTTAAAGAATTTACTTAAAAAATAAAAAATAATAATTGGAAAAAGCCAATAATTGATAAATATAGAAGAAAATCATTGAAAACTGAAGAATGGAAAAAAATTAAAGAATGAAATTCAAAATTACAGAAAATAATTGAATAATTGTATTTAAAATTAAAGAAACTTAAGGACTGGTGGAAAAATAATAGGAAAAAGGCGATAATTTTTTAATTTTAAAGAAAATAAATGAAAATTAAAGAGAGGAATTTAAGTTTGAAGAAAAATGACTGAGAATTGAATAGAATAGTTGTAGAATTGAATAATTAAATTGAAATTTAAAAACAAGTTTTATGAGTGAAAAAAATTAATTTATGAAATCTGAGAATTCTAGAATATTGAGAATTAATTGAAAATTGTTAAAAATAATTAAAAATTAAAGAAAATATTTGAGAATTGAAGAAAATAATTAAAAATTGAAGAAATAAATTGGAAATTAAATAATTAAATGGAAATATTAAGAAGATAATTGATAATTAAAAGAAACATTACAATATGACGAAAATAATTAACTATTATCAAAAATAAATAATGTTTTAATTAGTAATTAACAATTAATAATTAATAAATTAATTGAAGAAATTCATTACAAATTGAAAAAATAAATTAAAAAATAAAGAAGTAAATGGAATTTTTAAGAAAATAGTTGATAATTAAATGAAAAATTCCAACATGAAGAAAATAATCAAATATTGGCAACAATAATTAAAAATTGAAAACAATTCGGAAAATTGTAGAAAATAAATGAAAATTGAAGAATTGTATTGAAATTTGAAGAAAATAAAATACAACTTTCAATTAAAGAAATTTAATTTAGTACATTTTTTTAATACAAATAACTTAGGAAGTTTTAAAAAACAATTTTAAGCATTATTTTAATGATAATGTTCTGAATTTTTTTTTCTATATTCATTAATTTCCGGCTTTTTTAAATTATTTTTTCTTTAATTTTTTTAGTATATTTTTTCAATTTCAATTCCATTCTTCAATTTTTAATTACTTTCTTCAATTCTCAATTCTATTTTCAATTTTAAAAAGTTGTTAAATGTGCAATTATTTCCAACAATTGTTCCTATAATTTTCTTAATTTTTCAATTTTCAATTATTTAAATTAAATTTAATATTTCATGTTTAATTTTTTCAATTATCTTTTTAGTTGTCTATTAATCTAGTAATTTTTCACATATTTTCTTTAATTTTTTAATTATTCTCGTCATTTTTCAACTTTTTTCTTCAATTATTAATTATGTTCAATTATTTCCTACTATTTTTTCCATTTTTAATTATTATCTGAATATTTTATAATTATCCTTTGATTTTTAAAATTCTTTTGTTTAGTTGTGTATTAATCTAGACATTTTTTGAATTTTATTTTCAATTGTTAAATATTTTCGTTATTTTTATTTTTATTTATTTCAAAATAAATTATTTATTTAGTTATTTTATCATTTTTGTCTCAGTTACCAATTATTTATTGAAATTTTAATTTTATTTTTCAATTTTTAATTGCTTTTTTCAATTTACAATTATTTTTTCAATTTTCAATTATTTTTTAAATTTTAATTATTTTTTTCGATTTTCAATCCAGTTGTTAGATGTGCAATTATTTCCAACAATTGTTCCTATAATTTTCTTAATTTTTCAATTTGCAATTATTTCCTTTAAATTCAATATTTCTTGTTTAATTTTTTCAATTATTTTTTTAGTTGTCTATTTATCTAGTCATTTTTCGAATTTTGTTTTCAATTGACAATTATTTTTGTCATTTTTCACATATTTTCTTCAATTTTTCAATTATTCTCGTCATTTTTCAACTACTTCCTTAAATTAATAATTATTTTCCGTAATTTTCAATTACTTCCTACAATTTTTTCATTTTTCAATTATTATCTGAAAATTTAATAATTGTCCTTTGATTTTTTAAATTATTTTGTTCGGTTGTGTATTAATCTTGGAGGTCATTTACAAATTACGTGATACAATTCTTTTCAATTGACAGTTTTTTTACACATATTTTTTTCAATTTTTCAATTATTCTCGTCATTTTTCAACTATTTCCATTAAGTATACATTATTTTCCGTAATTTTAAATTATTTCCTACAATTTTTCCACATTTCAATTTTTATTTGAAAATTTTATAATTATCCTTTTATTTTTTAAATTCTTTTGTTCAGTTAAGTATTAATCTATACATTTTTTGAATTTTATTTTCAATTGTCGAATATGTTCGCTATTTTATAATTTTTGTTATTTTTGTTTCAGTTACCAATAATTATTTATTTGAATTTTAATTTAATTTTATAAATTGTAATTTATTTCCTCAACTTTTTATTATTTTCTTTAATTTCAATTATTTTCGATTTTCAAT